>JAODKN010000082.1:1868216-1879767 GCA_026774425.1 Petrocephalus zakoni
CTTATATCATCGTCGTGGGGGGGGGGGGCTGTAACAACACAGTTACCGAAAATGGGGGCTCTGGAGTGTGACAGGGGGTGGGGGTGGGGGCGGTGCTCACCCAGGCGGAGGCACTGCCGGAGAACGCCTCCTGAGGACATGTTTTTCTCCGCCTCGATCTCGGTGAAATTCAGCGAGCTGGCGAAGATGAGCACGTCGACCAGGCCGATGAGCCGCTGCAAAAAGGTGACGGAGGCCTCCACAGACAGGCCCTGCGAGGGCTCGATGTTCTCCAGCTCGTGCTAGGGGACGGGAGGGCACAGCTCAGACCAGAGGGGGGGCAGCAAAGCCCCTGGGGGGGGTGCGGAAGGCGGAATTAAGCGGCGGGTACCCACGGTGGAGGACGTGGCTGCAGAGAGCAGGGGCAGGATGCCCCCGCATGCCATGATGAGGTTGTCCAACACCTGCGACACCAGGTGCACCGTGTTGTGCACGAAAACCACGTTCTCACTGCTGTTGACGAAGTCCATCACCGTCTTGGTGGAGTGGCTGCACAGAAGGGAGGAGGTGTGAGGCGAGCCGGTGACGGCTCGCTCGTGGTTTCCCTCATCGACGATATTACAACAAATGAGCTTTCAGGCCTTCAGCTGACAAAAAAATAAATAAAATGACGCCTAGGTTTTTCAAAGTGTTCACGGTCACACCATGACAGACAGCCCGCTTTAACGCCCGTCAGGATTACAAAATGATTGGCAGCAGGCCCCGACGGGCGCGTCATGTGGCAGAGCGGCGAAATGCCGGAATGCACAGGCGTGGGGACGCCCTGTGAGGGAAACGGGCGCGTCATTTTGGAGAAAACGGAACGGCAAGGAAAAGCCGTGAGCACCCATGCAGCACCCATGCAGCACCCATGCAGCACCCATGCAGCACCCGTCACCTCCGCCACATCTGCACGTCGGTCTCGATGGAGAAGAGCAGGTCCGTCAACAGCCGCTGGTGCATGTGCGACCACTTGAACTCCGGGATGCGGAACATGGCGGAGCGACCGGAGGAACTGGCCGGATCTCCTCTGCCTTGTCCCGCGGAGCCGTGACCCGCCGCTGCTCCTTGGCCCGACTCCTGAAAGAGAAGAGAAAAAAAAGACCCAGGCCATTCGTGATGTCACATTAGCTACCATTAGCAGAGTCAGCTAGAGGCGTAAATGAGCAGCAGGGGGCGCCATACCGCTGCCGGCTGCTCCCTCAGCTCCAGCCTCTCTGTGTCCGACGCTACGCTGGATACGTCCAGCCTGGCGATCTTAATCTCCTTCGTCTTAGTGGTACCACGAAGCTCCGCCCCTTTGCCGCTGGGGGTCTCTGCTTTGCCAGGAGAGCCCTCGGGCCCCTTGGGCTCCTCCGCGGGAGGCTTCTCTGCCACGCTTGCCGGCACATCACCCTCTACTGGCCGCTCCGGTGCGGCCGCCCTTCCACCATCTTTTCCTGGCTCAGTCTCCCCATTGGCTCCCGCGTCGTCACTCAGTTTGACGTCTCTCAGGGCGGCCGACGCCGGTTCGCCTTCGCTGGGAGGGGACCTCTCCACCATAGCCTCCTTCAGAGCGGCTTCCAAAGCAGCGTCGTTTCCCGCCTCCTCCCTCCCTGCAGCACCATCCTTGTCGTGGACGACCTCCTTCGTCCCATCTTTGGCTTCCGCAATGCCGTCCGCTGCATCCGGCTTCGTGGCCACCGCCTCAGCTGGGATGTCCTCGACACCGTCCGACATTCTCGTTGGGGAGCTGGGCTCCACAGCTTCAGCCTTGAGCCTGTCTGCCTGTGTGGTCGCAGAAGCCTCCCCAGCCGGGCCTTTCTCCTCTGATGGGGCTTGGGCATCTTCACCATCCAGAGCAGGAGCTGTTCCTTCGGCAGCTCCAGGCAGGGCATCAGACGCTGCAGCCGGCCCCTGAGACCCCTCCCCCTCGTCCTTGTCCTCCACGCGGAGCTCGATGACGGTGGAAGGGGCATTCTCCTCGATACTGGGTAGGTTGCTGTAGTCCCCATTGGCCCGGGCTAGGGCCTCCGCATCCCCACTCACCCCTGAGACCGTCCTAATGGGGGCCGAGCCACTCGGGTCCGAACCCAGCCTTTGGTACTCCTTGAACATCCGAGACAAGCTCTCTTTGTGCAACTCAAAGGAAACCTGGGGACAAATTCATATAGCTGAATATTAATAATCATAATCCTTAAAATAAGAAGCTTCAAGTGCACCATACATCATAATTTCTACAAATGAATTACTGTGAAACACTTGAGCACTACTCCATCATATAGTACATTTCCCAAAAAATCAGTCACAAGCTGCTAAAAAAAAAAAAAAAAAAAAGCAGGAGTTCAAAGGTGTCCTTTCAACAAGCTTTTACATCCTATGATACGTTAGCGTAATCTTTGTACGTGGTGGATTTATGCTTTGAGTATGCAACGTAGTATTTACGATCAAACTCAGCTAGACATTTCAAAGCAATGCAAATGTTTTAACAAGCCACTGGTAACTAGACGCGCCAACTCCATGTTTATGATGCTGCATAGGAAACGTCAAACCAAACAAACAAGTCTAAGGGAACCAAACAAACCCGGCGTGTTTGTAATGGGAGATTAGGAGGTAGCGGACGTTTGCTGGCCCTGCAGAGTGCTCAGACCGACGCCCATCTGGACACACGGGCCCCAAACCCCTCGTTAATAATGCTACATTAATCAAATCGGCCCTGCAGACAGGAAGTCGACCCAGGGGCTCAGGAATTCACGGAGCTGCAGTTCCCAGTTTTACCTACAGGCATTTGCGTTTGTGGGAGAAAACTTGATTATTTGCAATTAATTAGGAGTTATTGTTCTAAATTAGCTGCCTACAAGGGTGGTCATTAATCTTGCAGGTCGTTTGATTGTTAATCTATAGCTGTTTTCTCAGCACAGAGTGCTTCCTAATACACCAGAGGGTAAAGGATTTTTTTCCCCTCAATCTAACTAGTATTCACAGCCCCCCACGCTCCCCACTCTCATCCATTTCCACTTAATTTGACGTTCAGCATTAAACAAGTGGAAGAATGTATTCCACATGTCCAAGCCCTGAGACGAACGTCGCTGCCTCACCATGGCTCCTTCACCTGTTACAGTCATATAGGCTACATATCACCTGTAGGGATGGACTGATCTGAAACTGCAGCAGCAAGAGCTTGGACTTCCAGGGGGACAGGAGTATCCGGGCCGCCTCCACTCCAGCCAAATCCAATATCCACATCTCGCAAGGATTTCAAGGTAAAGCCAAGAAGTAGTACGGCCTGGGAGGCGGTGGTTCGGTTGACAGTTTAGCATGATGGGAAGCAAACCGAACAGTGCCACATCAGCCATAAAGGATGCTTCAAGACCAGTCCGGCCCTACACACTTGAGCTTTCGTGATCACGCAACAAAACATAGCCATTATTTTATGTGTGGTGCCCTCCTATATGTGGTCCAGAACACTGTACTGCAGGCTCGACCTAGTGCATATAAATGCACAAGGTCTGTGTCATTAGCCTGCCTTTGTACTGCACATTTGTTGACTAACAGATCGCCGAGTGCACGTTTCTGCCAAGATGCAGATCAGCTAACCACAAATGCAGCCAGTTCAGTTAGGTGGCACATCATGAAGTGTAGTAGGGGCTTGAGAGCCCCCCCCAACCCCCAAGACTGATAGAACTGAAACCGCATAACAAAAGGGAATTAAGAAGCCAAGCGCCACATAACAGGCTAAGCAAAAAATGAATTCCTACCAAAAATCAGTGCCGTCTGCAGGGTGCGCAACTGTACATAACTTTTGTTTCTTGTCTTCACGGGCCTTTTAATCTGCCGGTTTGACTCAAGACTCAAGGCCAGGGGGGAAAAAAAAACACAAGGATGATGTATGGGTGCATGGGTTCCAGAAAGCGACGCATTAAGAACATATGGCCAGGGATGGCAAGAAGGAGCACCGCTCAATGATTGGAGCAGGAGGCTGAAGTGGGAAGAGCCAGAGCGGGGGGTGGGGGGTGCGGGGAATGCTCAGAGTCCCCTGCAGAACATGCCTGAGTGCACAACTCCTGCACTGGATGCATATCTACAGATTCGGGCCTGATAAAAGCATGGTAATGCTATAAACAGACCCATTTCCTGGTCAAACCTGCACAGGCCCAAACTAGACAGCATGATCACTGCTTTACACTTACACACACAGCACTTGGAAATACAATCAGGTTTCACATTCCAAGGTCAACAGATAATCCAAGTATATATACCAAATAAGAGCGCAATTACACTAGCTACAGCGGTCACAATAAAAAAGACCTGAAAGAACACTGAAGCATTCAGAGCAGCTTCTGGCCTGCAGATACTCCTGACCGGTTTCCCGCTCCTCTTACAAAAGCGGCGAGCCTGAGGGACACTGGCTGGCAGTCGCCAGCGGAGCAGAAGCTCTAGGTGAGCAGAGAGCTGCCGAGAGAGCCGTTTAGCTGCAGGGAGGAAGGCGAGAGGCTGTTGTGTCAGCAGGTCACAAGCAGAAACATCTGTGCACACATAGGGCACGGCATGGGCCCTGGCTCAGAGAGGGGACCTGACAGCCAAGCCCAGCGAGTCCCACCACGCCTCCTACCTTTATTCTTTAGTCCAGTTGGCCTCCACGAGCCCCCCCCCCCCCCCGAGACTATTCAGAATCCAGACCTCCTCACTCGGCTCTCTCCCGGCCACACCATCCTGAACCCAGACCTCCATCAGCCCTCACAGAAGTTAAACCTGCTCTACTAGCACCTCCCCATATAGCACTCAGGACCCAGATATCAACCAGCTTTATCTCTCTTCAAAATCCAGTAGCATTTTTAGACTACAGACCTTCATAATGCTTCCTTAGGCCAGGTACAAATCCATCACCAAAAAAGCTAAATATTAATATAATGCTATTGGATATTACAGTACCATTGTAATATAGACAAATGCTATGCAGGAACATGTTTTTAAGTACTTTCGAAATGGATATAACAGCAGAAACTGGTTGATCTCATATACAGTAAATATTTTAGTTCAATAACAAAGTTTCTTGAATGATAAACCAGACTGTGGGGGGGGGGGCTGGGGTGCCAGCTGGAAAGCCCAAATTAGCCCTTGTACCACTGGGTGTGTTAGACAAGGGCTTGTCAGTCCCTCCCTCGTAGATCTACAGCACCTACCACCACTGACTGCACAATGCTTCAGTGCTTCCAACTACGAGATTGCACCGCGCACGACTGGACAGTATGCGCATCGTAAGCGAACGGCGACAGTCTGTGCCCCGCCCCCAAGCTGAACGGGCGGTGCGTGTTCTGAGGGTGACTGGTGGAAGATTTAAACGCCATTCCTCGGTTTAAAATGGTTTAAAGTGTAATTACCGAAAGTATACACTAGCGGGATTAACCTTTGACTTGTTTGAAATTGAAAGAACAGACATTAACCAACTATAGAGTCCACAGAATCTGCAACCTCACAAAAAAAATTAATAATAACTAAAGGACAATGGCTTAAACCATTTAACAGCTGCTGTAAAGTTTTTTTTTTTTAAATCAATAGCAAATTAGAAAAAGATGCACAGGTCTGTATGATTACACCCTATCCTGTACATATGTACATACACAGCCTGTGCTACAGGGGTGAGAAGAATGCTTTTTCTGAATATTTCTGTAGCATGTACAGGAATACTGAAGTGCAGGCGCGCGCACGCGCGCGCACACACACACACACACACACACACACACACACACACACACACACACACACCCCATTGCTAGGGGAGGCAAGTCCAACAGTGACAAACAGCTCCACTGCTACAAAGGTGGCAGGAAATCTATCAAACCAGACAATAAAATTGCAATTGAGTTTCTTTAGGTTTTTTTTCCCTTTTATAGCAGATGCATGTGTCTTGATAGCGAGCGCCAGTGCACCTATCGAATTCACAGCCGGGCCCCTCGTCTCAGGGCGATGCTTTTTACGTCGCTGTTGGCCCGTCGTAAACAACAAAAGCAGAAACGGCATTAATCTTGGCCAATTACCGGGAAGAAGCAATTACAGCTTGTCTCAACCTGAAAGGGCTGATCAATGTTTGGGGGGCTTCGTTTTTTTAACATACTTACAGGCAAAAAACCAGCACTGCAATGCAAACTCGAATGACACAAATTGGGAAAAATGCTACAAAGCATTCCTTAAAACTGATTTAGCCTCAGTATGGCAAGATAACATTCTAAAAATATGCTTTTGTCACAAAAATAAAACGTTTGGTTTAACAAGGAGCGGGCACATGATATTTTTTGCATTATATGCTATCTGCTAATTTAAAAACATTAGATGTGTCAGAGTACAATTCCTGCTATTTTTGTACCGCCAACAAAATGTAACAAAATTGAACACAAAGCTAATTAGCGCAGGAATTAATATTGATATTGCTGGACCATACTTTATCATATGTAGCCTGTACCCTAATAGAACAAAATTCCCACAACAAACTTGTCTTTGCCCAAAATTGCTGGTAACTTCAAAACAATACATGAAATAATTTTAAACACCACTACAGATGGCTCATGGTCCTGAGCAGCAGACACATCCATGTGAATATGGAATTCATCCCAGAAATCTCAGCAAAGCAGAGCAGTCCTGCCCCCTGCTGGTCAAACATCATCACTACTGCAAATGCAAACGCACCAAACCAACGTGGTTACTCTGCAACCTCCACACCACAACATGACACGGCAAGGAAATAACTTCATGCTCAATATGAATGCAGAAGTCTGAAATGGGTTTTAAATGGGCAGTACTACCAAGCTTATTTTTAGTGCAAAGCTGGAAAAACAAACTCGACACTCCAGGCAGCAGCTCGCGCCAATGCCGCCGAGTGTGCAAAACATGTTTGGACTGTACTGGGACAGGGCTGACCTTGGAGTGGGTGATGGAGAGGGTGTCCACCCACACTCGCCACCCTCCCCACTCGTACTTGATGGCGTGGTAGAGCAGGATGCGGAAGATGGCGTAGACCATCTCGGAGATCTTCTGCTCCTCGCTGGTCTTCGGGTGGATGAAGCAGAGCGAGAGCATCCACTCCTGCCACACTGAGCACTGCAGCAGGCTCCTGCGAGTCACGTGCACACGGCATCACTGACTGAGCGGTGGCATTCGCGGTGGTGAGCGGTGCACGATCGCGGGGATGACGCTCCTCACCTCCTGTTCTCCCGGCTGTTGTTGAACAGCTTGATCATATCAGAAAGGAAGATCCTGCGCACCTCTATGCTTTCAGGGGATGCTGGCGAGTTCCTCAGGAGGGCGGCGATCACCTTCAGGATCTCTGTAACAAAGGTCACAGCCGCCATCACCCAGCCGTCCCCGGGCCTATTCCGCATCATCCTGACCAACTGCACTGTTAACGTTTATTGTTGATTTTAAAGTGCCACTCTATTAATATCTAAATGTCTTTTTACTGTAAACCTGCAATTTCCTTCAGGATTAAGAATCTATCCATCCATCCATTACCCACCATGAAAGCAAATTCTGCCCTCTGATGACTGCCAGCTATTACTGCTAAATGAGGATGAAGCACACCTGCACTCCACTGAAATTATTCCACAAATCTATTAATCTATTTAGGCAGTAAACTAAAGAGGGACTGAAAGTAATTTTGCCATGTGAAACTGTTTTATTACCGATATTAATAAAAAAAACATGGCAGCTTTTTTGCAAGAGGCAAAAAGCAGACTGCCTAATGAAAAACTGAATCCACAACAAAAGTGGAAAGGGGTGTATCGGGACCCTCCCAGATGCACAGCTTCAACAGCATCTAGAAATACACGGCCATTTCATGCTGAACAGCACCTCGACAGGAAATGACAGCGACGAAAGAAGTGAAAGCAGAAGAGGGAGATCCTTATCCCAACCGGCGGCCACGGCGGGTTCTGTTTCAGCCCGCTGGCTGTCAGTACGCGCATCTGGGCCACTCAGAATTGGGGGACCCTCCGAATCGGGCCCCGCCAAGCCCCACCAGCACAAAATTACTTCTGCATGCAACTCAGGCCTCTGCTGAGGTTCCCGAGACTAATTTGGGGGAAACAGCACTTCCTCAGTTCGACTTAATCCGTCCCGACGTTACTAAAGACTGCAATCAGTGGCTTCACTACAAATGAAATCACGAGTCAAGAAAGTAAATGAGAAACAAAACCGGGCTCCATCCCCCCCTGGCAGGGGTTCAAAGTCCATCCGCACACACTCCCCATCCCAGATCGTTGTCATCTGATCCAAGTCCGTAAATGATGCCCGAGCAAACGCATCATTAAAGCCGTAACATAAGTGCCCCATGGACGAGCATATGCAGAGTAAAGCTCTTCCTGATTTGTCTAGACTTTTGAAATATTTTTAGGCAGCAAAAAGCTTTGACTTTTTGACTTAAAGTCAGAGGTGACATGAAGGAGATCCACATGAAGCTCACTGCTCCTCAAAAAAAAAAAAAAAAACAAACCATGAAGGCGCTACCTGGTAGGAAATGATATCATTCGAGTGAAATTCAGACATGAAAAGCGAGACAGACAAGTATGGCGGTATGGAAAAGCCAGCCGATTCTCCATCTCACTGTGCGTCTCGTCCCCGTTTACCATGACGCTGATCTAATTTAACTGCTAAATGCTGCTTTGGTCTCTCGTTACTCGCCGTCCTGACGATGTAACGCAGACTCCCGAAGAGAGGGCTCCACAGGGGCGACACTCACGTGGGTTGAGGATCTTCACAGTGGAGTCAGGGTCTGGGTGTTGTTTGTGCACCACCTGGGTGCATATCTGCTCGGTGAGGATCTGCAGAGACCATGGGCCAGTGAGGCAGGCGGACAGAGACACGGGGAGAGACACCCAAAAAACAGCAAAGCAGCACACTGTTGTCAATGCATGAAAAAATACTATTCACCATTTACCGCCATTAGTTCACATAAACCATATCACTGTTTACCATTATTAATAATACTACAAATATCCACGATAGTTAAAATGCCACAGAGATCACAAACAGCAGCCATAAAGAGGGAGTGTCGGACCTCAAAAAGTACGTTGTACGTGGTGATGGAGAACTGGCCAGCGTGGAGGAGCAAGCGCTCGGCCAGCAGGGAGAATAGGCCATGACTCAGCATGACCTCTGCCTTCCTCCTGCAGAGACAGGCCATCAGTGACAGTTACACCAGGCACTATACAGTCATGAGTACTGTTACACCACAGGCTTACTGCCATTATCACTGTCACACCATTCACCATACTCCACAGGCATACTGCCGTTATTATGGTTACATTCTGCCATTATGACCACTTCACTGCTGACCTTACTCTATAACTACACTAGTTCTCCACTCACCATACTCCGCAAAGACACTGCTATTACTACTAATTGTCCCATTCACCTTACTCCACAGCCCTAAACCACATTCATTTTTTTACATCACATTCTTCTTTGATATCTAAACATTTAGCAAAGAAATATACACATATATATACATATATACATACATACATACATATACATATATACACACATACACACATATACATATATACACACAGTACTTACAAAAAGTTAGCGATATTCGGCTTTCGGGTGAAATATCAGGATGAACCTAAAAGGCACTATAACCTTTACAGGTGAACTTAATGTGACCTTCCCTAAACTTTTGAATGTACATGTCCAACTGTTCAATGTTTCAGAACTTTTTACACAGCTTGCTGTTCTCTAACAAGGAGCTTAGCAGAATAAGTCACAACAGGTGTTTGATCCATGAATCGACCAGTAATTTCCTGGTTCAATCAGAATTGGCATTTAAATAGTCCTCCTTCCTCATGCTGTTCACATTTTGACATCATGAGACCAAGACGACACCTAACAATTTATCAACAGTACCTCACCATTGCGAGGCTTCAAACAGGATGTTCTCAGACGGTTCTAAGTGGCCACTGAGCTTAGTGTCACAGAGTGTCATCAGCATGTTGCAACAGAGACACTGAAAGAGTCACAGAAAGGCATTGAAGTGGACGTCCTTTGGTCACATCCAACACTGATGACCGCTTTGTGAACAGTGCCCTGTGGAACCGAATGATGAATGCCACTCAACTACAGGCACATTTAAGGGAGGGGAGTGGCACCCAAGTGTCACGTCAGACCATTCAAAACCGTTTACATCAGCGTGGTCTGCGTGCTAGACAACCTGCAAGGGTACCTGACCACACCACCAGGCACAGGCGTCGTCGTCTTGCATGGGCCAGGGACTGCCCTACACTTTATGAAAGGTACAGGGACAAGTCCATACTACCTGAATAACACAATAATCCAGTCATTGTGCCCCTGCATGAACAACACAGGCCTAATTTCAGCTTCATGGATCAATGCTCCAGCTCATTGAGGTTGCATCATTTGGAAACGACTGCTGGAGACTGGGGTACCTCAAATGGAGTGGCCTGCACTTTCTCCAGACCGGAATCCCATAGAAACCCAATGTAACTGCTACTCAAGGGCACATGACATGTTATTGAGACACTGACATTTCTTGTTGTGGTATACTCACCAATGTTGTTGGCTTTCGTCTCAATACATTTTTTGAGATGAGGAAATCACCATTTCATGCTTCTACTTAAAATGCCCTGCTTTCATGATATATCACTGTAGTGTGAACTTTTCACGGTTTCCATAAATTTCACCCGAAATATCCCTAACTTATGTGTATATATACACATATATACACACACAAATATACATATATATACACACATATTATACACACACACACACACACACACACACACATATATATACAACCCCAAATCAGAAAAAGTTGGGACAGTATGTAAAACGCAAATAAAAAAAAAGTAGTGATTTCTAAATTTACTTTGCCTTGTATGACATTGAAAACAATACAACAGCACATTATTTAGTGTGTTCCTCGTGAATTTTATTGTTTTTTTACGAAATAAACACGCATTCCAATTTTGGTTCTTGGAACACATTTAAAAAAACGTTGGGACAGTAAAGCATTTACCACTTTGTAATGTTGCCATTCCTTTTCACAACACTTAAAAGACGTTTAGGGACTAGTGATGAAGTGTTTCAGGTGTAATTTTGTCCCATTCTTCCTGCAAACAAGTCTTAAAGTGGGCAACAGTACGGGGTCTTAGTTGTCACATTTTGCACTTCAAAATGCACCACGCATTCTCTATTAGAGACAGGTCGGCACTGCAGGCAGGCCAGTCAAGTACCCGTACCCTCTCCCTCCACAGCCAGGACTTTGTGATGTGTGCAGAATGTGGTTTCGCATTGTCTTGTTGAAATATGCATGGGTGTCCCTGGAAAAGATGTCTTACTGAAGGCAGCATATTGTGCTCCAAAATCTCTATGTACTTCAGCATTAATGGTGCCACTACAGAAGTGCAAGTTACCTTTGCCAAGGGCACTGACACAACCCCATACCATGACAGAAGTCGACAGCGCTTCTGGACACTGTTAACATAGGGCTTCCTTTTGGCACAGTACAGTTTTAACTGGCATTTGCGGATGTAACTAC
>JAODKN010000082.1:1890412-1911364 GCA_026774425.1 Petrocephalus zakoni
ACACACACACACACACACACACACACACACACACACACACACACACACACATACATACATACATACATACATACATATATATATATATTTTTTTTATAGCCATTTTCAATATTTACACACATTTCCACAGCTAGGTGTTTCATTAAAACAACTGCAGCTAATTTCACGCAGCACCAGTGTAGACACTCACCTTCTGGGGCTTAAAGTCGTACTTCACGCAGTGCTGGTAACCTTTGCCTTTGGACTTGAGAGAGGTCACGATCAGACAACCCCCGACGAAGTGAGCGGAGTAGCCCAGACCCTTGCTGGTCCGAAAGCTGGCAGGGAGGCACATTTCAGCGTTAAGGCTGGCAAAGCTTTGACAAAAGCAGTGAGCACAGAGTTAGGGCTTCTACACCAGGCACCTCAGACAGCTATGTTCCTTAGTAGTAGGCACTGTACATCCTAGTATCAAGCCTCTCTCAACTCCACTCTCCTAACCTTTAGTTCCTGGTATATTGTGAGGTCCAGCATCAAGCTCCACGCAGCTCCTGCCTTTAGTGTCCAGATACTGCAGTGCCCACCCCTGTCTACTCCCTGGCATCTCACACTACTGCTTAGAAACGGTACAATTTATCACAGCCGTTCAACTACAAAATGAGAGGATTCTGAACAGAAGGAGCTGCACAAATCTCTCGGAGAACGCTGGATCACATAAAATGCCAACATTACAGCATGGTATCCACAAGCCTAAGAATAACACATCTACCAATAGAACTGGAGGGAAATGACACATGACTCTGGTCACATGACTGCAATTCAGGTACACCAGCTCCCAGCCTTGAGCTGGGGCCCCTGACACTTACCAGTACAAGTAAGGCTTGTCCTTATCAACATTGATGTTGTTGATGGGGTCCATGCGCAGCCAGGTGTGAAAGGTGAAGCCATTCTGATATGGCCACTTTGCGATGGGCGGAAGAGCGATCGCCTGAGTGTGTAAACATGACGTCAACAAACGTTAACATCCTACAGGAGATCCTGAAACACATAGTAACTGAGCGTATGTTAGGGTCATTAAGGACATGGACCTAAAGCCTGGAGATGGCTGGGTCAAGTCCTAGGAAAGATGCACCGTTCAGCAAGGTGCTCGAGTGTCATTGGCCAGGATTAAAGAAAGAAAAGACAGAATAAGATGTCAGCCTGCTATTTGCCCTTGGAGTTCCCCCAGCCCCATGAAGCACTGGCAATCTGGACAAGATGCCACAAAAACACCGCTATTCTGAGCTATAGGGATCCTTCGGGGAAATTCACATGGGACCAGGAAGGAACATGAGTACAGGGGCTCGGAGCTGAAGAGCACGGGCACATGGAGATGAAAGGCACGGAGCTGAAGAACACAGGCGCACGGAGATGAAAAGCACAAGGCTGAAGAGCACGGAAGATGAAGATCACAGGCGCACGGGGCTGAAGAGCACGGAGATGAAGAGCACAGGTGCACGGGGCTGAAGAGCACAGAGATGAAGGGCACATGCGCACGGAGATGAAAAGTACAGGGCTGAAGAGCACGGACGCACGGGGCTGAAGAGCACAGGGCTTAAGAACACAGGCGCACAGAGATGAAAAGCACAGGGTTGAACAGCACGGAGGTGAAGAGCACAGGCACACAGGGTGGAAGAGTACAGCGGTGAAGGGCACAGGCGCAAGGGGCAGAAGAGCATGAGGCATTGAGCTGAAAATCGAGTCACACCCCACCTCCGAATAGTCACTATCATCATCATTATCACCAACACCATGAATATCATAATCCATCCTTGCTGATTCACTAATGCCAGCTTCCCCCATCTGCTTGTTTTGCTTCTTTACTGATGCTTTCCTGATCCCAGCCAGCGCAGACTATTTGAAACCGTGCATTGTTTTCCTCATCATCTTCAGTGTGCCGTTTCACACGCATCCTCCGGGGGGGGCGTGCCATTTCCAGGCCAGTCAGGAAACATGGCTGAGAAGCATGTTGCCCCCCTCCCCCTCACTTCCTGGCACAGACAGGAAACCCCGCCCCCCCCATTCCCCCGCAGGATGTCACTTCACACCACAGACAGGAATTCCCAGCCACACAACCCCGCTAGACAGAAACGGCGCACCATCGCTAGTCTACCGCCCAGATGAGCCTGAAGAAACGGCATTAGGAATAAGATTTTAGAAAGCACAGCATGTTAGCTTCGTAACTGGCTACCTAACAAAAGCCCCCTTCTCTGTTCCCCAGCTGCGTCCCCATGCAGCTAGTTTTCAGTGCTGCCAGAGCGAAAGCTGCACACCACACGGGGAGAACATTCCAAGGACAGGCCGCTTCTGAATGTTCCCTTTTCCCTGCTTATCACTGTGTTCATGGCTGCCATGGCATTTGGTCGACATCACTGATCTTGCCGCCCTCACACCTTTCGGGCGACGGCTCTCTCAGAATCAACAGCACTGGAAGTCGATCAATGTCCAATCAGCAGCCTATTCTGCACAGACTGCCATTGCCCCGTTATGACTCAAGTGACATGGCCAACTGAACTGACAGCTAAGGATGCCCAGTGGTAAGCTTAAACGGGCTAATTCAGGAGGAGGAGATTACCCATCTGAAGACCCCGCACTGGCTCACGCCGACTCAAAAATGTTAACTCAAATGTTTTTTTTTTTCTTCTTTAAATCACAGCAGGTGAAACCTCGAGGAGACTGAGCCTGTAATTGGCACCGCCAGGCTCCACTTGTGATGCCTGTCTGCTTCCTTGCAGTGAGGACCAGCCGTTTCTCGATGTCCGTTAAGCGGCTGAGAAACAGGGAGACGATCTCTGCTATTTCTTGCACCGGGAAGGTCATCAGCTTTAATCCCCTTCAGACCAGTGTTACGTCTTACCACATTTAAAACGCAACATAAGCTTTAGCTTTGCTTAAGGTGGCCTTACAAATACACGCCTTGTAGGGGAGCTTACAAATGTGCACACGGGTACGCTTGTTACCATGACAATGGAATCTGGTGATGCGAGCTTGACTTCACGCAGTAGTTTCAGCCATAAACAGAAGCAGAGATAATAACGTAACTAGGCTAGCATCTGTCAGGCGCCGCACAGCTGTGAGCAAAATTCATGGCCATTCCACATGACATCCAGATGGCGCTATGGGTGACATTAGCCAGTCTGTGACCTTGCTATGCCCTTCTTATCAACACAAGCAAACACTGTGTCAGTGTAGATTATTTTCAAATGATCCTAGCTTCACTGCTAATTAAGAATAACCATCTAAAGAGAGAGGAGTTCTGGAGAAACACCCTCCTTCCGAAAAGAGGAAGCTGCTAAAGGCCTGCACTGTGTATTTTTTATTCAAATGCTGGCAGTAAATGCAGTATAATGATATGCTTTATGGTAGAATGGGACACAATGGAGTCCAGCACCTGCGGGCGAAGTCCGTCGGATTCGGTGGAACACTCACCGCCGCCGTCTTCCCCGGGAAGCTGAAGAAAGAGTCGGGGCCACTGTGGTGGGCCATGGACTTCAGCACCGACAGCAGCTTCACTGCGTGGGGGGGCTGGGGAAGGGGCAGCACAGGAAGGGAGAAGTCAGAGCCCCGCATATGTACGCACGGACACGGTGAAACAAACCGGCGCAAGGATGTTCACATGCAGAACAACTGACATGGAAGGGACTTCTTTAATCGGTCCGTGTATAAGAAATTACTCTAATGCTTTAATCTCTGTATAGATCTGTGGTTACGTTTAAATAACCAAACAGATAATGACTAAAGTAAAGCAGCAAGTGGCATAACAGCTTAACCCGTTTACTTCACAGGAACATTAAAAACACAGATCATTTACATTTGTTTACTTAACAGATGCTTTTATCTAAAGCGACATACAGCTGAGTGGGCAGGGACACACTGTCCCGGAAGCGTCGGTAAGGGCCCGGCTCAAGCACCCTACGGTGACATCACTGCTGACAGCGGGACTTAAACCGGTGCCCTTCTGATCAGTAACACGGCGTCCAAAGCCGCTGAACCACACACCGCAGCCACTTTTCTATTCATAGGTACTGAGTCTCAGGGAATAATGCATCATACTGGTGACCTTATTCCACGTTCTCCCTCATTTCAACAGCTCGTGAGACGTGTCGCCCATTGCGTTACAAAAACACACACTGGGCAGTTAGTGAACCATCATAGCAGGGACAAGCAAATATCCCATAATAGGAAGACGTTACACGTACCCACTGTCCATTCTCTCCCTGAAGCTTGCTGAAGAACAGCTTCAGCTCCTTTACAGTTATGCTGTAGCTGGCCAGCACTCCCAACATGTCGACCATCAGGTCTGCGGCAGGAAAGGACAAGTTAAAAGTCATGTCTGAAAAGGCACTTCTTCACGCTTAAAGTCTCGATATCAGCCAGCCTCTTTAACAGCTTTATCGGAACCCTCAGGCCGGTTTCACAAGCAGGCAGATCTCAGGGATGAGACCTTCAAGGAATGGAGGGGCTTCTTGACCTATCGAGTTTTCACAATGTATTGATATATTTTCGTACGAGATATAGGAGGAGACAATACAGTTTATATCTATGTAGTTCACGTTCCTTTAAAATTGTACGCCTAGAGCTGCCAATTCACTTATTTCTCTTCTCTCTGTCTGTCTCTCTCACTACTGCGCCCTGCCCCACTCTGCCCCTCTCCGAACACGCCCCCTCTCACTCGTAAGTCCTGCATGCAGCGAAAACATGGAGACAGACACACCAGGCAAGCTAGCGAAGAGGAGCTGGTTGGTAAAATAATTTATGCAGGTTTTATTTATTTTTTATAAAGGTAATAAAGTATTTCTGTTTATCGAGATCTGCCGTCTGTAGTTTTAACACTTCGGGTCCACGTCTGATAAGGTATTTCAGACTGTCAAAATGCCCACTTACACTACATTAGTTCCTGTGTTTTTTAAATTATTTATTTATTTATTTCTTGGACTATTTGCTTTCAGTTTCAACCCATAAAAACGACAATGGGATTTTCGGTAGGGTAGCACTCGAGCCCGTTTTGTCCTGATCTTGCCTTGGTCTTGGCTGTAAGTCTCAAACTATTACAAAACATATCTGAATCAACAAGCAAATACACTTCTTTCCCCTTAGTATGTGAAAATTAATTTTTAATTTTCCTGCTCTGTCCTTTTGTAGCGGCGTACTACAATGTACTACATCTCCCAGCTGCCCCGGTGGTCTAATGCTATTGGACAACTTGAGTTGGGTAAAAGCAGGAACGCGGAGATACGGCAGTTACTGTCGGTAAAATCAGCGAGGTGCATAACAGCTGGAAAATGGGGAAACCGCAGCAATGTGGGCTTTGTCTGCTGTCATCCAATTTGGGTAGAGGTTGTAACCTCAGCTCCTGTTGAGCGTGTTTTCAGCAGTGGGGGTCTTATCTTGAGACCACCATGCCCGAATGGGAGCCAAAATGTTAACAGATTTAGTGTTCTTTATGTGCAATTATGCACTATTGCATACATCGTAATGCTTTTTAAAAATGCATTACTACTTATTTACATTACTACTTACATTACTGACATGTAGACTGACGAGTTTTAAAAGCATTCAACAATTAAATTTTTTTTTTCTTAAATGCATATGTTGTACTTAAATGTTATTAAGAAACTGAAAATAAGATGTTACACATACAAAAACTATAATAAAAATGAACCAAGAAAAAGAAAACATTCATTTCATATAAATATGTGCATGATTGTGAACATTTTTTTCTTGGTTTTTTGGAATTACATAAATGCGTATACAGCCCCAATATATGGGGGGGGGGGGGGGCAAATAATCGAAATTCTGATTCTGAATTTTCTAGTCTTGGTCTTGTTCTGGTTGGAATGGGTCTTGGTCTTGGGTTGGATGAGTCTTGATCTTGTCTCGATTGCAAAACAGATGGTTTTGAACACATCACTGGTAGTTAATTTTTCAGCCATTTTCTCATGTACTTGTGCAGCTGTCTGTAAATAAAAGTTTCTGTGTGACATTGGGGATATTTGGCTCTGAATTGGAACCATCTATTTGTTATTACTTTATGGGAAAAATTATCGAGATATATATTGTATATCGTGATTCATCAAAAAAATAGAGATATGATTTTTGAAGACACACCCAACACCCAAAGATGCATTAAAACTGACTGGTAATTCCGAGAATGTGAAAGCAAAGGTCCGCTACCGAGGGGACAGTTGCTTTTGACATTTCCGGCACATCTCTGACATTTTACAGAGACTGATCGATGTCTCCATGCACCCTGGGGATGAGAAAAGCTGGAAAGGCTTTAGGATGGGTGGTTTGCATGAAGTATAATTCCTATCATTCATAGTCATGAGCAGAGGCTACTTATTTTTTGCTTAAGAAAGTAGAAGATGCAACCCCCTCCCTACACACTCCCCCCAGGCACACAACCCACATCAGAAGGCAGCACCAGCCAGCAATGGCAGCAGCTTGTGAAGGCCAGGTCCAGCCAGTCCCAGACACAGAGGTTTCTTCTGAGTTTGTTTGCAGTTTGCTTATTGGCTTGCCACGGTCTGCTCCCCACAACTGGGAAATGTCAACTCCAATTTAAAAAGGTAAGAGATTTGATGTTAACCATCCTGGCAAGGCCCCTGCCACACATCCCAGGGGGCCATGCTCCAGCAGGGCAGCTGGTGAAATGGGAGAAGGGCCCGTAGCAGAGGACCAACCTGCGATCATGTTCTCCGTTTTGTCGATGCGTGTCAGCACCATCTCGATGAGGCCCACTTCTGTGCATGCCTGTAGGTTGCGGACACTCTTCTTCAGGATAGCCGTGAAGATGCTCCACACCTCTGCCTGGCAGGTAGGGTCACACCGGTCCAGCAGCTCCACCATGCACCCGATGCTGTCCACCTCCTGGATGATGAAGTTCATCTCCAAGTCAAAATGGCCTCCCACCAGCTAGGTAGAGAGACAAGAAAGGGGGACCTCCAGGTTACGATATGCCCTGAGAGCGGCTGCAATGCAAAGGAAAGCTTAGCATACATGGCCAGACACACCTACACATCCCGAGTGCTGTCATCACTGCACCCACAACAAACCCCGCGACATACTCAACACACCACAAAACTGTACCTGACATTTGTACTGACCCACTTTCCAAAAAAAAAAAAAAACACACACACAAGGCCAGGTTGAAAACAGAATCATATTACCCACTCAGATCTGCAATACCAACAGCGAAATGACCACCCAGACAGTCTCCCAGGATCACTGCCAGGTCCTAATCAGGATAGCCATACCCGAACCAATGAGCCATGAAAGGATTTTTCAAACATCTGCTACTCTGATGTCTCGGAGCATCTCCGAGGAACCAAAGCTCACGGAACCAAAGCTCACAAACAGATGCTGGCCTCGTGTTCCCATAGCCATTCACTACTTGAATGGTTCTTGCTTGGAACCAAAATAAGGAACGATCTGAAATTCAATTACAGGAACCCCAAACTCTTGACCCTTTAAATGAAGGTTTAAGTGCAGCTAAACATATTGTGAGTATAAGAGAGAACCCTAAATGTACCTAATATGGCAAATACCTTCCCACAATGAATTATCTTGTCCTTTGTGGGGGCAGTGTGTGGCTTAGTGTGTTAGGATGCTGGGCCTGTAATCAGAAGATCGCCAGATGAAATCCCAGCGCAGGCAGAGTTGTGTCACCATTGGACCCCTGAGCAAGGCCCTTAACCCCCCCCCCCCCCCAAGTGCTCTAGGTATTGGCTATCCCTGCCTTCTTAAAAATGTACGTCGCTTGCACCTGCTAAATTAAATGTAAATGTTTTGCGAGTCAGTCCATTTTCACTAACTGGCATTTACATTCAACATATAACCATCACTCCTTCTGACATGGAAAAGACATCTTACCGATTCCCGTTTTCGCACAAAACAAATACGGACACAGACACCAATCAAATGCTGGTATCGTTCAGAAGTCCAACACGAGTCAGGGAGAGGAGGTGGAGGGTTATATATAAATATATAATGCTAGCTATAAAATGTCAAGGTTTGTCACCATTTAATAGTTTGATGTCACTCTTATGATTGACCCTGGCCTGACAGAGGACAGCATGAAAGCAACAATGCTGACAGCAGAATTAATTTTGTCAGTTACTAGCGTCAAACCGAAATGGAGGCAACGGGCCTGAAGAATGATCAATGTTGCCGGCGATCAGGAAGGCGGCGGAAACAATTTGGTCAAAGGACTGCAAGGAAAATAAATCCCTTTCCGTCTGACGGCAAAGTGTGTTATCAGATGGGAGAAGCAACGATTGGCAGGAGGTGGGATGCATAGAGCTACTCCTCCAGCATGGAGTCAGACCGCCACTGGGGCCTGCAGATTAAAGTGTGGAGAGGGGGGGGTGTCACCAAAAAAAATCCAAACATAACACCTTATAAATATATAAATAAAACACCCCACTGAAAATAATCCCAGCCAGCTCTTTGAGCGCACTCAGGCAGCATTCATAAATCGCCAGAGACTGGTAAATTTGCATTTCCAGGCCATGATTACATTGGAGCCCGCTCACCGGCGCCAACGCAGCCTCCCGGCACGGCCACCCACTGATTTATGGCGGTGACACCCTTATGGAGTCACAAATCCATCACGTCCGGACGTCCACCGGAAAAGAGGCACGGGCCAGCCCGGGTCCTATGATCTGGGTGCCAGCCCTGAAGCCATTATAGAAGGAAAGGACGAAGGCCACAGCCACTTTGCATTACATCCCCCGCCCCAACCGCGCTTGATAATTATCCAGAAGCTTAAGGACACTACACCCCCCACCTCGGCTGTCTGACGGCTGCTGCTTGGGCTTTAAAGTTAATCCAATTTACCCAGGCCCTTGGGGGCACGCCCATAAAGGGTACATGGTCCACAGGAGTGGAAAGCCAAACCCTCAGAAGGTCGGCTCTGCAGTGCTCATGGTGTAGCTTGATGCCGCAGATGAAGGTGAGTGGGGGATGGTCAACGTAGGGCACCTCCCTGTCAATGCTTCCCCACTGGAAACATTCATTACACAGAATTTATCAGAGTGACCTTTTCAGAGGACTTCACCGGAGAAGTTAGGCACCGAGCTGAGAGACACAGACAGGGAGATAGCTGCCGTCTTCACAACATGTCCAGTTCTGAGCTGCTGCCTGACCTGCTATCGTTAAGGGTTTGCACGCGTCATGATTTCCTGTGCCCCTGCATATGCTGTACTGTAGAGAAGGCACCGCATCAGTGACCGAGTACTACAGGGACTAGATCCTGTAACTTACCGGTGATCGTGACCCATTTCCTTGGCAGCAGCACTGCCTGCTGCCCTGTAAACACATTCTCGGGTTTCCACTTTCTGATTTTAAGCACTGAGGGAATGGCTCCGATTACCAGCTGGGGCAGCCCGGGAGGGTTCAGCCTTGTCACGATGACAAGGCGATGATGATGACGCCGCCATCTTGGGGGGCCCGGCACAAATGGATCACTTGAGTAAATGCATTGAAGCAGCTTCTGCTCGATTTAATTACCTCGCCTCCCAGCTGAATCCTCACTACCCATCACACTGACCTGGAGTCTCCCTCAGTCGCTCCTAGCTGTTTCAGTTCTGGATTAAATATTATCTGTGGAATAATAAGCTTAATTACATCGCGGGTCGGACTACATTGATTCCTGCTGCCGAGCATTGAACAGAGAAATGGATCAACTCGGATTTCACAGAGAACATTCAGACCTGAAGGCTAATTAAGAATGACAGTAACAGTAGGAACTCATAAATTAAAAACTGACCGACTAACACAAAGGCATTCAAAACCACTGCAGCCACCCGCTGAGACAATCCACAGAGTATTCAGACTTCTTAAGTAGTTCAGGTTCATCCCAAATATAATATGTCAGCTATTGATACGTCTGGTGAATAGTTAGCTCTTTCACATAGTAAGAACAGATTTGGGGCAAAGAATGAAAAATTCTAAAGCCATCTCAACATTGCAGAATCTTTGAGGGCATTCATATTTTTAGTACCACGAACAACAAATTAACAGTGTTAACTATCCAAATTCAGTCATTGTGACATAGCCACAACTTGGGTCACTTTAAAGCCTACAGGCACAATTTAGATGGTTTAAATCCTGCGCAGATCCTTAGCTAATGTGTCACCTAAAGACAGCTTGCGTACATCTGGCAGAGAGAGAGCACCAGCTGCTATGCTAACAATGCTATAAGTGTGAACACTACAGATTTTCTCAGTCTATTACACCGAGGCACTAAAGGGAGAAAACATCAATTATCGTATTTCCACCTAAACAAAAGGTAAAGAATTTCTTCAAGAATATGTTAAATGTATTTCTGAAGCATCGCCACATATGGGAAATTACTACAGCAGAGGTAATCTCTTTACCAAAATGTCATGCAATGGTGCAATGGTTCCCATTATGCAGAATAATCTGATAGTTGGGAAACAACAGCAGAGAACTAATGCCATTTCAAGTCATTTCCTTTCAAACGGTAGCCAGATTCCACTGTAGTTTTGCTACCATACAACTAGCCGTAGGCATAAACTGTGGTACTTTAATGATCGCACATCCTAATCATCAAATGACTAGCGCATACAATTATCAAAATTAACCGTAGAAGTACTGAGTCAAAAAAAAATTAAATTTGAATTGAAAGAGCTAGTTAGAAGTTTTACAACACATTTTTACCTCCAGCAAACTTTTGTAGTTAGATACCTCCATTTTTCATCCACAAAACAAATCACTCCATGGACACAGCAAACGGAATTATGACCGGTTCATATCCGGTCCACATATCTATGGTAACCCAGCCCCCCCCCCATTAAAACGGCATAGAAGAAATGGTTTTAGGAGAACTCTTCACATAACCGCAAACGTGTGTGTCATGTGGGACATGCTACGTCACAGCCGGCGTTTCCAACCCCCCACTTCTCTCCTTCATTCCCCAGCACCAGCTCTTTATTGAAACTGTCACCGGATATGTCTTAGGAAAAGCAAGCCAGCCAGCTCACCGGGCAATGCTGTAAATTAATAATGTCAGGGTACCAATTAGATAAACAGGACTGCTCCACCACGAAGTGGGCTGGAAGTGAGCAACACCCGTAGTTGGTCGTGTTAAAGATCAGCACTCACCCAGTCACTAGGCAAGAATAAGAAAAAGGCCGAGTTGTTGGGCGCAGGGCCCAAGACGGGGTACAGCTAGACTGCACATCACAGCCTGCATTAAATTCCCTGAGCTTCTCAAAGGCAGCAAGTACTAAATAACAAAGTGACCTTCACCAGCATAAATCCCAGAAAGATGTGGAGCACTCCAGGTGACTGGGTATGGTTTTACGTCTAACTGGCAGGACCCACACTATTAAATGCCCATCTCTCACTACCATAATGGCAACGCAAATAGCTCCGGCAGCAAACACCCGTCAAAGCCTAATTCAATCGGACAGCATTTAATACGAGAGGCTGTGGACTCTGGGTGGATCAGGCTCTCTCTCAGCGGCCTTCTGGGCCAACCGATCCCGAGCAAACAGCGGTGAAGATAGTAAATGTGTGAAGAGCATTCTACACACCACACAGCATGTATATGGATCTATACCCTTGATGGGGAACCGGTTTATACAAGAAAAACAAACCTGCTACCATTTTCCCCCCAAACTGCTGCCCAAGGAATGCTGAGTAACGAGACTCCCTCGGCCTCGAAAATGAGTTTACTTTTAAATTAGTTTTACCTCTGCACCAACACAGCTGGAGTGCCATATGTCATTACATTTTAATTCATTTTCATTGTGAAAAACTATCACTTACAGAAATACCCAAATAGCCATCCTAATGCAGCCAGATTGTAGTTTAGAAAGTCAATTAGACCAACTACACTGAACCTACTGAGGAATAACTTTATACAAGCACTCTCAAAAAGTCAGGTTAAACAAACCTACTATTAAAATGCCAACTAAAGCTACTCAAACAGCGTAGTTAAACAAGCCCACTGAAAACCCCCTTTAAGAAAGCCTACTCCACATAGTTCAATAAGCCAACCCTAGTCTCTAAAGACTTAAATACAGAAGGAATTGCAAAAGAACATCTGAAAATGCAAGTGACCCCATATAAACGGTAACAAAAATTTACAGTTAACCGCAGCATGGGGAACCGACCTCCAGTTTCCAATCCTTATCCCATTCACACTACCGAACCCTTACCACCTACACCTGCCTGCACCATTGGAGAATTAACTAAAACCTGCTACCACCAGACATAAAATGTATCGTCATAATGAGCAGAAGTGCAGCAGTGTGTGGCTCAGGGGGTTAGGATTCTGTGCTTGTAACTGCAAAGTTGTCAGTTCGAAACCCGGAGCTAGTAGATTGATGCTGCCACTGGATCTTGGCGTAAGGCCCTAACCCCCAAACGCCCAGAGCTACACACCAGTTGATTCTGCTCTCAGAGCTTAAGCTTTGTTCTCACCTATATACTTGCGTGTAAGAGAGCAAGATGGGATATGTAAAAAGAAGCATGCCAAAGCCTTTCCCAGGGCTTTTCCTAATTCCGTATCAAAGCAAAGCAGAATATGCCGAGTTCTAGCAAAGCCCTAGGTCCATCAAGAGGAGCAACCAGCCTCCACATGACTGAAATGACACAGAGGCGATGTTCCACAGAGGAGGAAGCATTATTTGCATCACTGCTGGTAGGCAAGAGATTAATAATAATGCAATTTGCTCACCATAGCTTCAGAATATTAATCAAGGCTGACAAGAACAATAAGAACAGTAAAGCATGTACTGTCAAGAGACTGGAGCTGGGCTGAATCAGAAGACTGCCGGGTCTAATGCGAGGAAGCATACAAGCTGCCAAGAAGACCACCCGGCCTGACGCAAGGCAACACACGAGTCACTAAGAAGACCACCCGGCCTGACGCAAGGCAACACACAAGTCACTAAAAAGACTGCCCGGCAGTATATGAAATGATTTTTTATTTTTTCATTTTTTATAGTTTTTGCATGTATAACATCTCATTTTCAGTTTCTCAATAACATTACAACATGCATCTAAGAAAAAAAAAAATCTTTAAAACTTGTCAACCTACATGTAAGTAATGTAAGTAGTAATGTAAATAAGTAGCCAAGTATTTTTAAAAAGCATTACGATGTATGCAATAGTGCATAATTGCACTTAAAGAACACTAAATCCGTTAACATTTTGTACTCCCATTCGGGAATGGTATAGACCATACCATTCCCGAATGGGAGTACAAAATGTTAAAAGATAAGATAAGTAAAGATAAGACCGCCACTGCGGAAAACACACTCAACGGAGGCTGAGGTTGCAACCTCTACCCAAATTGGATGACAGCAGACAAAGCCCACATTGTTGCGGTTTCCCCATTTTCCAGCTGTTATGCACCTCGCTGATTTTAAAGACAGTAACTGCCGTATCTCCGCATTCCTGCTTTTACCCAACTCAAGCTGTCCAATAGGATTAGACCACCGGGGCAGCTGGGAGATGTAGTACATTGTAGTACGCAGCTACAAAAGGACAGAGCAGGAAAATTAATTTCCACATACTGAGGGGAAAGAAATATATTTGCATGTTGATTCAGATAATGTTTTGGAATATTTTGAGACTTACAGCCAAGACAAAGACAAGATCAGAACAAAATGGACTCAAGACCAAGACCGAATCTCGAGAACTACAACTCTGTAAACTAGGGCTACAACAACGAATTGATAAAATCGATTAAAAACGATTACTAAAAGCATTGGAAACGAATTTCATAATCGATTCGTGGTGTCATTAACTTCACCTGCTGACGGAGCTGAACGTTGCCAAAGGCGTGGCAAAGAGAGCAGAGGCGGTATTTTCCAGATGAGATTAAACAAATGAAACATGACAGAGGCAGAGAAAACGGTTCATCAAATGTGTACGAGCGCTTCACATTACAAAAATGTGAAAAATGGTGTGTGTTTTAGTCTTATTTCAGTTTAATGTTTTTATATAGCACTTAGTCAATTTAAGCTGTATGTAAATGTGTTGCATAAATAAACTTTACTTTGACACAAGGTCAGAGTGAAGACACTGCACGAGTGCGCATACATATGCTCAGTCACACATACACACGCACCCGCTCACACGATCGCACATACACGCGCACCCGCACACACAACCGGACATGCATGCGCACCCGCTCACACTATAGCACATACACGCACACACAATCGGACATGCACGATCACACATACATGATCACCCACGCACAAGATCACACATACACACGCATACACACACAGACACGCTCCCATACGCACGGGCACACCCCGTCTGCCGAAACGAAACCGATTCCCCAACCCATTCTCTGTTTGTCCTGTTCTTATTTCATCGGCGAAATGCCATGTTAGGTAGCCAAGGGTGCACACTTGCCTCCTCAGATAGTCCCATCTTTCGCCATGTGAGTTAGGTAGGATTAATTTTATTTAGATGGGGATGAAAGTAACTGCATCTGAGTGTGTGATAGTGCCATGTAAGGTAGTTTTTGTGTATTACTGTGAATATAGAAAACAATTAAGTCAATGCTGAAACAAATTCTGTTACCAGGTTTTTTGATTTGCATTTTTCTTTGTGTACTTTTCTGCGTTGTTAATTTAGATCGTGCTTTATTTCTGAATAAGAAGGTGGAAATTAAATCGCTGAATCGGATAAAAAATTAATTCGAAAAAATAAAATCGGCAGATTAATCGATTAGCAAAATAATCGTTAGTCGCAGTCCTACTGTAAGCTACCCTTGTCGAGTTGTCCCACGTTTCCACAGATACATCTATTAATCAGTGCTACACAGGGAGGGGAGAAAAAAGAGTACTGGTGGCTCTAGGTGTACGATTTTAAAGGAACATGAACTATAGTGATATAAAAGCGATATTGTCTCATCCTATATCTCATAGGAAAAAATATCGATACATCGCTCAGTCCTACTGGCAACTTACATAATTAAATTATTATTAACACTCCTGAACGTTTATCTCAAGCAATACTATAATACCAACTCAAATGATTAATTTCACATTCATTTTGTTTCATCAATGATTCAGAGACCCCATTTTATTTCAGGCAAAAATACAATTCCCCAGGAAGGGGAATCAAATAGGGATTCCACTCGTATTCACCACTGCAGCCTTTGATTTCACCACTTTCACTCAAGTAAACATAAGTATAGCTGGGCGGTATGACCAAAAACTTTTATCACTGTATTTTTCAGAATGATACCGATTCACAGTATGCACTGGAAATTTTTTAAGTATGACTGGGTGCTTACCACATTTTAAAGACCGAGTTGAATTACTGCAGTACACTGATTTAGAATGCTTATTCATGCTTTTCATATGCACGATATGAAAAATTTTAACCGATACCGATAACAGATAAATCCTTGTCATTGCCAATTCCTATACCAATAACCAGTGCATTCATATTTTTTGATTTACTATCATTTTTATATAATCTGCAGTTTGTGCAACAGGAGACTACTATGTCAAAAAATAAAAAATCTGTAAAAAAAAAAATGTATTGGTAATTTTCTGTTCTCTTACAGATTTTTTTTTTGTTAAATTTACAGACATTAGTGGGTGTACTTGCTCCCACAATGCAATATGAAATTCAAATTAAAGGGTAAAACACCTGTGAAAAAATTATACAGGAAATTCCTTCATATTAACATGGTACATTAAACTCTATCTTTACAGACTTAGTAGCAGTATATTAGGCTTTACAAAATTTTATTTAAAGTCCTATGGTCAGCTGCTATAGCTAAAAAAACCGCAGTAAAAGTTACTCATAACCCAAACATCTTATACATGAAATCAGTAAATGCACTGACATGTCAAATCACACGACCATCGAGGAAAGAGTTTAGCAGAACTATGATGGGTTTATCTGGAAATAACATTCATATACAAGTATGTTATGCTTAATAAAGAAATGTTTCTATTCAACCTTTAGCGGATGAGGATGAGGTAGGTATTTATATAGACGTTTTTCAAAAACAATGGTCCCTTGCTATAACGCGGTTCACCTTTCGCGGCTTGGCAATTTCGTAAATTTTTTCTAGTGCAATTTCTCATGCTTATTTTTACAGCACATTGTGTTGTGCGTCCTGATTAGCGCATTGTGTTCTGGGTCATGATTGGCTGTAGACCATTGTCAATCAATCTCCTCCGTGCTGCATCTCCTGTACAGTACAGAATGCGTCCAGTCTGTCAAATTTACATAAATCTTTGATCGCTAGCAGTGTGACTCTGAAGTGCTGTACTGTATGTTTGTAGGTTTTCTCCCCAGCAAACCCAACAATGTCAACGAAACGTTTTGCACCGTCAAAGGCACCTGCAGTAGCACCCAAAAGGCAGAGGAAGATGCTAAGAAAAGTGTGTAGTGAGGGGTTTTACAGCCTTAAGACATCTATAATAATTGTAAAAAATAAAACTGACTACTTCGCGGATTTCGCCTATTGCGGGTTATTTTTAGAACGTAACTCCCGCAATTAACGAGGGACCACTGTACACAAACTAAATGCCTTGACGTTTGTCAACCTCGGAAAAAGCATCCTCAACAAAAATAAAGTGTGTTTAGTCTGTTCTTGCCGATCAAATTATGAATGTGTGTGGCAGCCAAATCATACAAGCGGCACCTAGAGAGGGTGTTATGTGGCTCCAAATGCGCAATTAACCTGCAAAAACCTTGATCCTGTAGCACGGAAAAAGGCTAGTCATCAAGGACTATAAATTCCATTACTTTGTCATTTGTGGCTTTAGCCTTTTCATTGTCTGTGGAAAACTTTTTACGATTTTCAAATCCATGTTTAATGGGGACATTGATGCTCCATGTTTTAGTTTTACCATGCGTAGGGTGACCAGATAATCCATGTCATCCCGGACGCTTTGAGCTACTTCGGGTTTTACAAACTACTTTAAACCTGAAAGGCTCCTTTGCTTGGCTAATAGTTCATTTCTTCTTGTGCTTTGACTGGTTTGTTTCCTTGACTGAAAGACTCATCCAGCTATTTCACACTAACATTAGTGACATGTATGATTATAGGAGACTGACCAACCAACACATAGCAAGAATGCAGCGCTTAAGTGAAATCCAGGTCATTTTTATTGAAACGGTAGGTTTATAAATCCTGTCAAAGCTCAGTGTCCAGGATAACATGGATTAACTAGTCACCCTACATATAAGCAAACTATATACACTTAAATAAACAAACATACTAAACTTCACTGTAAGAAAAGTTCGTAAAAATAGAGTTCAATGTATTGTTTTAATATGAAAGAATTTTCCGTATAAATTTTTCACAGGTTTTACCCTTTAATTTGAATTTCACATTGCAAGTACACCCACTAATGTCTGTAAATTTAACAAAAAAAAAAACTAGGAAAAATGTATACGTTTTTTACGGATTTTTTTTTTTTACAGTGCAGAGCTGGTTGAAGACTCACTGTCATTACGTCAGTTCTGGACTGTTCTGTAGGCTATTCACGTTTTCTTTCAAAGCAATACAAACCAGTTAAATATAGACAGTCCCCCAAGGATTTTTTTGTGTTATTTTTGCGATCAAAATGAATGATTTTGTGGTGGTGTTTTAGCAAAATTTGCAAGAAATTTTGCGATTTTTTTTCCTTGGTAAATCCCATCCAAGGTCTACATAGGCCTAGTAAGACACAAAATGAGTGAGAGAGGAACAAAATTAACAGGCAGACATTAACATGAACATTATTATTTTCTGTTCTTCAGTTTTGTTGTGTTGTGAACACAAGCCCACACTGACATTGCCCACATCTTTTTAAAGAAGTTATTCTGAAAAAACTAAAATTCTTAAAATTAACCTAAAAACGTAAATTAACTGTCATTCTGAAAAATTTATGAGCTTAAATGTAATAGGCTTTAAAGCTGAAATAACAGGTCTACAACAGAAATGACAAAATTTATCATCTTCCATGACTCGCCTCAATCGCTTTTATGAGCAACCACCACCACATCACATCTCCATCAAAATCATATGCCTAACAACTATTCTTAGAAGATTACGCATATCAACATGAAAATAACTTTCTAATTTACATCAGTTACCAGTTTTCAATCTTTCAATCAAGGAAACAAACCAATCAAAGCGCAAGAAGAACTGAACTATTTAGCCGAACACAGAAGCCTTTCAGGTTTACAGCAGTTTGTAAAAGTGTCCGGGATGACATGGATTTTGAAGTTGAATTTAATCGTGGTGGAAACAAAACAAAATTTACTCCCTTTAGTCATTCGGGGGGGGGGGGGGTGTCTAATCACTTTAATGCATTACTTTACTTCAAAAGTCAATACAATATGCAATATTACACATTCAAATTAAGTGATATTACAATAGTTTATGTTAGCATGACAAATGCAGATGTTATCTCATTCTATTTGGTGAGCTAGCGTTAGCTTGGCAACCTGAACAGTCTTGCTATCTTAGCAATTAATATGACCGCTTCTTACATTGTTCCGTTCGGCTGCTGTCACGGTCATTCTCGTTTCAACTTCAGTCGTTATCTGTTTTTGCCTTCCCGTATTCTAACTCTCTGCTGCCTTCTGATGTTTGTGATCTTGAAGATGGTCATTTACTGTGGATTTTCTAAGACTGGTCAAGAACTTTATTACAGCAAGTGCAAAACAATTTACCCCCATTCTTGTGAAGAACCGAGGGATATTGTTTTGCTCGGTCCTTAGCGGTGATAAAAGATGGTAAATGGGACTAGATTATGGCAATAAGTGGTAAATAGAACAGCTGCGATTTTACATGAAGGATTTTCGGGTCATTTTTGCAAATGTAATGCGATAGGATAGAAAATACACGGCATCGCCAAAATATGGGATAAATTGCTGATTTTGCGGGATTTGATGTGATCGCAAAATCGCGAAAAACTGGAGGGACTGTATTGAAAACTTTGAAAGATCAGGGGCCGGTTGCACAAAACACCTCAAGTATGATACTGCCAATATCATTAAACATATTTTGCGTCTAACGAATATAAATAAAATGAAAACAAAAGCCGGATTTCCACCGGTGGCAACTTAGAAGTTACGCAAAAGTATGGGGAAAAGAGAGAGAAGCAGGCAGGAGGCAAAACCTTTTTGTATCTAAGTTACATTAAATGCATTAATGAATACCTTTTTCTGCATGTGTCTACATATTTCTGCATTGAAAATTCGATCGAATAACCAATATACTTCTGTCTCTGTCTTTTTTCTGGTACCAGCGGTGAAACTTACCAGTGTTAGCCAGATTAAATAATGAAATATAAACATGTCGCGGGCCATATAAACAAAATTATAAAATCGACCGTCAAATCTATAATGCTAGATCAATTGATCATGATCGTATCAAGTCGTGGATTTCTCGGGCTGAGTTCATTTTCTTCATTTACGGCCATAAATGGCGTGCTGCGATTAAGATACAGTCAGAGGTACCTTAAGTTATTCTGCTCACTTTGGTTCTTAAAGTCTTTTGTGCAACCGCTAAAGGAACTTTAAGGGATTCCATAAGAATAAGACAAAGATAAGGAAAAAAACTTATACTTGTGTGAACATTTTTAGGAAACCTTAAGGAGGACATTCAAGGATGTTTTGTGCAACCGACTCTTAACATGTTATTTTGTGCAACCAACCTCAGAATTTAAGCCATCTCCCAGGACTCTTATGAGAGTCCTGGCTGGGGTCCTGCACAGGCGGCAGCATGGGTCACGTGTTCCACAGCAACTGGGCTGCCCGAGGTCTGTAAATCGCCATACTACAATCAGATATCGGCCGATGCCGACATATAAAAAAAATGCCAAATATCGGCCCGATATATCGGCCGACCTTTACCTGATACTACTAATAAAGCTGTGCGCCCTAAGCATGTGTTTTGGTGGTGCAGCAGTGAAAAGGGTCCGATCTCAAACAGTCTTCTGCTACGGCAAGTTCCAAACATTTTTTAAGCTAGTCACCAGTTTTCCAGTATTAGAAAAATTTGTATCACAACAAAAATAAACACCGGTTTTCGGTATGAACCGGTATACTGTCCAGCACTAAACATAAGCAAATATATTTAATTATACTGGGGAAGTAATAAGCCAACTCTCCTGTAAATCTGGCAATTTAAGGTCCACAAGGGTCAACAATGTGTCCATTATCAGACTATGGGGGCTATCACTGAGCGGAAGGCTCCACCCTCCATTTAGTGAGGCCCACCCTAAATGTTGGCCCAAAAATCCCCAAGTGGGAGGAACTGAGCAGGGAACCTAAAACATTCAGCTGTGGCCTCCAAGCTGAGAAAAAGAGAGAGAGCAAGAGGAGACTGTTCTAAGGTTGTAGTTCTCAGCAACCTACTCCAAAAGGAAACTGAGGAACTCCAGAAGAAAATGTGGGCCATTAAAATAGCATGCTGAAGAACTGTGGAACCCCAGGAAGGCTCACGGCACCTTCACACTCCCATATTACAGTTATAAATATACACACAAAAACAAACAAGCAAACAATTTGTTCAAATCAAGAACACAACTCTGCTTTCTCTGCCACATTCCCACTCGTGCGGCGGGGCCCAAGAAGGACATGGAGGCCATTTCCGTAGTCAGAAGCAGTAGTGCTACGGCGGCACCCACAGGAGCAACAGGGCCACGTAGAGGAAGAATGGTGCACTGTTTAGCACAAAGGCAGAGACTGTTCTGCTCGGCATAGTAATAAGATGACAAACTTAGGCATTCTTTTTTCCAGCCCAGTTGAACAACAGATACAGTATACAGGTACATACATATATTTTGCATGACACAGGGGAAAACATCACAGATATGCGATACCCTCCTTTATTCATATTTTCATCCATCTGACATATTATATATACACATACATTATAATAATTATATATATATATATATATATGTATATATGTGTGTG
>JAODKN010000082.1:1940837-1955083 GCA_026774425.1 Petrocephalus zakoni
GAAACGGAATTTCGATTCCTTTGTATGTCTAGTACATGTGAAGGAATTGACAATAAAGCTGACTTTGACTTTGACTTTGATATTTACAAAAGCATGCGAGACTGGCAAACCCTCCGAATCAATCCGCCTCTAAATAATGAGAGATCCCCAGAGGTGTCACTGCCGTGTACATCTGACACCGGCAACCTCTGCCTTTTCCCCTTTATCTGCCAGCACTGTTATTGTTCTTTAGCTAGTCACAGAGGCGGCGGATTATGCTTTAGGCGCCTGGGAAGAGCACTGCTTGGACCCCGCCCACCAAAAGGGAGGCTCTGATCCGGACACCTGCCATAAAACCATCCCAGCCTATCACACCGGAAGGTTCAGCAGAGCCCTTATCCTGACCCGGCATCCCGGAGTGGGACGCGAGAGCCCCAAGAAGCAGGCCGAGAGGTCAGGCCAGGTGAGGCGCGTGGGTGGGTGAGTGACTCAGAAGGGCAGGCCGCCGTCTTCACAAAGATGCGGGAAAAACACCAACGTATCCATCCTTCAGTAGGCCAGGGCGGAGTTTACAGCCGAACCCAGCTCAGGGCCCAAAGCGAAGATAGAGCAGCTCATGGCGGGGCGTAACGGCCGTCTCCGAAGCAGCAGCTCGGCAAAATGCACGTGGGAGGAATCAGGAACGGACGGATTAAACCAGCACACAGGGACACACACAGACTGGGGGGGGGGGGAGTGAAACCCCCGTCCCAGGAGGTGTCAGGTGACACCATTAGCCGCCATGCTGCCCCCCCTTCCCACAAGTCATCTGATGAGGGTGGGGGCAATGGTCAGCTCAAACAGAGGGGGGAAAAAATAAAAAATACAGCAGCTGCTTAGGTTATACACGTGACTGTTTGAAGTGCCCCGCATCTCCCACTACCTAATGCGAGATCTAGTCCCTCACACGGTTAACGATGCTCGTCACCTGGGTCGCCATCAGTACCCCCCTGACTGAGCCGAGGCAAACCCGGACTCCCAGCTATCGAGCTGCCATGCAAATTCTGGTAGCTTCTTATCTGCCCATGAGGAGCCTTGCAGAAGTTTACAGTCATACGGAGATGTGCAGAACTGTCATGAAACCCACCTGCCCTTAAACCTGATCATGTTAAACACGCTGGAACAATTAAGAGAGGGATTTCAAAATCCACTTGCCTAATAAAATGAATCAAATCAACATTCAGATTCGACAACACAGCAAAGGGGCTGCGGGGGGGGGGGGGGCGTTAATTTGACTCTAAAGCCCCCACCTACCAAAGGCTGAACTGGGGAATGGGGGGGGTGACATTCCAATTAACCACTGAAGGTGATGTTTTTCTACACTGCACCAAACGCATTATGATAATAGATTCATAGCGTAATGATTTAATGCTCCATTTATCATTCTGTGACTAATAAAGCCCTTTTCCTGTGACATTCAATGACGCATCTTCACAAAATCCATATTTTTTAGATATTAAACTTAATAACATATTAATCTTAATAATATAAATGCTGGGGATGTGGAATATAAAAGCAAACATAATCCATCAGGACTAAAGACTGTGAATCAACTGTTTTTTGTTTTGCTTATATATAATTATTAACATGTTTCTTTAGTGAGATCCTACAGTGTAATCAGCTGCCTTCTAATTGAGCGAAGGGGCAACCTTTAGACATTCCAATGCGACTCATATGGTAACTGTTCCCAATTCAGTTTCACTGCACAAGTACAAGTTTTTTCCTACGTGTTAAAAGCACTGGGTACTGGGGTGACAATCGCAGGGTGTGAGGTTTGGTGGGGGAGGCGGAGTGAAACCAAACAGGAAGTCCACTTGGAACTCCACTCCTACACACAATTACTTGCTTTGCATCATAGGTTAGGTTTTGGTATTTTTTTTGCATTTAAAGTCACGAAGGACATCTGCTGACTCCAACTATCCTACTGGGTTTTCAAAAAGATCTGCCCGCAATTCTGCAATATTCTTTACAAAACTCACTGTTATAAAGATTAATGCTGCCAATTAAGACGTGGGCTTGGTTGGATTTGCAAATGGCACGCACATTTAACAGCCCAACGGAGTCAGCTGGCTGTAGGACAATTAATTTTATATCTGTCACGCTGTTATGGGTTTTGAAGAAAATATCAGTTTCTAGCACAAAGTCAAACATCTCAGTTGGCGCTATCTGTTTTGGCTCAGGGAATGATGCTACAATCACTCACACCTCCCCCCCCCACCCCACAACAAGCACCTCACAGTTTACAAGGCAACTAGTAACTTAAACGGTTTTACACCATTTGCACTCTCATTGTAATCTTAAAAAAATTAGAAAAACAGATTTGACAGATAGTGGCAGCCGTGCCAGCAATAACCCCTTTTTTGTGAGGAGTGGAGTGACAGGTGCAAATGCAATAAGCCCCCCCCCCCAGCCAATCCAATCATAAGCCCGCCCACCTCAGGGAAGAGCAGGAAGGCCGATTGGCTGGAAGGGCTGTGATTGATACGTTTACTGAAGACAGATGGACTTCAGCCTAATACAGTGTAAAGGCCCACAATTCGGCATAGACTCCAAAGTTCATATGCACTGAAAATTGTCTATTCAGGTGTCTATTCAGCCAAAGATGCTGACAACAGTCAACCATTACATTTCCTGAGAGGAAGAGCCCAGAAGGTTAAAGACGAAATCTGTGCTCTCTGCTCCGAGGGCAAGCACGCCACCGACCGACTCATTTTCAAAGACTCTGTTAGGAGACGGCTGCTTTTTTTTAAAAGTACATTTTAAAGCCAACGTCGTTCCAGTCGCGCCAAAAGTGGCAGGAATGACCTTCGCTCCGATCCACAAGCAGCCTTTGGGATGTTTGTATTTCAGTAATAAAACAGGCCAGATAAGTGGTTTGGGGGGGTGGGGTGTCAGGTTGGCATGCATCAACAAAACCTGCCATTGTACTTGTTAGGTACCAGCTAGTAAATGAGCAAAAGTACCACCACTGATGGTGTGCCTTTACCCACACTCGTGTGAATATCAGCCCACAGCCTGACACTGTCACCTCTGAAGGACAGTGATCACAAACGCATCCCACCGGCGTAATAAATGCCAAAACTGCCCGACTGTGGCTGTGCGTGTCCAGGCTTCAAACTACAGGCTTCCTACCTACACACCCACGTGAGGACTTGTATCCTCCCCATGCCATGGAGCAGAACCTCCTTAGGCAAGGACAGTCATCTGTTCTAATATCTCATTAAGCCATGACTCAGAGCATACAGCTTTCAGGTATTTCGCTCAGGTGTTTTTGTGGTATGGAATACAAAGAAACTCACTGTCTACTCCACCAGGCAGCGAGCTGGGCAAGCAAACATTTTTATTTACACCACGCAGCATTAGTGGATCAGAGATGACACTTTACATGACTGCACCCCGTTACTAGTCTGACCAAAATCTCTACAAGGTGGTTGCTTTTTCTCTTTTTGGGGAGAGGGGGTCTGTTTTCTGCCACCAGTACATTGGTGTAATACTCCACTTAAGTATAAAGAGCTCAGGAGGACAAATATATCAATAACAGTTGACAACAGCTGTAAAATGTCTAAATGTGTCTTGCTTTGTATCATGTCCGTGGCGTATTATCCTGGCCCCCTCGGTCTGCTTAGTTAGACTTCCGAGCCTCTCTTTTTAGTGAGTGTCTTCACGTGACAGTGCTGTTACGAGCGACAAACGTGCCGCGAATGGAGATCAAAACCGGACGCAAGGACCGGGGGAGCCGGCCGCGCTGGGACCCGACGCGCTCCCCATCGTCCGTGCAAAGATACCGAAGCCCCGTGTTTTCAGAAAAAAATACCTGTCGCCGGATTTCGGTTCCGCATAACAACCGTATCCCTGAGCTCCCGCAACTCCTCCTCCTCTTCTTCAAATCTAGCTTCAGCCATCAGAGGAAAAACACTTTTACCTAAAAAAAATAAGAACTGTTCATTTCAGAGATTGCCGCTACCGTTCTGTAACTTTGCTGCGAGTGCTGCTCCTATCGTCCTGGAAAGGCAACTACAGGGAATAACAACTCCCCGATCTAATACACATTTTAATTATTTTACCGTACAAGTTTAACACATTAACATCACCCCCAATTTAAATAACAATCCGGAAAGCGGCACTGCTTACCTTCGCAGCGCCGTATAGTAACCAGACTGCAACAGGAAATTCGGGATCGGGACTAAGAAATGGAGGTGGTGCCCGATCGCCAAGTGCCACAAAACACGGACTTTTCAATCAGCCCGGCGAAAATGTATCCTCTGAGCTTTGCTCCGATCCGCTCCCACCGCGGCTCCGCTCGTTCGCAACAACTGTAACAAATGGCAGAGGTTAGGGGGGGCGCACAAACGCGCTCTTTGTGCTCGCGTCTCGGCGCGCCGGCGGGATCCGTGCTGCCGGACCCCCCAGCGCCGGTGTCATGTTATAGATCCACGGATGACCGCGCGTGCATTTCCTTATTATGGTCGCACCTTGCAGCGGAGGCTTTAGCGCTGCTTTGGAAGCCTTCCCCCCGCGCACTTCTCTGCTGCTTAAGCCCGGCGTCTCCTATAAACACGTTTTAACTTGCCAGGTTCGTCCGAAGGAAACTAGTCAGCATGAAACTGGGGTAAAACCAGAGCCAAGTTTTAAACTGCCGTAAGCGAGCTGTTACGCAAGACTACAAATAATTAAAACGAACACTGTAATATTATCTAATTTGAAGCTGTTTTATTATCGCGACCATATACTATGATGTATTGTGCTACAGCGTAAGAATCTGTATCTTAATAAAAGGACACAGATATGTAATCGTATTAAAGACACCTTTTTCTGCTTATTTTTAGAGGTTCTAGGTGTGGCACAAGTACGTCGCTGTTTTTTTTTTGTTTTTGTTTTTCTTTGTATAAACTTATGCCAAGTTTCAGTCACTTTGGAGTCTTTCCCCCGAAGCTATACGAATGTGTTGACGACTTGAGGCACACGACAGCAAAGAAAATCCTTTTATTCTTACAATTAAAAGAAAAACGCAACCGTGGATTTTAGGAAAATCGAGATCGCGATCTTTCGCGAATTCCAAAGACTTCCAGAAAATATGCGCGCAAAGTGCAGATTCTTGTTCTGAGCGCTAGATGGCAGCATACACGTAGGTTATACCTTGGAATGAAACTAGTCGTAAACTTATTTGAATCATTAACCTGATATTTCTGTTGATTTTTCAAGATTAATACATGACTAACATGAGAATCATGTTTCCTTGAGTAATGCCAGCGTACTGACTGTATGATTAATTAGTAACCGAGCAACCACGCGGCTCTCTTTATTGTTTACAAGTGAGTTTAGAAAACTCTATGTATTGATATCATTCGTTTTCAGAAAACAGCTCATTAAATTATTTAATTATTTTTAAACAACCTCTTTGCTTATTGGACGGAACCATAGCTTGACATTTTTATGCGGGCCACAGAAATTATATCTCACAGAATATGTGAGAACTTAGTTATTTCTGCGCATGCGCAAAGAAGACCACAACTGCAGCTTAGCACCTTGTGCCGTGTTTACGTGCGTAAAATGCGGCCATCAAAGCGGACAGCGGCTGATCCTTCTGAATAAACGCAAATTACAATGCTGAAGTAAACAAGGAGCCGCCAGGAATGTGGAACACAACCTCTCCCAGCAAACTGGACTTGGGTTTTGCTGTTACACCATGTTACACCTATTACACACAAAATGAAGATTTCGGAGATGACGATCACCTGCAAAATGATCACCCGCGCTGCAAAAGAATATCTAATTGGTTAAGATATACCTTTTGAATCTGCAAATATCAATTCATCTCCATTTGCAAAACATGATTATTGTAACAATATCCAAGGTAAGTTTTCTGTTTTAAAAGCTAATGCACACTATTTGTCTGACTGTCAAGGACTCGCTCCATTTAAATTTCGTGGAAAATTAAGTCAAAATTGTTGCGCGTGCTTATAAAATGTATTATTTTCTGCAAACTTAAAGTATGAATTTGTGATTCTACTCGTTAATGGCACCTCCACTGTGGAAACAAGCCCCGTCTCTCAGAGTATCGTCTCTCTTGACGTAGCCATATTCATAACTTTCCGGCCAACAACTACATTTGCAATGAAAATCAAATGTTTCCAGACTGCTTCCATACATTTGCATGACCTCTACAATGAAGATTAGCTCTGCCATGGGTTCATTAGAACAATGGGTGCTTTGTGTACCGGCCAAAAACCATAAGCATACCTTCTCGTCCTCCACCGGAAAACTTGGGTCAGCTATTGCACTGCTCAAAACCAGGTTCACTGCCTGACATACTGACTTCTGTGCTCAACTCAGTTAAAACTATGTACAGATCATAGGGTGGGTTGGTTATTTAGGGGCAAAAATAATCGACATTAGGGTACCATAATAAATACGTTGCATTTGTGACTCTGTTACTTTTTTTCCTGAGTTAACAGTTAAAATTAGTACTGGAGACGTGCATGATCGCAGCGCTACTGGCAATGACACGTACCGGGCATTAAGGGAGGGAGGAGCTTGGGAGAGCGTTCGGGACTCACCTTCCCCTCTCCTGCGCCCAGGTTAGTGACAGCCGATGATTAAAATAAACAGCTGTAGGAGTAGGAAAACGCAGCCTATGGAGAGGAAGCTGGCGAACTAGATTGTTTCGGGCGCGATCGCACGCCTCGGCTGGTGAGGATACGGTACGGGAATAACTAACCCCAACATCCGAAGCCGCCTCACTGGATTGGACTGTAAGATTATTCGAAATACCTTTCTCATTTAATCTGTCATATGATGATATGTCGATGTGATTAGATTGTTCTGGGCGACAACTAGTAATTGTATATAGCTGAGGAAAATGCGATCAAAGTATTATTGATATAAATATTTTTTGTCTTCTGTTGTACATATAATAACTTTATCCAAGCCGAATGTCGTTTTTGTGTGCTTGCATCGTAAACGAATGCGTTTTGTGTTTCGTGGCTTTGTGGATTACATCGTAATACGTGATCTATACAGCGTGTTCGGATACAATTTGACACTTAACTCCTCGAATATATAAAAAGGCATATAAGAATTGTTTGCCACGTAAATCTTTATATAACTTGAAACTGATATGGGGCGTTTCCTTATGTATCAAAATGATAACCAGCACAGTTAACAATAAAACAGGTAACATGTAACCACTGGATGCATCCTTCATAGTGATTCTTAAAAGGGTTACATTAAGTTTAATCATCTTTTCCTTATGTAAGACAGTAACGAGATAGATGATCAGAATGGCAGCACAACGTGTTCTTATAAATACTGTGCGTGTGCTGGCTTGGTGTGAAGGTGCGTGTGAGAGGAGCGAGCCTGTTTTCCGGGAGTTAACCCCCCTATTTATGACTTTGGAGCTGCTTTAATTATGCTGGGCTGGGAAACCGGTGTAATGGGTTAAAAACAGACTCAGAAAGTCCTGCTGTATATGTGTGTGTGTCGCTTGATGATTAGATCCGACAATATGGAATCACGCCCCCTAGTTTGACAGGTTGACAGTTTTCCTTAGCTTGGCCGTAGAAGAAATTCTTCAGTACTGAACCACTTTGCCATGAACTTTTAGACAGACAAGTCAGAGCTACTGAATTTTAGCAAACTATATACCAGTGCTACACTCTTGAAAGCTGCTATGTACGATTGTATTAAATATAGTAATGTGGTAATACCGCTGGACTATGACTGGACTCAGTTCTGTTTAGGATACAATAATTCTAACCCGCATGTGAATGACTTTCTTTCAAAGTCGATTAACTAACCTACCCTATTGTTTGCCTCAGCTTTCCAGGACGCAATATTTCAACTACGCCACAGTCAACAAATAGAGGCAGGTCAGCACAGAGCTCTGCTCTAGTTGAGCAACCAGATTCAGCGACTGCATGTGGCATGTAGAGCGGTGTCCACCATGGCTTGGAGCATTTTCTATGCTATCAGAAAGAAGGATACAGTCCTGGTGCAGTTTTGTTCCCCAAAGTACAAACAACATGAATGTACCCCAATGGTACAAAAATTTCTGTACCTTAAAAGGTGCATTTACCTACAGCCAGGGTACAGTTGGCTGACCCTTCAGAGTACAGCCCCATTGACAAGTAACTGTACCCTCAAAGGTACAAATTGGTGCCTTTTTCTGACAGTGTAGCTAGATCCTCCACCACTCACCCTGATCGTCTGCAAGACGTAACTCGACGCAGAGCTGAGTACATAGGCTAACACTTTCTTTGTCTTTTATAAATCTATCTAATATTTAAAAACCTGTGACAGTCTATGTTCTATACACGTGGCTGTATGTTGAATCTTATTTACCTGCAGCAAAAGTGTCTTTGCTTTTTGGACCACAATGAGGTGACCATCCTGTGTAAACTGTCCCAGTGTCAGATCAAAATTACGCTTCAAAGACGATAATTACAGGAAAACATAATTAGCCTATTGCAGAAGAGTGGCTCTCTGGGACTGGTCTTCCTCTCATGTTTCCAGGGCTGCAAATTGTGTCTATCAGGGCTAAAAGTTTATTTTTATAAGGTAGAGGAAAGATTTTATGGTTGAGGGAACTCCTATCCTAATTAAAGTATTGATCTAGGGAGAATGAGCCGGCTTGGAAATTGGCCCCAGTCTCGTAATTCTCCCCACAGAAGTCATACATCCGCTGGGTATCTTTCAGTAATCACGCCTCGCAGTAGCCAGCCTACAGTGCTCCAATATAAATATGGCTTCTGAACTGGATCTGTCACCAGAAATTTATATTTAGTTGTACTTTAATCCAAAGCAGCTTAGAATTCTTTTTGCTGATCCCACAATACACAGTAATTCGGCCATTTGTGCACCTTGAGTTGCTGAGTTCACTACTGTGTGTGCATATATGTATGTATCTAGATATGTATGTATGGGTATATGCATGTATTTATGTGTGTATGTATATATGTATATGTTCATGTATGTGTATATGCATGTATGTATGTATGAGTGTATGTACGTAAGGATGTACCTATGTATGTATTATGTATGGGTGTATATCTGTAAGCATGCATGTATGTATTCATACATGCAATAATGTATGTATTCTCTTGCTAGTCGTATGCGCTGAGCATTTTCCCCCGCACATTTAGGCATAAGGGACTGGTGTTTCGCCACATTCATTTATTCTAAACCACAAAGAGACAGGAGGTTATGCTGAATAGCCGCCTACGCCACCTACAGTAACAGTCAGGTCCTTTTCGCAAACTGCTGTTAGTCTTTTCTGTAAACCCTACTGGCCCATGGTAATGTTGCAGGGAGTCTCTTTGTCGTTACGATGCGTTTTACAAGCGAGCAAAGCAAAGCAAAGACCAAAGGAGCTGTAACAAAAAAGCAAAAGATCTAGATAACATTCGTCTCTGCTTTTTGCTTCTTCAGATAAGGCCATTAAAATGGATTTAAGGTTGAGTGACTGCACTTAGGTTGTCATGGCAATGTCACCTGTGGTGGGAACACTGGCCACCAGTAGCTGTTCATCTAAACCCCACACCAGGACTGCCACAAACATCCGCTTACAACCCAAAGCGGGCTGGAAAATTAAATTTTTTTCAATGGACTAAAAATGACCAACACAAGCATGTCCCACATGAGGAAACATCTAAGAGATCCTTGAATCCAAGAATTTTTGACACTTTTAACCAAAGCACCTTACTGACCATCACATATTTACTTTACACTGACCATAGCTGGAAAGTGCAGGTCCAGAATGTAAAAATCCAGACCAGGGTTTTATTTCAACCAATCAGTTAAGTACTCTGTGACTGTGACTCCTTATGCTCAACTGGCTGGTTGAAGCAAAATCTCAGTCTGGATTTTTACTTTCTGGACCTGCACTTTCGGCCTCTGATGCTCGCGCATCTTATTTATGTATTGTGTGAAACAGCAAGCCAGTTATTCTGCAGGCGGAGATCGTTTCATATAAAAGTTGTTGCTATGAGCTGCTCCCTGAATGGACCACGTCAGGCAACATTAGAAGGGACACCTGAGCCTGACAATTGTTGACCAGAGGAAGGAGATGGATGTTAGGGTGTGCAGTACCATCACTCACCAGTAGGAGAAAAGATGATGGCCCAAGACACTGCACGACATGACAAAGAGCTCAGCACCAGCAAGCTGTGCCTAGCAACAGGTCATGCCAAGGCTGGAACAGACGCGTGATAATTTGTGTTTGCGTGTCAGCCGAATGGGCCCCTTTCCCACGCAGAGCTTGGCTCAGCTATTTCTCGTGCTCAGCATTAACGTAGCCTGGGTGACCCACCTGACACTAAGCATGGGGCTGGCCGTGGGTCCCGGGCCTTTGGCGGGAGTTATTCGCAGATTGTACAGATAATCGCCAGTACGGTCAGGTGACTGCCTTACAGCAGTGAGGTGACTGTCGACTGTACCCGGGTGGTGCTCCTAAAGAACTCCAGGCCTAGGTGCATTACACAAAAGAATCACTCGATTGGGTTACTAGTTTAATTGGTCATTTTCAACAGATGTTAACAGGATCTTATTATTGAAATGTTTTAAGATGCATGGCAGGGCAAGGTGTAAGATCAGCACTATGCTATACTATTTATACTATCTATAAAAATAATCATTTTAATTATGACTAAATAGGGGCCTGGTAGCTGTCGACCAACCGTCCAGCCCATAGTTGTCCTGCTTTAGTGCGGGTGGGGGGGGATTTATCTTGGCTTATGAGGTGGCATTATGCACTGCAGGGACAGATGGCATAGGCAAGTTGCAAGGGACTAGATACATGGAGCGTGGTTGGCGTAGGGGAGCCAATGGCATAGAAATGACAGAGAGTATTTCAACAGGTGCCAGGGAAACACTAGCATCCCACATGATTTATTACCCCCACAGAGATCTATGGTATAGAGTCTTAAGATTCCGAAAATTCCATGGCAACCTGTGATGTCACAGACTGGCTGAAAGTTCTCTTCTCTCCTCATATTCACTTGACGTTCAGAGACGGAGGTTGCTTTGTCTGTGAGCTCCAAAGGGGATAAATATGGAGATCGATCCAATTAAAGAGAAAGGTAGAAGTTACAGTAAAAATTCGGAATGAGGATGTCAGTGAGAAAACACCAGTTAATAAATGCTTAAAGGAGGCAAATTATGTCAGCAAGATGGTGGAAGAAAGAAGCAAAAAGGAAGACTTATTGTCTAAGAAGCAAAAAGGAAGACTTATTGTCTAGGAAGTAAAAAAGAAGACTTATTGTCTAAGAAGTAAAAAGGAAGACTTATTGTCTAGGAAGTAAAAAGGAAGACTTATTGTCTAGAAATGAGGCACTGATGAGGTTTGGTGCCACAGGGTAGGAGAGGAGGATGAAGAGGTTATCTGAAGGACAGATTTGAAAAAAGCTGTGGAGGAGACAAGGAGAAGCAGTATCACCAGGCCTCGCATCTGAGACCTCGACGGGGAAAAAATGCTATAAAAAGACTGTCCATGAAAGATAGTTAGAGGAACATTTCAATCCCAAGCGAGAACACGAAGCTCGGAAGTTCTAAGAAGCTCTTCACCTGGATAAAGAGGGTGAAAGTTCCCAATGGCAGCCCCAACGCGACTTCCGGGTTAGACGGAGGCCACAGGCTAGATGGGAATCTCAAAGACTGCCCCCTAGGGACGAGGCTGGGCGTAACACCAAGGGGCCTTAAGTAGGATGTTTTGAAAGGGGGTATCATGGAGAAAAATCTGAGAGCAAGATCTTCAGCCCCTTTAGGTCAGGAGGAGGCCAAGGAGAATGGCAGCGGTGCCCAGAGCAAGCGTATGGCTGGAAAGCAACGGGAGAAGCAACGCATTAATATATATAATATATTAATATATATAATATATAATAATAATAATATATATAATCAAAGATTTACTTGGCCTTCCAGAAATCATGCCATTGTCATCACTGAGCATGCTCGTGCTGTTTGTATTGGTTTGAAATCTTGCATCAGTAAATTTATTAAGAGTATGATGAGGAAGAATCAGACGCCCAGGTACACACTCGCAATTCAGGAGCACCTGCTGCTCTGTCAGGCTTGACAGCCAAGAATATTGCATGTGTTTGCTGATGTGACGCAGATATTCCCTCCTGGGGATTCACGAAGGATACTGTAGCAAATTCACAGTTGAATGTTTTAAACGAGCAGATAAGTCACCTCATTGTTTGTCTTTGCAGTCCTGCTACTTGGTTTTAACCTCTAAATTCCATCCATCCGTCCATCCATGCATCTTCTTACTGCTTATTCTGGTCTGGGTCATGGTGACACATTAACCAGTCCTCTGCAAATTATGTTTGCTTAGATCAGGGGTGAGGACCCTGATCCGTGGAGTGCCCCAGTGGGTGCGGGTTTTTGGGATAACCTCTCAGTTAACCTCTAATAATGCAGCGGTTCTCATCTCCGGTCCTGGGGACCCATTGTGATTGGCTGATTGATAGGTTATCCCAAAAACTCACAGCCCATGGATCAGGTTCCCCACCCAAGGTTTACATTAAATGAGAAAAAAAGCTTTCAGTATGAGAACTTATTGATTGCTTTCAGTTTAGTGGATGAATAGACCTGCAGTTGATAATGTAGGTTTTTGTTGACTTTTCTCATCTGCATGTAGCGTCCTGCATTAATGCGACGCCTGTGCTGTGTTTGGCTGAAAACACTTCTGCTGCTCACTTCCTGTCAAAGCGAATCTTCACAAGCAGGCCACCGGGATGCTGGGGAATTAATTAGCCAGTGTGACTGAGGAAATGCAGGGAATGCAGAAGCGCCTTCATCTGAGTCGGGCTCAGGGAGGAAATAAGAACGCGTGAGATGTGTGCGAGGGCTGGTCCACAACCCTATGACAGAATCCCAGGAGAACCGCCGATTCCCATCTGGAACAGAGGTTTTGTAGGTAACTAAATTGTAGGAAACGACAATCCCGGTGCGCTCGGTTATCAGGATATCAACATGTGTTCAGAAAGGCTCACAGAAAGGGTGCTCTTTGCGTTGGTATCTCTCTCGGTACCAGGCATGACCATCCGGCATCCCGGCGCTCTTGCGGTGGGCCAGTGGGCTGAGGGGTTTGTGGGCCACCAAAATGCATTGTGACCGATTTTCAATCCCAGAACTTTGTGGTGACAACCTTCCTTCCTAAGCCAACGCAAGGACATTTTAATCTTCAGGCCACAGAAATGCAAAAGGGGAACAGGTAACGAGAGAGAGAATGAGACAGAGAGAGAGCAGTGGTAGGCAAACACCTTCAGTCAGACAGAGTCCTTGATGTAATCTTTACAGTACTCTACGGGATTCTGTTTCCATGTAGTCTTTGAATGTATATTTTCGATTGCAATACCTGGGTTAGTTGCCCAGCATCTGACCCAAAAGAGTATATGAGACAGTGGCATAGCTCACCATCAGCCATGGTTCCAGCCTCGTTTCCTCAGTCGAGAAGACGAGGGCGCAGGCTGCTCGCACGACCGACCCGACAGCATGTCTGCCCTTTTGTGTCACCCAGCCCCACCCGTAAACAAAGGGATTCAGACAAATGAGTCTGACGGCACAGCTTCCTGGCTACACCCACCCAGGTCTCCCGGGTCATCCAGCTCCCCCTTTACTGGCTCTGATACGCTGGAAGAGGCTGGCAATTAGCCGCTATCAGGACCTCACAAATGCGCACACTTGGTCGTTCTGACAACGACGAACCATTACCCCTACTGCCCTGGTTACCCTCATGCTCCCGAGGCAGGAAAACCCGGTTTCCCGTGGACCTCTGGGTAGTGTACAGATAGCTATATTTGTCCTACTGAGTAACAGCGTTTCATACAAGGGGATGTTAGATATGCAACAGCTGTATTTTATTATTCAGAGGGAGTATGCATGGCTTAATACATGTAAAAGAATCAGACAAGGTTTACATTGCAGCAGGCTGCTATATTTCAGAGAGTAAGACTTTGCTGTGTTTTTGAAACTGTTGAAATGACCTTGGTTTCATATAAACAAGTCAAACAGGCTGCGGGATATTTAAGGCCGCCGGTCAGTCCAGTTTCCAGCCTCCCAGAGCTGCGTCCGTCTCATTTTCAGTGCTGACTTTGATACTGACCAGCGCTCAGGAGCTCCAGTCGGTCCAGGGCATGGTCTAACACAATGGGCTTTCCTGGGGATCAGCAGGCCGTGAAGATAAATCAGCCCGAGACTTGGACAGTGAGCTGCAGCTCTGTCCTTCT
>JAODKN010000082.1:1958095-1971747 GCA_026774425.1 Petrocephalus zakoni
TTCCTTCAGTTTAAGTGCATAGGGTGTGTTGTGAGGGTGACTCCGCATGAGTGTGACTCGAAATGAAGGCGAAATGTGGAGGGTATAGTTTGGGATTGGGCCAGGGTCTCACCCTGGGAGTATTGGCCTGTAACATTTCAGTCAGTAGTGTAGCTGCTGAGCCACTGGTCCATCTGTCTGTCAATCATCTAATCATGTGACCATGCTATTTTTGGTTCCCCTGGCATTTGCCTGCCCATTTTTCCTCCCATGTCATTATAGTGTATCACACAGGAAGCTGTAAGTTAACTTACCATGGGGTTGGCCGATGCAATTGTCATCTCAGCCCACACCTGTGTCACATCACCCACCTACGGGGGGGGACAATGTAGCTTAGCCAGGGAGGCGGGTGCAATGGAGCAGGACGTTCCCATATGCTTTCTGTAATTTGTAGTCATGATGCTGATTGCTACATTCACAGACTAAATATTCAAGATGACTGCTCAGTTCTATTGAAGGCCTCAACGGGATTATTTTAAAATTCTCCTCAATTTGGAAAATAAGAAAATACAAATATGAAACTGTACTGCATAGAACTTTGTGACACTCTGTCGTAATGTATTATAGTAAGTCAAGCTAACCGGTTGCGGGTGTCAGTGACGGCTACTTTCTGCTCACACAGCAGACAGTAAGCAGTGTCACGGCTCTGGTGTTGAGGGTACCTGGTCCTGAAATGACAGTTTTTTTACATGTTGGTATTGGGCATCATCCCTGCTTTTAAAAATCTTGAAAGCTCCCATGGCAACAGACTGTCAGCTGTATTTCTTTGAAGATGCTACACAGATTAGAATATATCACCAATTCAGCTGTAATTGTATTCATCCAGGAAGTCCAAAGTCAAAAACACCCAGCATGTGTCTGTCATCAGGATTAAAACTGACATTTAATTGGCTGCATAATCAGCTCTCTTATAACCAGGGTTCAGATCTCATGATGTAATGTAAGCAGCATGGTAAAGGCCTATCCCGGTGGGCATGTACCATCCTATGGCGCCAGGGGGGGCACGAATCGGTGTGTGAGAGCCCTGATCTCAGGCTCCATCCCTGGGCTTCAGAGCGGCTCGGGGCCTCTCTCCAGTACGGAGCATTCTGAAGGTGTTACTCATACACAGCCCCATCCAATCGCTTCCTCACGCCGCTCCCACTGGCATGTAGGGATCTCTGCTCGCTGGCAAGGCAGAAACGGAGCCGCGCCTCTGGGCTGAAAGCGGGACGCTACCCCTCCGATCTGTCCTCTAAGACGCGTCCCCTCTCTACAGGCATCGACCCCCGGAAGGATGGCGTCTGTGAACACTTAAGGAAACACTGCTGTTGCCTGCAGAGGAACTATGATCCGAGCGAGGTAGGTATTTTAAGTATGTGTGTGAAGGAACCCCCCCCCACCCACCCAGCTTGCTCCGAGGGATCCCATAGCGATTTATGAGCTTGCGGTTCTCAAGTGAAAACAGATGTCTGCCAAAATGTACTTCTTTTCCCTACGAGTCCATGTGAGTGATGTCTTCCTCCAGCACAGGACACGGAGCGTTGTGATTGGCTCAGGGCATTGATCACGTGATAAGGAAGTGGCTCGTCACATGCATGCTGACTGGTGTATAAGTGTGCTGTTGTTCGGACCTAAATCACATCAGTGTTCTCAGGGTGTTTAGATGATTGTCTAAATGGAGAAGAGATGCCTGAAATGCAGAAGGAGGATAGATTAGGGTAGATTTTGTATGGTAGCAGACCGATCCAAGTTTTCTTGACCTCAGAACAATGACATGTTTGTTTATGGTCCTATGGGTAGGTTCCATTATGTAAATTAGTGGATTTATTTTAATATAGGTGGTATAATGTGTAAATTATATGATAATACTTTTACATATCTTGCCATGTGATGGACTGGCATCCCTTCCCAAGTGTCCCCTGCCTCCTGGGGAAAACCCAAGGCACAGGTATCATGTGTGTAATGCTGGTAAAAATGCATGATAACAATGACAACACAGTGAGGCCACTTCTGGCATGGTGTAGGTCTATGCTGGTTTAGGCAGAGAGGGGCCTCCTTCTGCAGCTAGGGTTTATGTACCAGATCGGACTCCTCCCTGTTCCCGAGCGGCCACTGCGCAGGCAATTCTCTGGACGGCTATCAGAGGGCCTCTCCCTTATTATGGCGAGCCTTTTCTGAGAGGATTGCCGCAGCCAGGAAGAGCCGAGTGAAGGGCGAGGCCTGTGCCGCGATAACAGAGGACAATGACATAGCTGACCAGTGACCCGGGGGTTAAATCCCACTGGTTGGATTCTGAGTGCTGAGCGTGCTCAGTAAGAGTCCCGGTGTGTTCCTCACAGAGGTAACCGGTGTGTCAATACAACACACCCACATGTACGCATGTAATTTAACACTGTTGGTGCCTGTCTCATTTATATTTACATTTACTTTTGTTTTTTAGATGCTTTTGTCCATAGCAGAGTACAAGTGAGGCAAATAGCACATTACACACATATGTGCTGTCGAGGAGTTGACTAGGCATAAGTGCAGCTGTGCTGAGTTTCCAGTCAATGATCAGTTACAAGTGTAAGCAGTTTTGCTGTAAGTCAATGCACCAGTGTCAGGGAGAATGTCCTGTAAAGCAAATACCTGAGGTGACTCAGAGTGGCATACTGGACCGGGAAACACCTCCTCGGCCTGGTGTTTTGGCAGCCTCTGGCTGCAGCAGAGGTTTCCAGAAGGTCCTTGCAAGGCCGTTGTTTGCTGAGTCATCGTGATTCGGGTAATTAGCTGAGCCTGGGAGGACCTGACGGTGTTGCTACGGTGACCCTGCACGGCAGCGGCCACAAGGTCACGGTCCACCTGGCAAGAACATGGGCTGGCCTTGATCTCGCCGTCCTTCAGACTCCTACTCAAACTCCAGCGCCGATAATATCCTGAGCATAAAAGAAAAAAAATCCACTCAATAAGACAGACATCAGGGTGGCATGGGCGCTTTGATGACAGACTGTCCCCTGAGAGAGGATTGGGGTGAAATGCGGGCCAGAAGGACATGTCTGGGCTCGGCTTCGCTGCTCACATCAGAAGATGCTCCCGGATGATTAAGCTCCTTTATGGCACATTCACAGCTTCTCCACCATCTTTTCCACTTCCAATTATTTTCACATAAATTTCACTTCAAGCCTCTCTCACAAGTGCCTTTTTGTCTTTTGCCAGCGTGTCTGCCTGAGGGTGTCTAACAGGCCCGTGTTTCCTTTAGGGTGCCGTGACCTCCTCGCCCTAGTGGTGGTGCTCTCCGCCCTGCAGTATGGTTTAGCCACCACACCGCTAGCATCATGGCTTCCACCATCGCCAATGGCAACCAGGACGGGCCCCTCGTCCTCAAAGGGGTGGATCCCGAAACATGCACCATCGTCTTTAAAAACCATTGGGCGCAGGTAACAGTGACGTTCCTCTAATTAGCCAGTCATCAAAACCCTTGTGTCTGGTCGCCCTGTTTTGCACTTTGCTTTGTTTTTGCTCTTTAAACCCTCCCCCCTTCGCTTGCTCTTTGTATGTTGCACCCCGGTCCTGGGGGAGCCACTTGACTTGATCATACACCATCCAATATCCTTGTTAAATTTAGCAGGATATTTCTGCGATAGTTACTTGAAAGATACTTGGCCATGGATCAAATTCTACTTTTCTTCCAGATAGCACATGTAATCTGAAACAACTCAGAAATGTTTATGGGTTAAAGTTGTCTCTATAGCAGCAAACAAATCAGTTTAAGGGGATTATATGAAAGAACTAAGTATATATCTAGCAGGTGCCATGAGCTGTGACTTGTAGTTGAAATGTAGTTCAGAAATTCCCTCTCACCCCTTGTATCGCTCCACTCGTGTTTCCTGTATCTATTTTTCCCGGAGTAATTAATGACGCTCTCGTGAACCAGCCGATTCGGCGAGCTCCGGGGATCCCGCGCAGGTCTGCGTGCCCCCCCCCCACCTCCCTCCATCGTGGATTAATCAGTAATGAGGGGCCTGTCCCCGCCAGCGCCGTCGCCATGGCGGCAGCCCCGTCCAAGACACTGAGCTCATTATGGAGGGTTGAGGGAGGCAACCCGACACCCGCGGGGGTGCGAGGGAAGGGAAACGGCTGAGTGGCGTGAAAAATGTCCTGCTGCTTGGCCAGCGGCCCACATGCCTTATATAACACTTAAACACGCTCATACCGCAAAGCAGATGCAGCAGCTATAAGGATGTCGCTGCAGACAGGGCGGATTTATATTTGTATGTTTGCTCAGAAAACAATCAGAAGAAAGGCTGTAGCCTGTTTGGGATATTACAGAAATGAGAACCCCCTTCCCTTCCAAATAAAAACTTTTAGAGCACTGTTAATATGTAGCTCTATCGGGATATTGATAATACATAAATTAGAACCCCCCCCCACACACACACAATAAAACCTTTTAGGGAGGTGTGAATTTGATTTAATGATGATTTATGTCCTGGGCAGAAGGACAGGTGGTGTTTGCTAAGCGGATCATATTTCTCTGACTTAATTAATGATATTAATGGACTGAAACCTTGTCCGGTGTTTCCAGTTTTTCCAGTGTTCCCAGTGCCTGGGTGTTCTTAATGTGGTGAGCACATACCTGCACCTCTGTCCTCCTCAGGTGGTGAAAATTTTGGAGAAGCACGACCCCCTGCGCTGCGTTGGAGGGCCCCTAGGGGGCGCTGGCGGTCCCCGCTTCGGGGCCATCCCAGGGGACGAGGCCAGCGCTGTGCAGAACTACGTGGAGCACATGCTCTTCCTGCTGATGGAGGAGGGCGGCGGGCCGGGCGGCGCCATGGGCCCCATCCTGGAGTTCGTAGTGATGGAGAACGTGATGGAGCGGCTTTTTGTGTGGAGCCTGCGGCGCGAGTTCACCGACGACATGAAGCTGGAGCAGCTGCGCATGTACGAGATGCTGCTGGGCCGCGCGCGCCAGCCGCTACTGCGCCACAAGCCCGTGCTGCGGCCCCTCATGATGCTCCTGAGCGCCTGCTCGGGCCCCGGGGCCCCCGGGACCACCGCGCCCGCCGTGGAGTCCGAGCTGGTGCTTCTGCTCAGCCAGCTCTGCTCCATCCTGGCCCGTGAGCCCTCCGTGCTGGAGCTCTTCTTCCACACCAGCGAGGACCAGGGCGCTGCCAACTTCCTCATCTTCTCCCTACTCATCCCCTTCATCCACCGCGAGGGCGCCGTGGGCCAGCAGGCCCGGGATGCCCTCCTCTTCATCATGGCACTGTCTGCTGAGAACGATGTGGTGGCCAATTACATCGCGGAGAACACCTACTTCTGCCCGGTGAGTGGACGGCCTTCCTGCGGGGCGTGACCTCATTCATACGCCACCTCATTAGTGATTCTTCTCTGTGTTCCCTGAATGTTCTTATTGCTGCACTGCAGGACACTGCATAGTATTATTAGGTTCTTGCTTTGTTTGGAAGAGGCTGTGTAGCTCCTGCCCCAGTGCTCCTTACACTGGTACCTGGGCATTCACTGGATTTACTGGAAGCTCAGCCTAGCTGCACGTATGCCTGGTCAACTCCTCCACAGCCGTACGTTTTCAGTGTGCTGTGTGTCCCGCTTGTACGTCGCTTTTGGACGATAGGGTCTGGGTTTTGTGAGAAGCAGCCTTCAGCCACCATAATGAAGCATCTCTGACGGTCTGCACGAGTAACTGGGGTAATAAAGTCTCCATTGCTCGCCTTGGGTTCGAGGCTAATTCCTAATGAAGCAGCAGCAGTTAATTATCCCCAGTGATTCCCCGCAGCGAATCCTGCTACCTTTCCAACGGTACCGGCTCAGGCGTATTAATTAATCAGCTAATAATCAAGGGACTTGTCAGACGAATAATTGCTGTTATACAGCTGTTGTGTCAATTATCCATTTTCTGGTCGAATGAATATTCAGCTAATTTGGCTTAACGTCCAGGCAGAGGTATATAGTCTGTGTAGCCATAGGGTCTCTCGCTTCCAAACTTGAATGTGATCTGTAAAAGCCACTGGATAATGAGTCTTATGAATTAATCTTCATTTCACATGCGGATGAGATGCAGTCCTGCCTTTGGTATGGTGGTTTGTGACATTAGCCTGTTCTTATGCCGTGCTAACGTGCTAACGTGCTAACGGACTGAGGCTCACTGTTAATTCATTTCCCGCCGCATTACAGCACATACACACTTGTACCAGTTTTTTTGTTCGATTTTATTTGTGTTGCTTGTCAGCTGATGCAAATATGTCTTGATAAATAATCTCTAATAAACTACGTTGACAGGCACCAATAACGTCACCCTTGATATCCGCAATTGCCGTGCCGTACAGACAGCCTTGGGCTTTTGATATGATAAGAATGTCAGCATCTGGGACAGAACAAGGGCTGATGAATCTGTGTGTCAAAGCAGCCGGTCTCCCCGGAGGTGAGACGGCACTCCCGCGTTTGGGTATTATCCACGTGGCATCTCGGGTGGCATGCCCGGGCAAATGGGCCCTTATGAACTCCTGTAAAATGCATAATAATCTGTGCTAAGTGTGCTGCCTGGATGCTTCAGATTAACTGACCCAGACTGCATTAAGGGAAGGTGATACCCCTTTTCTTTAAACATTGTAATATGTTTTTGTAAGTATTGTAACTTGAAATTTTGGTGCCAGGCCCCGGTGTAATTATTGCTGACATTTGGCCGCCCCCGCACCACGCCGGGCCGTATGGTGGAAATGAGGCTTGCCATTACCCCGGGGGTGCCGACGGCGGCGAGTGGCTTGGTGCGGGGTGGATCGAGGTGACAGGGGGCAGATTGCTGACCTCTATGCTGCCATCGCCCCCGTCAAGCAGGCGAACAGCCGCGCACCAGAAGCTCTGCTCGTTCTCGGGGAATCGGAATCTAATTTCACGGCTTTGTGCGGCGAGTCGCTTGCCCGGCGCTGCCTCTCCGAGCGCTGTGCTTTCTTGGATGCTGTTCCCTTTCATTGGCTGTCAGCTTGGCAGGCCCTTCAGCCCACGCCGACACCAATGGCTGACATTTCGCAGTGACGTGCGAAAGTGACACGGTGGGCCATGTGGCACGCCGAGGGTGAGTGACGGGCGATCACGAAAACATGCCGTTTGCAGGGACACAAACAAACAGGCGGGATGAGTTGGGGGGGGGCGGGGGCGGGGGCGGTTGTTGACTCAGGCCTGTCAGCTTGAAAATGAAGCATGAGACATACCCCAAGCTCAGAAAGTATAACCCTATAATAAGGTTCCTTAGATGTTACTTTGTAAAATAGAGGTTCAAGAAGGTGATTCTTTGACAGGGCATTGTGGGAAATTAATAGTTGTTTATCAAAGGCATCGTAAACAACTAGGGATGTAACGATACACTCAACCCACGATTCGAAGCGGTTCACGATTTTCTCACATTTTGACTCAAAAATATTCCTTATCTCTCCGAACTGTGCAAAACATGTCCTCTTCTTAAAAGTGCAACTGAAATTAAATAAAATATTGTTTGTAAAACAAATCCCACATCAAAATAACTCAATAAAAAATTCTTCAAATAAATAAACTAATGCTTGCATGTGCAGCTTCAAATTTGCATGTTTTTTTAAGGAAAATGAACATGTCAACATTCTCTGGCTGAAGCTGAGATCTCTGTAAATTCACAATGTCCCCTGCAATCAAAAAACCCTTTCACTAGGGACAGAGGTGGCTGGTGTGGTGAGGTCTGCCTTAGCTAGTGGAGAAAGCAGTGGGTACATCCAGGGAAATAGACATTTCTATATAGACGTCTATTTCTATATAGATAGGGTGACCATATAATCCATGTCATCCCAGACACTTTGAGCTAGGATAGGATTTGTGAACTTCCATTTCAGTTAAAAGGACCTGGATTTCACTTGCGTTCTTACTGTGTGCTGATTGGTCAGTCTCCGATACTCATGCATGTATCACTAATGTTAGTGTGAAATAGCTGGATGAGTCTTATGGAAACAAACCAGTCAAAGCACAAGAAGAAATTAACTATTTAGCCAAGCAAAGGAGCCTTTCAGGTTTAAAGTAGTTTGTAAAACCTGAAGTAGCTCAAAGCGTCCGGGATGACATGGATTATCTGGTCACCCTATATATAGACGTTTCCAGGTTATCAGTCTTTTACAATGTTTGCACACTGTTTTGTCTTAATTTGTTTTAATATGTCTGTAATTTTCTCATCACTTTCATATGAGATTGCTAAAAAGCCAAAATGCTGCCACACTGCCAATTTAAAGCTGGGCGGCCCGATTTCTGATGCATCATTACATGCCTATAAACAATCAATCCATAATCTTCTACCCATTTACCCTGGTCAGGTTATTGAAGAGGGGGGGGGGTGGAACCCAATCCTAGCAGCAAAGGGCACAAGGCCGGGATACACCCTGGATGGGATGGATTAACAGCGGTACATGGTAAAAAAGACTGACATGAGACTGATATAACCTAACCAAGCATTTACCATCTTTGCGCATGTACAACGCAAGGATTGTACGGATGAAAGAACTCGTTCGGAGGGTGTAAGTGAGCTGTAAAAAACATACCATATGTGGCAGGAGACCCGTGGAGGCATCAGGTGGTCTTTGTAGGACCACAACTGACTCCTGAGAGGCAGGGCTGGAGCCCACCTCACTGCCCCAGGAGGAAGCCCTGTAACCGAGCTTGGATAACAGGTGGCTCTCTGGGAAATGACCCCGTGTCCCCCTGTCCCCCCCAGGTCTTGGCGACGGGGCTGAGCGGCTTGTACTCCTCTCTGCCCCTCAAGCTGGAGGTCCGTGGCGAGGACTGGCACTGCCTGCAGCGGGAGGACTGGACCCAGGTGCCCGCCCTGGTCCAGTTCCTTAACTCCTTGGAGTTCTGCAATGCCGTCATCCAGGTGAGGGCAGGTCCGTGACCGAGCATAGCCACAGTAACGACACTAGACTATCCAGACCTGCACCTGCGTGTCCCTAAATCAGCTTTCTCCCATGTGGATGAGTGTTATAAAAGCTGTGAAAACGACTGTGCGGCTGTAAGTATGTAAACTGGGTCTTCTCTTGTCCACTGTGGTGAGTGTCGCTGGACCGTGTAACGAGAGCTTGCTGTTATCACGTCCTTCCAGGTGGCTCACCCCGCCATCCGAGACCAGCTGGTCGGATACATCTACAATGGCTTCCTGGTGCCCGTCCTCGCACCTGCTCTGCACAAGGTCAGCACGCCGATAAGGCCCCCCCACTCCACAATGCCAGCACCTGATAATCGCCACTCGCCGACCGCGCTCTGCGACCTCCTCTAACCATAAGCCTGAGACTTCGTGCTCACAGCAGGTGTGCTGCCATCAAAGGAGGCCAGATGTTAGACAAGGCGGGGAATTTTATCGCCGTTTCCAGAGGTGCCCAATTACCATTCAGTTCATTAGATGTCCAGCTGTTCACATAACGTAAATCTCCAGGCCATGGATCACTCACTTGTTAGGGACAGTAATGTAAATAACAGGACTCCCTCACACACGATCCCATAATGCCCTTCTCAGCTTTTTACGCATAACAGGCTTCCTGTCCGGTTGATTGGTGGAGGCTGCACGTCATGCCCCACCCCTTCCTGTTTCCCCAGGTAACCCTGGAGGAGGTGATGACTACCACAGCCTACCTGGACCTGTTCCTGCGCAGTGTATCCGAGCCTGCGTTGCTGCACACCTTCCTCAGCTTCATCCTGCTGCATCAGCATGAAAGTGTGCACATCCTGGACACGCTGGTCAGCCGCATCAACACGCCCTTCCAGGTTAGCTCCGCCCCCATCTCCACCCTCTCCTGGGGCATTTCTCAGCACCAAAAATGCCAAAAAGATCGTACTTGGTGTCTTGGCAAAACTGGTCTCGCTAACTTGCCTTCCAACAATCAACTTGGGACGCAATGAATCATGGGATTGATTCCTTTTGGCAGGGATACAACAGATGTATCCTTGATATTTGGGACAGGGCAAGAACAACATCCAGGGACTTATACTGTCCTGTGTACTTCTGTTCTTGAGTATTGGAACTGGTCTTTGGCAATGGAAGATGAAGTAAAACAGGTACAGGAGAACACAAGTATGGCCAAGTACGCATATTGAGAAACACCCTTGGTCTTAACCACCTATTACTATTATGCCATTGGTCAGTACAGTTATCCATGGGTGATTCCTTTGGTCAGCCAGGCATAAGATTATCTGTCCCACCTAAGAGGCTCTGCGCTGGCCGTGGCCCAGCAGTCACACTAGAAGAGTTCACTTTAATACTCTGTGCGTTCGAGACAAAGAGTCAAACCCAGGGGCTAATTCCTCATTACTTAAACTCATATTTAAAATGTTAATGTCAAAGAGAGCAGATTTATTTTTTACTACAGAGAAAACTATCCAATTATGCCCTGAGACTGATAGGAGAGGGTTTGGCTGCAGATAATGAAAATATTGAGTGTTATTTAGTTCATGAACCTGCTGTTACTGAAGGGATGAAGCTGGGGCGGAAACTGTGCTGTTGTAAGTATCGCGTTGCAAGCAGCTTATGCCATTGTGCTGGCAAATCTCACCTCAGCGGGGAGCGACGGTTATCCTGGCAGAGAAGCCGTTTATTGGAGCCCTTTTAGACATGGACTGAGAGTGCCATGGAGAAACAGTCTGCTTCTGGCACCTTATTTGTGCTCTAGGAAATTCTCTTTCATCTTTAAATCTGTTAGGAGAGGCTCTGGGAGGTCTGGAGATGTCACCTTGCATCCGATCAGTCACCAACGAGTCTAAGATGCTCTCCCTTCAGTTCCTAGTATTTTTTAGGACTAAGCTTAGTACTTTCCTGTACTATACTATACACATTAATGACTAAACGTAAATGGCAGAACTGAGATGCATTAAATAATGAAAATAGCATTCTGTACGTGCAGAACACAGGCATTACCATTGCCATTAAGTCCTATTCATTCCGGATAGTCCTATTCTTTCCCAGAGGTCAAAGTAGTCATTACTAGAAACCAGAAAAAAAGGTAAAACATCACCTCCCCAGCTTCTTTTAAACATTTATTTATGATATTTATAACTACACAGGACAGGCACAGAGGTAAAAAAAAAGTTATGATTGTACTCTCTATTGACTTACAGTATAAAAAACAACACGGTTATTGCTTGGGTTTTGTCAGTGGGCCACTTATTAAAAGTGCTTCTAAAACATACTATTAAGGATACAGAGAGAATCCTTGATTTATGAGAAAAAAGAAACTTTGATGTCTTTTTGTGTTGGATTCCCTTTTATCCTTGGCTATATCTTTTTCTTCCAGCTTGGCACAGTTTCTCTCGCCCTGTTCCGCACTTTGATTGGCCTATACTGTGAGGATGTGATGTTACAGCTCATCCTGAGGCAAGTAGCACCATTGGCAACTGAAACCTGTCTACCACACAACCTTGATTGTGATTGGCCGAGATGCCGAAGATCCCACCTCCTCTTTGTCTAAGCCCCGCCTCCTACTTCTCTGCACCTATGCCCCCAGGTACCTGATCCCCTGTAGTCACATGATGCTGAGCCAGCGCTGCGTAGTAAAGGAGAGGGACTGCTATTCTGTGTCTGCAGCCAAGTTCCTGGCCCTCACACCTTCGTGCTGTCCCTCTGGATTCACCACTCCACCTCTCAGGCAGCAGCTGGACTGCATCCTGTGGTCAAAGGATTCGCAGACAGAGAGCATAGGTACGCAGCTGGGCGGAGCCTGCAGGACATGTGACCACAGCTTCTTTGCTGCTGGGTGAATAGCCCTAAAAACAGTATTTTGTGAACATATGTTCTAGCTGCATGTGATTTAATAACGTACTTTATGTTTATCTGATGCTTCTATCCGGAGCGACAGACAGTAGAGACAGAAGCACACAATTTATGTGCACCACCCTGCAATTTGAACCCACAACCTTTGCATTGTTAGTGCAACGTGCTACTTGTTGAATTACAGGTGCCTAAGAAGATGATACTCCTTCTATCAGCATTGTAGGTTTAGTGTTTTATAAATATATTTACCTGCAGGGTTCTGATAATTGTTTTATTATGTAGGGACCCCGAGACATGCACTCCCGACCTTTGCATCATTAGTACAATGTGCTACTTGTTCAGCTCCTTATGGCATGCTTACGAAGGCCTGTGTGCTGTTGGCACCTTTTTGCCCTGTGCTCAGATGACTCGGACTACATCACCGTCATCGGGGCCGAGGTGCCTATGGACATCAGCTACCTACATTACCTGCTGGATGCCCGCAGTAGAATCACCAGGTGCGTCAAGGCGTGCCAAGTGTGGTCAGCCCCGTACGACAGCGAGGACCCCCCGCCTGACCAATACCGGTCGAGCGTGCTGGACGATGAAGGCAAGCCGCGCTGCCCTAGCCGCACCCGTGTCCCTCGGCATACTTCCGATGTGAGCTCCGTCGGGGACCGGTCCGTCCAGCTGGACCTGGAGTGGGACGACAGCTATGACACGGTCCTGTCCCCGACTGACAGCCCGGAACCCCTGCCTCCTGTCCCCGCTGAGCCGCCCGTACACATCCAGGAGATGCGGAAGAATGCCATCATGCTTATCAAGGGCTCCTACGTGGAGGAGTCTGACTTCCAGGACGACGTCATGGTCTACAACCTTGTCGCGCAGAAGGATGCGCAGGACGTCGCGGATGTCTGCGCAACTAAGCCCAAGGGGCCCGATCCACCTCCACCAGGCAATGGGCCCAGTCCCCAGCAGCCAGCTCTCAGCAATGGACTCGCCTCCCCCCAGGACAGTGACCCAGGGAACCCAGAAGTGAAGTTGGACGCAGGTAGGGGACAGGCAAGCCGCAATAGCAACCTGAATGGGCCGGGCCAAGAAGGCACCCAAGACGATCTCATGTCCCAGTATGAGGAGCTCATCCAGGCTCTAGGTGTGGAGCCGGGAAGCCCTCGGAAAGTAGAACAGGAGCTTCAAAGCCCAGTGTCCCTCACGGAGGAAGAGGAGGTGGACTTCTCCTCCTTCTCGCCCGACACCCCAGAGCAGGATAAGACGCCCTCTCCCTTGGCATCAAAGGGCAGAGGCAGGAGCAGAACTCAGGGAGTGCCGTTCACTGGTGAGATATACATGGTGAAGTTCTCTGCATGGCCTGTGAAAGAATAAGTGCTACACTTTTCTCTCTGTTGTCTCATTCTAGTCTGTTGGCATTCATACAGCCATGATAATACACTCCAGCAGACTAATCGCTGCTTACAGCATAGGAATAGCCCCTGTAGTGGCACTTGGTGCTGAGCCTGCCACCCCTGTCCCACAGGGCCGTTCATCAGCGTGCTGCTGTCCCGCCTGGAGCACATGTTGGAGAACTCGCTGCAGATCAACCTGCTGCTGACAGGCATCCTGGCCCAACTGGCCGCCTACCCCCAGCCACTGCTCCGCTCCTTCCTGCTCAACACCAACATGGTGTTCCAGCCTAGTGTGCGCTCCCTCTACCAGGTACTCACTCTGTTACACACTGACTCCCTCTACCAGGTACTCACTCTGTTACGCACTGACTCCCTCTACCAGGTACTCACTCTGTTACACACTGACTTCCTCTACCAGGTACTCGCTCTGTTACTCACTGACTCCCTCTACCAGGTACTCGCTCTGTTACTCACTGACTCCCTCT
>JAODKN010000082.1:1971847-1983152 GCA_026774425.1 Petrocephalus zakoni
CCTCTACCAGGTACTCGCTCTGTTACTCACTGACTCCCTCTACCAGGTACTCGCTCTGTTACTCACTGACTCCCTCTACCAGGTACTCACTCTGTTACTCACTGACTCCCTCTACCAGGTACTGACTTTGTTACTCACTGACTTCCTCTACCAGGTACTGATTCTGTTACTCACTGACTCCCTCTATTTGATACTGACACTCTGTCACTCATTGACTCCCTTTATCAGGTACTGACTCTGTCACAGACTATCACCATTTACCGGGTACTGACTCCTTCAACAAGGTTATACAGGCTTCCTCGAAGTGAACTATAATCATGTGTCCTTCTCTGGTGTAAATTTGAAGGTTCAATGACTTAAAAGTTTGTTTTATTATTAATCTAAACTCTCTACATTTCCTGGGAGTCAAACAATTCAACTTGAAAACTGTAGAAATTATTATAGTTTTCAAAAACATTTCAATAAACAGAATTCTTTATTTCCACTAAACAATTCTCAAATGTATGCTCCAGAGAAAAGCCTTTTAAGATATTTTATTGGTTATTCAAGACAGGAAAAAATCAAATTAAGGAGGCTGACTGCAAATTAAACGTAGAACTTTTGGAAGCATTAAAAGTTCTTGCATCCAAGTACACACAGATGGCTAACAAATTTAGATCAAAGCAATTAACATCTAATTTCAGTGGACAGTTTCAGTCACCAAAGCACATTTTTTTTTTATTTATGGATTTAAACTGAGCCATTTATGAGTGTGACTCATTAAAAATGTGGCTTCGGTACATGTACTGTCAGGCAAGGGTATGAGTGACTGTAGTTCATGAATATGTCATGAGGTTTCATATGAATAATTTAGAGGAGTTCTAGGAGAGTTCCACGTGCTGTGCCTGGCACAGATACATACATATGTGTCAGATTTACTGAGCGCAGTAGGTGCATAAAAGTGTGGAAGAGACTGGCCTGTCATGTTTGGGTGGGAGGGGCTACACACAATTCCCGCCTCCCTATGATTCAAATGGATGATGTCATAAATAGATCATCTCCCCATATATGGGATTTCTCCCAGCTGCATTGACAACAGTGAGATCCAATCTCAAATGGTAGACTACATGACCTGGTACTATGACCGCAGGTCTCTACTACAACAGAATTTGGCTATATAACATGGGGGTAGTCAGATCAATTTAACAGTAAGAAGGACGTGGAACAGCATCACTGCTGGAGAAACATCTCATGTTTCTGTTCCCTACCCATTCACCTCTGTACCCCCAGGTACTAGCATCTGTCAAGAACCAGATTGAGCACCTGGCCTTGACGACGAAGGACTTCCCAAACCTACTCAAGGAGGGGCAACAGTATCTTCTGGCACGAGAGAATGTCCTACGGGGTAGAGGTGAGCCGATCCGGTGCACACGGAGTACTCCTATAACTCATGCGACTCATCAGAGACCCCAGAGCAGCCAGACCTGAATTTACAATTAGCAGGGTAGTGACTGCTTGCGGCCAACAGGCGGCGCCACTCAAATGCATGTGTTTGTGTGGTGGCAAATACTGCTGTTGGATATATGTTTATACATTACAGTTCCCTAAGTACACCACCACAGCGGAATGTAATTTTGACAGAATAGAATGACAGAAATATAAATATGCTTTTCATCCTGCATATTAACTTCAGAATTTCAAACACACACATATTTGCCCTAAGGAAGAGAACATGGAGGCGGGGTGGTGCCGGCGCCTCGGGCACCAACGAGGGTTCGAATCCCACCTCTGCTGTGTTTGAGAGGAGCTTGCGTGTGTGCTAGGAGCCACAGGAGCATCCCTGAGGGTCTCTCAATTCCTCTCGCAACTCAAAGACACGCAGTTAGGCTAAGTGCTTTGTGTAAAGCGCCTGTGATGTGTGCAGTTACAGGGTGGAAGGGAATACAGCAATGGGGCCAGAGAAATGGTGATGGGGCCAGAGTTCCAGGACAGGCGTATGGCATCAGCACAAAGAGCAGCATGGCTCATGCTTTGGCTATAAATAAGAAATGAGTGGAGCTGGAAACCGGAGCTATGGTAGCAATAAGAAACTGACCTGAATATTTATAAGGCGGAATCTGAGTCTTCCTTCTGTAAATAGTATAGTCCTTCTGCTGGATGTACACAAAGAAACCGGCACCTAATTCTTGCCGTGTCAATCTGGTTAAGCCACGTGGGTGCGCAAGGAGACAATCGTATGCTTAGCCATGATTGTCTTTGGGCTTTGAAAGCAACAGGATTAAAGCAAAGTGCATTACCCTGTCACCATGTGCAGCCTGATGCTTTTAAGGTGAACTGGGACCCACGCTTGGCGTCTCTGCAGCTGTCAAAGTAATTATAGCTTTAAAAATGGTGCGTTGCATCTCATTAGTAATAATTTACAATTCCTGTGTAGGTAAGCGGAGAGATCCACAGGTCTCAAATCCCAGTATCTTTCTGTATTCAGGTTCCTGCGCTGGTATCGTTGCACCCCCATGAGGCCTTCCACCTGTCGTTCGAATTTCAGGAGTTTCCTGCTCTGCCAGCCTGGTCTTTCCACACTATTACTTCTGGATACTGTTTCTTTTACAAAAGCCTAAAATCGTCCTGCCTTTTCGTGGCCTTTCTAGGAATTACTTACAACAGCAACAATGAGGCAGTGGCCAAGCTATGGAACCCCTAAATAAACCAATTTGGTGTATAGACCCCTATATAAAAGCTCTGGACTTTAACACACCAATCTTGATTTTCTCACACCCTTGCAGAACTTCTGGGGGACACCAAGGGGAATGGATTTGGACCCCACGACAGAGGGAGTAGTAGGCTCTCATTGCCCCACCTGAAGGCTCCGCCCCAGGCCACCAGTGCGGCTTTTGCTACGCTGCTCTTCACCGAATTCCTCAAGGAGCTGGCGGCCATTGCTCAGGAGCACGCCGTGCTGTCCCTCATCCCCGAGGAGGAGTAGGACAGCCCAGCCCTCAGGAGAACATCTTCCCAAGGCTCCTTGGGACCCCAGCACTACTCTCCGATCACGCGGGCTGTTGGTGACATGGGCGGCACCGTCCAGCCGTCCTCAGGCTGTCTGAAACCTGGACCACATCTCGTTGAGCGCACAACAGATTCATCTCTTTGTTTGAACATTTTTCACAATATTGAAATATTTATATTGAGTGTCCATGGAGCTACCTGATGAAGAAGATACCTCTCTGGTGGATTTTTCTGCCTTCCATAAGTGAAACCTGTTGTGAAATTTTTATGTAATTTGACGTTGGGGTATTTTGTTATTTTCATGGCTGTTCCTCCCAAACACGCAGACAGCATCCCACGATTAGAGCAGAGCTCAAGAGTAACCAGCCTTGAACACAACCACAGACACTCCGGTTGTACGCGAGTCTCTGTCGTTGCAGCCCAGCAGCTCTTGGGTGATGGCCACGGGCTCTACTGCAGACAGCATGACTCAGAGTCCGGCTCAAATGCATCGTGGGACACAAAAAACGTTGATGTCATTGAATCAAAGATTGATAGATATACAGGGAATACCCATTACCCCCATACTTCTGACAGTTAAGGGGCTCAAGAAAGTATATGTCAGTAAATGTGTGGCCTTACATGGAGGGTAGTACTCATGTGCCATGGGGTAGGAATGAAAACCTCACACATGACGTAAGACGGCTCGTCTTTCGACCTGTGATTCATTCAAAGGACAATGGGTCAAATGAAAACGTACATCATTCCATTTGACGTGTGGCGGACCGTGATCGTGATCCTCCTTACTATGTGCCTGAGGTGGAGCGGCCTGTGTGGTTTTAAGGAGTTTAGCCGCTGGAAACGGCAGCCGTAACGCGGTGCTCAGGAACGCCGGAGGGAGACGATCCCGGCACGTCACAGATTGATAGGCGAGATGCCAGTAGCTGGGTCCTGAATATGCCAGGCTGCCTGTGACACCGACAGGCTCATAAAGATGACAGAGGTGCATTACTCCCATGGAAAAAACACTATTGTTAAGTGTAAGGGCACTCCTGGTCATTCAGACGAAAGCACTCTGCAGCATTTTCCTACAAACATTGTATCGGCTTAATGACTTTTTCCTCCAAATTCCTTTGACAGTAACCGTTCAGAAAGAGAAGCGAAGACGCTGAAATTGGATGTTGACAGTAAACACACAGTGGGTACGATGGCCCATCACAGCCCCTCTCTGCACACTGCTCCCTCCACGTCTGACCCATGGCTTCGGTAACTGGCAGCAAGCCTGTCGGGGTGTCACTCTCTTCAGCCTTATTTTATTGCTTCTTGCACATACAAGTTTTATTTTGTCTTTTAAGTTATAAAAAGGTAAACTATGCAAATCACATTAGGGAGAAAAATATTACTACTTCAGATAGGGGGGATATATTTAAACAATTTTTTATAGAAGGCGATTAGACTGCCATATTTTTACCTACACTGTATATTCCTGATAAGGTGGTTTGTCTATAAATGGCACACACTACTGTATGAAGGTTGGGCACAGTGAAGTGGGCCACATTTAGGGTGCTTGCGTCATGTCGGTGAGTATAGAGACAGCCCTAAGGTACTCCAGCCCGCATCTGACCAATCATGGAGTCTTCCAGCAGAAACTGAGCACACGGCCCCATATAGTTGCCTTGATTTTCCAAAAAAAAAAAAAAACCCAAAAATTCTTTTTTTAAAGAGACCTGTTATATAAAATTTCAACATTTTGTATCTTAATGATTAAAACTGTGCCTGAAAAGAGATTTAACCAATTCTGCCCTTGATATAGGTATCATACGACATCATGTAATCACACAGAGGCTTCAGCACACAGAGTTATGCAGCACTAAATGCTAAAAGCTGTCGGGGTGGCGAGTGGCTCAGTGGGCCCGCAGTCTCCGTGCCCATGATCGCAAGGTCACCAGTCCCAGCCTTGGCAGAACAGTCACATGTCCGTGGACCCTTGCGTAAGATACACTGGCTGACCCTGAGCTGTGACCCCCCAACCTAAAAGAAAAACAAGACGGGGGTAGGCGAAAAGAACAACTCCAGTGTAGCTGTACTTGTGCAAATGGTGAATAAAGGATTCATCATGCTCGCCTGAAGTTCCTTTATTCAGGTTCTAACATTAACGGTACTCAGAACACCCCACCCGTAACACTCGGACTGGCTCTTTGGTACCACCATGCACGCTTACCTCAAATGTCATAACCCGGCCCCTCCCAGGGCCTACCCACAATCCTCAGCGGTGTCACATGACAACCACTTTTAAGGCGCTGTTCCATTAATACAAGCGGCCTTCCCGCACACTGCAGCTGCTTGGAAAAGCCCGTTTAAAATAAAGGGAGTCAGACACGGAGCAGCTACTGTTTCAAACCATAAAGTTTGTTTACAGTCTGCCTTGGGTGTTACAGCGCAAGCCAAAAGGGGGTCAAGCTGGAGGGGGGGTTGATAATGTTTGAGAGTTTTAGCAGAGTTTGTAAGCCCTTTGATGCAGGAAGCGCACAGCTCTGATTACACTTTCTCTGGGCACTGGCACATATACAAGCAGGGTTAGAGAGATTTAAAGAGCCCTTATCTGCCCACCAGAGGGCACAGTGTTTTGTTTCAAGCTTTGACTGGGTATGTAAGGAAGATGGGCCCCCGGGGCCGTGTCTGCGGCTCCTCACGTCTGCCGCGACGTTGCAAACGGCAGGGACGGGTCTGCGTGAGCAGCCCCCCTACCCCTCCGGAGCACGCGGCACCTCTGGCAGGTAGGAAGATTCCTGTGTGTCACCCAACCACCGGGCATGTTCCAGAGGAAGGGGATCAACCTGAGCAGCCGCAGAGGAGCCGACTCCAGCTAAGGGGGTGTCGGGGGACCCGCTCTCCCCAAGACACACACCCCTGTTTATGAGCAGTCCGGCCCGCTTTGGTCACCGCGGTAAACAGGCCAAGGCATCCATCGCTGACGGACTCACGCTAAGTGTCGTGTCGGCTGCCTTCAGCGCCGGCTGATGCTTCCTCCCGTGTCCAAGCCTCTCAAACCAGCCCAGCAAGAAGAACACGCTCAGGCCCCAGCGCAGCCTCTAAAGGCCGCCCCCCCCGCCCTGCCAACACTCACTAGCTTGCTCTCCTCCATTTTCAGGCACCTAGAAGGGGAATTGGGCCCGGGAAACAGCAAGGTGGGCATCGGGGGAAGAGAACCCACCAGAACGTTGGCGTCGAGCTCCTGGCATTTTTATTTCACGTTCTGACACTGGGAGAAAAACAGGCAGAGACAGGAGCTGCCTGCCTGTCAGAAATAAATAAAAGAACAAAATCAATCTGCTACCATTTTCTTACAAGCATTCCAGAGAAGTAGCAGCAGACACAGACCAGCTGGCAGGTTTCAGCAGGTCGAGACTCTGCACTTCTAAAAGTCACTAATAAACCGTCCCCATCTCCATGTCCGGCAGCCACGCTCGAGTCGCAGACCCAGACCTCCCGTCGGCAGAGTCTGCTCCGGCTGCGGGCCTCGGCTCCTGTCTCAGGACATCTTCTCCTCCAGGAGGGCCTTCAACAGCAGGGGGTTGGCACGTCCCTTGGTCTGCTTCATAACCAGGCCCATCAGCCTGTTCAGGACGTTCCTGTTCCCGTCCCTGATGGCCTTTACCTGCAGGGACACGCCGGAAAATGGGCTACATCCTCGTGGTGTGTGTGTGTGTGTGTGTGTGTGTGTGTGTGTGTGTGTGTGTGTGTGTGCGCGCGCGCACGGAGGTGGCACACAGAACTCCCCTGCGCCACTGAGTGGCACACAAATAGATCTCGAATTCCTCCGCTGTTACACAACCACGCTCATCCTCCTAAAATAGTACCATTGTTACTACTAGGCAGCAGAGTTTCTTCTGCCCCTGAGAGACACACGCTTCCGTGCCAGGCTTTCTGAGAGCGTGCCACGTCACCATGCAGAGAGAGCTCCCCCAGATCCAGCAGGGTGTTTTCAGCCAGACCCCCCACGGCAAGGCTCACCTCCTCTGGGTGAGAGTCGATGACACTTTGGCAGATCCTCTCGATCTCACCGTGGTCCCTCATCACTCCCAGATCCTGCTGCTCCATGATCTGCTCTGCACTCTTCCCTGTCCCCTTCCACAACTCCTGGAACACCTAGACGCACGATCAAAGCACTGACTGCACAGCCCCATTTATCAACTCCTGCCATGATTCAGTTGCCAAGGTGCAAGTCCTCTTCAGAACAGCAGGGGGCAGTGTTGGAAATTAACTCCCACCGACCCGTGATGACTGCATACCTTCATGGACAGACACAGGCATGCATTCGGGACTGATTAGTCTTCATTACCAGTTGTAATTTAGCCCTGAAGGCCTTAAAATGCATTCCTTAATTTTGATAACATGAGCTCAGCTTTGCACATTATGACAATGTCTATTACAGGCTTGGTTTTATGGAAGCTGAAATTACAAGACTAAAAATTTTCATAATATGTAGAAATTGTCTGCTCTTGCTCCAAGCTTGAAGTGATGGACATAGAAGATAAACAGGGCTCCAGCTCACCAGCTTGGCGGCCGGTAAGGAGATGCGTCCCGCCTCCAGAAGGTCCAGCAGCTCCGCCAGCGCATGCGGACAGATGGGACTGTAAGCCAGAAGGGTCCAGAGAGACTGTTACACAACCCCGCCACTTGGGGGCACCCCACAGAGATTTGGACAGACTAACCTCGCAATGAACAATGTTTCCCATAAACAAAAGCACACAGAAAACATAAAACAGCGAAATGACTGAAAAACAATCTGCTTCTCGTTCTAGCTTCAGATCTTAGGAATGATTGATTTTGACCTCACCCAAAGACGACTACCTAGGTGACAGAGTTTCATGCTAAATTAAACTGAAAATAAAAACCAGTAAACCACAGAGGTAGAAAGGAGTGTAGAAAAAGTATAAACATATAAAAGTGGATAGAACAAGGTGTTCCAGCCATGCCCCCCCCGTGAGATTACAAGACGGAAGCTTAATATCGCCCCATCGCCCCGGAAAGACGCCTGCATGGCGGTGGTGGGTGGGCCTGGCTAGGGAAGGAGGCTTACCATTGGGCCACGTTCAGGCAGTGCTGCTTTAACTGGCCCAGCAGGTCTTTCAGCAGCCAGCCAATCACCCTCCTCGGCTCCGCTCTGGTCCGCTGGACCACAGACACGAAATAGTCCACCAGGCCATCCTCGTTCTGGCGGGGGGCAGATGTAGCACGAATGAACATCTGCTCAGTGGAGACACATCTGCACGGACGCTAGTGGGTCCCATTACTGCTCATTTAATCGCACGTCGTTCAGGCCTTAATTGCATGTACTGCATTTAGTATATCATTGTTTACCGCATCCACACCCCTCACCACACCACAAAGACTGTTTGTGTGAAGAGGGATTTCAGATTTGTCGTTTAATACTGCTTCATTTGTGCACCATGTGGCTAATATGTTTCACTGCCCTCTGCAGGGATGTAGTAGTAACACTGCACAAATGACTATGCAGGGATGGGGCAACAGCTGAAAGCTGACTGGCCCACTGGAATGCCCCCGCCCCTGTCACTCACTGATCCAAAACATATCATTGGCTAATATGGCTGGCCCTCTGTATGAATTATAGTTCCTCCTATGCAAATCCTAGAATCGCCCGTCTACAGGGGATCACATGTTTTGCCCAAATATTTCAGCTATGCATAATTAATAAATGAAACCGCCTATATGAGCGTACTATTAAAACACACACACACATATATAGACCAAATGCGTCCCAGCTGTGTACACCTAGGAGGCTCTGCTCACCACCAGCGTGAAGCTGTGCTCGGGCAGGAGGCCGTAGGTCTTCACCAGCCTCTCCCTGGTCACCCTGGGCAACTCCGGCAGCCGATCCCGGATCTGCTCGATGAAGATCACCTGTGTGGGGTCTGCATGCGTGGGGGCCATCTGCCGATCGTATAGCAGCAGCGGGGGAAGGTTGGGCTCTGGCATGAACCTTCAGAGACATGGGCGTGATGCGTCACCGGCCAGGAGTACCGAAACTACTCACAATACTATGGTACCGCCGACACGCTCAGAAAGGACTCCCCAGGTCCCTCTGCCCACCACGTCCCAGCTGACGTCTATTCATCACGCCACCCACCCCTTTTATCCTTACTCTCCATCTACAGGACTGTGCTAGCAGTGTCCCCCCCAGGCTGAGACAGAACGTGCTCACCGGTAGTCCTGGAGGCCCTCCTTCTCTCGCATGGGGATGGTCTGGCTGCAATCAGAATGACAACAAAATAAACACCCAGTGCTGCCCCCCCCCCGTCAATACTGAGACGGCCCCAGGCTGGCAGGAAATGTGACAGCGAGATGATGATGGACCCCCCCCCCCCCCAGGTGACACAGACGGATTGAGCGGTGCCAGCCACAGTCTGTTCCCCCTGCTGCCCCCAGGGAACATTCATCCTTAGGTCCAACTTGACAGCAACATGCCCCCCCACTGCCGCGGGCTCCCACAACCCACCGGGGTGAAGTCGGCCAATAATCTCACCACAAAGGCGGTTATGGGAAACCAACAGTGAGCTGGTCTCTTATGAAATAATCAATCTCAGTAGGAGAGGCATCATCAGCCAGCACAGGCTATCTGCAGAATTCACTTTATTTTATTTATTTCATTGTATTATTGCATTCTGCCCTTTGGAGCGGAAACGGACCTCTCCTTTCCCGAAATCCCAAACAGCTGCGGGTCCCTTCCGGATGAAAGGCCGGCTTTATTCATCACACCAGAGCGTAACAGCATTTACTTATGGGCCCATCCGGTCGGAATTTGCGGTGGACCGAATCGCAATGCCGATAACGGCGAGCGCAATCGGTTCATTATCCCGAATATGAATATACATCACTGCACCGTGCTATAGTGGAGAGCAAGGCGGCAGAGCGAGACGCGTTCTGGTCTCTGGGAAATATCCGGGGGAGTCTCAAAATCCAATTTTCCAGAACAACAACAAAAGAAGCCGCGGGCGGAGCGGTGAGCAGCGACAGCCGTCTGACGCGATGCTATAGGACCTGCAGAGAAATGTTTGGCTTCCTCCAGATCAGCACTGCAGCACGGAACAAACGGTTAACGCCACACAAACCGGAAGCTTGTACCCAGGGAGATGACGGCGCCGCGCACACATGCCTGCCTCCTTTGAGAAACTCCAGCATCTTCCGGCGAACGCCCCCAGCTGATATCCGTGTGATCAGCGCCGAAGGTTGGCTGGAGGGAGGGAGTGTGTGTGTGTGTGTGTGTGCGCGTGAGAAAAGGCTGACGGGGAACCGGGACTCTGCAGCCTAGGCCACTCACCCCGACTTGAAATCGAAGGCCCTCGTTTCGTTTGCCACGGGCACGCCGCTCTCCACCATGGCCATCTGTCTCTGGAGCTCGTAGTCTGTGAAGAGCATCTCAGACTCAGCGCCGCGGGCAACAGTTGCAGAACAGCTGCCGGGCCAGAACCGCTGACCGGGCCTCTGGTTTTAACTGCTACGACACGGAGCTATACTCTAATCTGTTACTCTTCAGATGGATGCAGGCCAAAAACAACAGCTAGAATAACTCACAGAAGTAGGCCGTGTCAAATTTTTTATTTGCCAGAATTCATATTGTTCCAAATTAGAGTCAGGCGACATTTTTCTTTTAAAGAAAACAACCATATCCCAGGAGACACAACTCTGAATAAACCTCCTATGGGCCGAATAAGAAGTTGGGTCAGACTAAAAGACTGCTGTCTCTCCTGGGTGATGCTTCACACTCTGATGGCCCTCCAGCACTGGGGACGTTTTGCTCGCAGACTCCGGCTGTGGGCCATGCCGCACGCTCACCGATGGCCCGGGCCAGGAAGCGGGCGCTGTTGATGTTCTTCACCTCAGTCCTCACACCGAGCGGCTGGCCGGGCCGGTGCACAGAGACATTAGCATCCACCCTCAGCTGGCCCTCTGCGGGGGGGGAAGGCGAGGGGGCAGTAAACACCGGTGTCGAATATCCTCTGCGATGCATGACGACCCCTAAAGCCCATGGTATTCTTGTCTACGGCTCTTGTGCCCCCCTCCCAGCACGACTGCCCCCTCCCGGCAGACCTACCCGACATGTTACCCTGGCAGGTGCCCAGCGCCTGCAGGATGAGCTGCAGCTCGCGCACAGCCGCTGCCGCCTCCTGGCCGCAGCACATGTCAGGCTCCATGACCAGCTCCATCAGCCCGATACCTGCGGGGAGGCGGCGCCGCTTCAGACGCAGGAAGGCAGACAGGCAGACAGGCCCTCAGTGTCAGACAGACTCTCAGTGTCAGACAGACTCTCAGTGTCAGA
>JAODKN010000082.1:1996049-2007050 GCA_026774425.1 Petrocephalus zakoni
CCCCCAGGTCTGTGCCGAATGGATTTTCAGGGCTGGGACTCTCATCCCGATTTGGCATCACTGACAGTTCACCAACCCCCCACCTCCCCGCCCCCATCCCAAGGTTCCAGGGAGACAGCATTAGTGCAGAGCTCCAGCCTTCAGGATCCTTGGTAAAGCCATAAATATAGAATGCCAGTGGAAACAACACTGAGAATACTAATACCACGGAGTCGGGGGGAGCAGACATGCTGCTGTTGTCCGGCATGTTTCGCTGGGAGGGTGGGGGGGCCACGGCCAGCAACGAAATATCATTCCTGCGAACGATGCAGGCAAACAGGGACTGGGAATGAGACAGTTGTCGGTGAACTCGGGTGGTACATTCGATTGATTCCGATTTATTTTTGATATAGCGCCTTTCACAACAATACACTGCTGCATAATTTATAGAAGATGGTGCATGATACTCGGGAAAGGGTAAGAAGGAATGGCAGAACCGAGCAGCTGAGCTGAAAAGGGGCAGAAACGGGGTACACATGAATGTACTCGAGATGTGTGTGAAGGCCTGGCCGGGGGGATGTCACACCGCGGTAATGGTGTGCTGTGCAGCATGCAGGAGTCGGTTCCCGTGCAGGAAAGCTGAGGGGCCCCTTTACCGGCCGCCCCATTCGGCCCGGGTGCCCGTTGCGGCCGTAAGGTCAAAGTCCGCCAGATCTCTCTCATTCTGTCAGTGTGCCCAGGTCATATGTTTGCGGCTAATACACTGTGGGAAGGTACTGGCAGTTTATGGAGCAAAGCCTAGCATGTCGTACAGGATTTTCTGCTGTCGGGTTGGCAGCTTGGCCGTGTGGCAGCAGATAGTGCTGGATGGTTCGTCCAGTCATCCCCCTTTACACTCGAAGAGAATGTAATGTAATACTGATGGCGGTCCTACGTTGTCACGGTTTCCCCCGCCAGGCCACTCCGAAACAAACCCCAGCCATCACACTGCCCCTCTGGCCTGTGGCCCAGCCTGGCTGGCTGCCCCCGGATTCACGGCGAGGGCACGTGCTAATCCGCCCACCCCCGCCGCTGCACCCGACAGGCTCCCTCACACGGCATCCGTCCGGCTCCCCGGCAGGCGGCCTGCCAGGAAGTAACCGAGGCCAACAAGCGCGAAAGCTTCAAAAACACCTTCAGGAAAACTCACTTTGTGCATTGGCGCTTGTTAAATCACTTGTTTTAATTACTTACTATAATAACCTAAGGCTGTACTCAGGGCTCTGTAAGCCCCAGTGCCTGATGATGTGCCCACGCACGACTGCGGTTATCGTTAGGGCTGATTCGGCTGCAGTAATATCTGTGCGCGGCACCAGGACATGGCGTGTCAACGCAGCAAACAGGATAACATGCAGTTATGCGTTACAGATCCGATTATGTGTCATATCAGGGAATTATGGGAATTCATACTGAGGTTCATGTCTGAACTGTTACAATGTATCTTTCTAAGCATTTTTCTGGCTTGTTTTATATTGTTATTATCTGGGACGTTATATAAGGGCGGGGTCACATGGGCTCTGGTCCCAGCTGAATGCTGATTGGTCCCTGTATTGCCCCATCTCCTGTCACTCATTGATAGGAAAACAAATCATTGGCTGATGATAAGGTCGGCTGCTCTGTATGAACTATGACCCCAGGCTATTACTGTAGACAGTTTTCAGACACTGATAACCTCATCGTCCCGTCTAATCTTGAAACAGACAAATAACACAGATCATGTTAACGAGGGCCGCCTGCTGTCACACAAACACACGGAGGTGACAAAGCGGTTATTAAATCAGACGGAATTACAGCGACGAGCTGGCAAAACGCGACCGCTCACCTGGCCCACTTACAGCGCGCCGTGAAAACGCGGCAAACTCGCTTTCATTTCACGCTCGCTTTCCACCCAAATTCACTACGTTAATGCATGGCCCTCGCCGCCACGTGCGCCCGTGGGCGCGATTTGATCCATTTCCCCATCCATCGCAGCCTTTTGGCTCATTAGTCATTTCGCGTTTGCGAATAACGAATTTGTGACGAATGTCTCTCATTTGTGACGGCGCACGTCCGGGGGTCCGTTGCCTCACCTCAGCGCCACCTGCGCTCCATTTGGGTCGCTTCCATGGTGACAGGGAGGCCCTCCCCCTCTCCTACCTGCCCTTGTCCTGCCCCCCCCCCCCGTTCATCGGCCTCTGGAACAGACAAATTCCGAATCGTTATGAGATGGGCCATTTTGTAGCTGCGCAGGGCAGCCCATTCTGGAAAATACTTCCAGTGCCACCGCTGAGCAAGCATGCTTCTGGTCGGTGTGCCCCACCTGCCCATGAAAGGGGAACAGCTTCTCCAGACGGATGACAGGCGAGGACCCCCGCTACAACAACAGGGACCTGCCGGCTTCTTATTTGCTGCTGCAAGGGGCTTCCCAGGCCTCTTTCAAGCTGCTTCCAGCAGGCGCAGGGAATGTGGGCATCCATTCAGCGGTGGCCACGGTGACGCCTGTTCCCACAGTCCATCAATCAGCGGCAGCGGCCCCCCCAAAAGCAAAGAGAAGGGGTGACCCCCACCCGCACGAGGCCCTGTGTTCACCTCACACAGTCTGATCTCAGTGGCATCTTGGATACAGAGACTTGGGGAAACTCTGCTGATTAAAAGGGAACAAAAACAAGCCCCTGAATGGGAGGAAGAGAGGCAAAGACCTCTGCTTTTATGTGTGATTTCGCCTTGGTTTCCACGGAGAATAAAAGCATTTGGTTGCCGATCACACCAGACGCATCGCGACTCTGCTCTGTACATTAACCGCACTTACGATTTATCAGCGAACGGCAGCAATTAGTCACGAGTGGCCGTGGAAGACAAAGGAAGCCTAAATTATTCATTCCTTCATTCTGACAGCAAAGTTTGTGGCTTCCTTTTAAAATTTACTTTTCTACTTCCTGTTGAATATTTATGATCACAGATGATTAACAGACTCGGGTCTCTCTGTGCCTTTCGCTCAATCAAAGGAGGAAAATGAGCAAATGGAGTATCTTTTTGTTGTCAGACGTTAGCCGTCACTATGGAGAAACATCTGCCAAGGTGTCTGAAGGCTGTCGCCTCATTGGTGGATTAAGGCATTCCGCCACTCCCATCAGCCACTTTGTTACTGGCCAATTGGTGGGAGCCAATTTTCAGTATATGGATTCAAGCCCTGCAACAAAACACCCTCTGTCCATGGTGTCATTGTGACGCTTAGGTGGCGCTGTGACTTGACACTCCCAGGATTGCAGGTTCGATCACCACGTGTCTGTGTGTGATGTTAGATAGATAGATATGTTAGATGACCCCCCCCCCCCCAACAGATCTGTGATTTGGTCTCTTACGGCAAAAGGGTGGTGTTCCATTGTTTGTACGAATTTTTAAATATTTGCTATATTACTGACTGTAATGTTGATGGTGTATTTGGGTGTGAAATTAGGCACAACCCGGGGATAACGAGGAACTGCGCCTGGGAGGGACATTTAGTAATAAAGAGGAAGAAAGTGAAAAAACAGCCAGGAAGCCCCCTTCGCGTTTGAGGTGCGATTTTAGCTCCTCATTATAGCACTTTACAAAATGTGATACACCACTATTACGACCACGGTCGATCCCTGGTAGCCATAACAAAAAATGTACGACTAATTTACATTCTTAACATATATATATATAGTCTCTTCTCTGGTATCCCCTCATGTAGTGCCCCAAGTCCTCTCCTATAGCTCCCCAAACCTGCAGATGAATTAGTTCTGAAGGATGAATGGATGGAATAGTTTTGTAAATCTAGTCCACAAGGTAGAGATTACGGAGAGTATACTAGGTAGATATACATACATATCCACATACATTTTTAATATGAAAATGTATGATTCACTTCTGCCTTCATTTGCCTTTCATTACGACACAATTAGTAATTTTTTTCCGTAAGTGACATGCATTTATTTGGTAAAATGCAATGAAGCAGTTTCATCTGGACTATTAAAATATAGCTAAACGACCTACCAAATTAGCATCTCACTGTTCAGTCATTAGTGCGCCAAATCACTTAAGAATAATGCTAAATGAACGTTAGCGTATATTCTGTGCAAATGCAGATTTTATGGGGGGGGGGCTAATTAGGATGTCGCTAAGATATGTGCCAATGTATCTCATTAAAAAGATTACTGGGAGACGAGTCTCGAAAAATAACACGGCAATTATCAAAAAACCAAGATGACACCTCTGGAAGAAGAAGGTTCTGCTGATAATGAATCTCTCCAGTACCGAGTAAGAACAACCGGAGGCCATGGCAGGCGGGCAGCTGGAAGGTCTCCTCTGCATGGGGGGTTAAACAATACCAGGGGTTAGCCTGTGAGTTAGCCCTAGTGTCTGATAGCACTGCATAAAATACAGACCTGCCAGTGTCCTCAGCTCGGTGGCTTCTGGGTAATTTTTTTATTTAAGTATTCAGTCCAAGATCAGATTCGGCTGTCTTAAAATGCGACTGTGCCCCCGGTTCTGGGACTGCAGGCTCTCAGCTGGGGAGCATCTGAACATGATTTCGGATCTGAACCCTTGCGAATTACCTTCGCAGCTGTCACGTCTTTCATCTATGGAATGGACCGGATTAACTAATATAGGGCGAGTCAGATTCTATTAAGATCACATTTTTAAACTTCAGATGTACCTTTACTTTGGGTTTTAAATAAGATTTTTTTTCATCCCATGCTGTCTCTTTGGGGGTTGGGACTGGAGCGCATATACTGACTTGGTGGTGAATGTTGAAGCTTCTTGTTAGGGGGGCTGGTAAGTACTGCCGTTTAGTCTGTCATACGAAGGTGTCCAGGAGGACAGGCCTGGGGGTGGGGACACATTTTTCTAAGAGGTCTATTCTCCATTAGTTACCATGACAGCCAGCATGAGGTTCCATCCGAAGGTCAGTTATTCTGAGCCTGGACTTCGGCTCTGTCTCTCAGCCTTGTGTCCGATCAGAGTCTGCTCTTGATCGGGTGACACGAGACTCCGGTGCACGGACACAGTGGGGGCACGGATGCCCTGGCAGAGGTAGGTGGCCCAGCACGCTACAGGGGCTCCCGAACTCGACACGAGGTGCCGGGGTGGCTTCTTGTCAAGGGGCCCAGAATGTCTAGCTAAGCCCTTGAGGCAGAAACGCTCGCCTTGTGCGCGCTGAACAACATGGAGCCTACAAAAGAGCTTTTGTCTTCCTGTTAGCAGCGAACAGCGGCCCTGCCGAGTGACACAACAAATGTGGGGTTTCGAGCGCCGTGTTTCCCAACAACAGACGCTAGCAGAAAAGTAAACATGGGGCAGCAATTGAAGTATTATCACCACGTCACATAGTTATGAGTCTGCCGTGCTTGTATAGGTCTACAAAGTGATTCTGCAAAGTCATGCTCACAATGAGAAAGCTTCCTGGCAACGGCGCCCCCTGCAGTACATTCTATTGTCAGTCCTTGGCTCAGCAGGAAGGTGACTTGGGTCCTTATGACGATCTTACATTCCAGACGTCTTCTCTTGTCGGTGTAATTGCACAAGGAAGCCCTCTTAATTAGACGGAATCCCGTTTTCCTCCTGGCGGTAATTATCACCCCAAGCAGCCCGGCACAGAGCCCGTGGAAAATCTGTCAGATGCCACGGGCCACAGGAAGCGGCAGTGATGCGGATGTAAGCCGACAGCTGGGTGCGGAGGCCGTCCCGAGACGTGACTTCCTGGCTGGCACCGGCTACTCACGCTGCCCGCTTCTGATCCAAGTCCCATCACATCAAAGGGGCACTTATGTCACAATCAGTGCTACCGTGGTTGTGTCATTGTTAGCGGCTTGTTGGGTGACTGACTGGGGGGGGGGGCAGCCATTAGTGCACGCTCCGTCACCAGTAGCACACCTCATTGCGTGTGAAGACCAACTTGATGTCTTCTGAGTCAACAGGAGCCTGTTTGATATGTTGCTCGACACTGACTCCGACTGTGGTCTTCCGTGAGCTCGACTGGCCATACTGGTTTGCCGCAGAAGGGTGCAGATCTTACCAGATGATTCATTTCTCTCAAGCTGCATTGCCAAGAGCAATCTGGGAACTCTGACCGCGCAACTTATTTGGGGGGAGGGGTCAGATGGAGGATGCAGATCTCTAGGGTCAGCTCTCTTTGTACTGTTTGTACAGAATTTTGGAGAAATAATTTTGCAATGTATCAACATTTTGAAAATTTGTAAATTTGTAAAAGTGCACCAAGTTGGGTTACCGTATCATCCTTCCATGCTGCTAACTTGGAAATCTCTGGTTAGTGCTCTCCAGAAATCAGGAAGTTAGGAGGTTCTACACAGTGCACCTTTCAAAGAGGTTCAGTGGTCATGGACCTAGTCCTATACTCAAAAAAAGTTCGGGATCAAGGCATGGAAACACTCACCTGTACTTAAATTTTATTTATTATCAGTCCCTTTAACCCAAGGTGACATACAATTTTGAGAAAGCTGGGTCAGACTGGAGCAATCAGGGCTAAGGGCCTCACTGAAAGGCCTAATGGTGAAATCACTTGGGATTTGGTCCACCAAACTCCTGATCACAGGCTCAGCATCCAAACTCACTGAGCCACAAAACGCTCTACTTCTCTGTATAAATCCACAAAAAGAGAGCCTGGCTCTATTCACAGAACGTTTTTCACAGGTTCGGTCTATACTATGAAACGTGCCCTATGGTGCACACTGGGTTTATCAACGGCACCGACAGCTCTTGAAGTCCGCCCGCTGCACGCGGCTCACTCTCGTCAATCTAAAAGGCGATTCGCCGTGCACAGCAGCCTCGTGGTTGCCCACCAGCGATTTGCAGGAGTAAAAACAGCCTGTGAAAGGCAGCACGGAGGTAGGGATAGGCGTTTGATTTAGCATTCCGCTCAGACTCGGCGCTCCCGATACTCTCAGGAAGAGTATGAATATTCAGCTCGCGGGATGCCCGGGTCAGACCGGCGTGGTACAGAAAAGGCATCATTTCGTTTGTTATCTGGATAGATTATTCCACGGGGCAAATAGCTGTTCGAAATACAAAAAATGAGAAGACCGCAGGAAGAAATTATTATTTGAAAATCTTAATCATTATTAATACTGTCAGTTCATGTCCTGCTCTGCAGACTTGCAACCAGAGGTATATAAATTTACAGGGAAGGTGGGTAAATGTTAGATTACAGGAATATTAGATTGGCGGCGATGAGTCACACGCTCCCAGTCACTCGCTGCTTGCCTGTCTGCTCATCTCCATCATTGCTGATCCGCACCAGGGAACCTCAAACTTTTCTGGGCACCCCCCTTACACCCCCCTTTCTGGGCACCCCCTACACCAACTGAAGGGGGGGGTCCTCATAATATGATTTGCTAATTAAACTGAATTCATTTCCGTTTTATTCTGTATGGCTCATTTTCACAATATTTTCTCAAATTGCTTCACATTATCCCTGCCACAAGCCCCCAGAGAACAAGCCAGAGGTGATAGTGGTGAGGAAAAACCCCCCAGGAGGAAGAAACCGGACGGAGGGCACACAAATGACGGGATTATTCACCGCCTGCGTGTCCCGGGGAAGCCCGCCGGCCTGGCGTTCTGACTCCCCCTTACCCTGCACTCCACACCCCCCACTCCTGCTGACACAGTCCTATCAGCGACATCAACAAAATAATTGGAGGTGTGCCAACCGACCCCGCCTCCCTCCCACTCGGTAAACACGGTGCCATCCCATAAACGGAGCGGCTGAAAGATGCACCACTTTGCTGCAATTTCAGCTGCATGAATAATACAGCAACACTACAGACGGTCAATGCAGAAGCCTGGATTTGAGAGACAGAGCGATAGATAGATAGGAGAGGGTAAAAGAGATGGGGGGGTTTCTCCTTATATATGACTGCTGTTGACGAATTGAAAAGCCAAGTTGGATATCGCCATGGCAGCACTACGACACAGCAGGAAAATAAGGCCCCTCATTTGCTGCGGCATGCGACGGGAGCGGATAACCATGCACGCTATTTATTCAGAGGCCCTCCTGTTCCACCTCCAGGGGGCGCCGCTTCGCACTCAGACTTGGGGACTCAGGACGGAGCACAGGACTCCCCCCCCTGTACCCCCGCAGGCCAGCCTCTTGTATGAAAAGCATTAATTAGACGCGGCGAGGGGAGAAGCCCATTAAAGAATAATGTGTTCTGTGTTTACTGGGCCAGATGCCATCGCTTCAAACAGCACCCAGGCGAGAATGCACCATTAACCCACACTGTAACCCATACTGGACACTTCGCAAAAATAATGGTAGCGCATAGATTTGTACCTCGCCGGACTTAGAGACTTTAATACAGTCGAGGAATAAAATATACCCCCGTTATACGTTGTGAAATATTGCTTTGTGGAGGAAGGGACATTTTTTTAGTATATTGGTGAGACGAGAGAAGCCATTCGTAAAAGTTATCGCGGCTTTTAGCTAAAGCTAAAGCTTTTTATGGAATAATGGGACCTGAGCCCCTGTTTGGCTGTGGGTAGCCTGGGGATCGATGTACAGTATGGCTAACTGAATAGATTTCAAGACCAGGATCACTGACCTAATTTTGGAATAATAGAATGATGTGATGTAATTTGTAATTTCCTAATATTGCTTTCATTCCATTTTTGGAATAGGATACATATCGAGTATATGAGTACATACATCACAATAAACAATATATTCAACCCAGATTTTGTACTTCTAAGAGATAGCTTTTGCATGCTAATTGGAGTTTTACATCTTAAAATGCCTTGTTTTTAAAATCCAGAGGTAATTTTCGTTGACCTCATGGCTATTCACTCTTTGGGGTCTCATTGTGTGTCAGAGTAAATGCTAAGGGGGAGCCGCGCTAAGCGCTAACACTCAGAAGCACCTCGTTTTTCTCCTCCCAAACTCTCCAGATGGTTTGTCCCAAGATGCAGACATTTTAAATATCTGAACAGCTGTTCTGTTCCTGCCTTTGAATCACGAGGAAGTGTCCGGATAAACAAAGCGACAGATTTGGGTGCAGCTTTTTCATAGACGTCTCTGCTCAGGACGGGCTGTCCAGTGTCGATAATATTGGGCCTGCGTCTCTGAGATTGCATGAGACGCTACAGCGCTCCCGGTTGCCCATGACGGGCGTAAACAGTTGGTGTGAGGTGACGAGCTTCTGCTCAGACAGACGCTTATTGACTTGTGAGGCTTGTGGATCCTTCGAGGCATGTTCTTTTGCCGATGTCACAGTCACGGCCATCCGCCACGGGAAGCGAGTACACAAGTGAGTCACCAGCCGCATGACAGGACCAGTGAGCCGGCATCTTTAGCGGCGATGTTACTTGCACTTTCAGCGCTCTCCGCTCGCCGTCCGGCGCTCTCAGAACTGGCTCATTCTCCTTTGGGCGATCAAAGGCCTCGAATACGAAAGCTCCTTTGGTGGCAATCGCATTCTCTTAAAGGACTTCAATGCGATTTTCCCTGGTCCACTGGGGTAAAAGAGAAAAGAAGTTTTCAGAATATATTAGGCGGTATGTCAATCTCACCCGGAGCCCTTATCAAAAGTCCCCTTGGAAATCAATTTGGAAGAGAGCAGCTGGGATCATTTGACAGAAGGAAGGCCTGTCTTTCAAGCTCGGCTATAGACTAAACTTGCTATGTGGTGCTGTGAGATTGGGAGGTGTGGGTGGCTCGCCGAGATAGGGGACAGCACCGACTGATCTCTGCCCCCCCACCCCAGGCCCAATTTGCCGCCACTAGCACCGTCACCGTCACTCGCGAGTGAGCCGGCGATCCGGTGAAGATTTCTCTCACCACGACGGAGACAAGAGGGTGGAATGGCCTCTCTCTGCCCCTTCTTAGGAGACGTGGACCAAGTTCTGCTCTCGGATCGATCCTCATTACCGCCGGGCCAAATAAAAGCGGGAGCGGTTGAATTTTACACGGACTGGTAACAAAAACCCCGGCGTGGTGACCCAGGACTGGGCGGTAGTTAGACACTCCACCACGTGGAATGCAGCTAAAGCCCGGAGGGGGCACGTGTCGAAGCGCGCCGGCGGCTGATTTATGTGGCTGGTGCTCTGCGGCTGCTTCCATCACCGGTTGGGGGGGGGGGGGGCCCTACGGTGACAGATGTCCTGCCAAACTCTCTGGGGTAGCAGCGACCATTCCGGACCGGCCAGAGATGGATGTCCGGGGGGCAGGTCCCAGGCCTGCTGCACCCCCCCCCATGCCGCATTTTCGCCCCCCTGCCAGCAACCAAACCTGAAAGTTCTCTGCTCCTCTTTCCATCTCTGCCATAAAATGTTTTATTCATTCTGACTATCTATTGTGTCACTGCTTACAGTTTGGAAGTTGTTGCTAATGATGTGGTTTAAAAATTCACCTATTCTTTTCCTCCACATATATCTGGTTGGTGTGAAGATGAGTCAGGGGAGAAAAACACCCTCATTCTTTGAATCGCTAAGCCTCCACATATTGTTTTGGACGCCATTAAGCGGTACCTCTAATGGCACTAAGATATAATTCATGAAATGGACAGGAGGGACTTTTCAGATTTATTTGCAATATAACAAGGTATGCGATGGCTTATGGATTTCTCGTGGACAGTAAAATAGCCAATGAAAACCGGCTTTATGTCCTGTGAAATTAAATTGTCATACGTTAACTAATTAACATAAAGATATTTTATTAGACGGCTTTATTAAGTGCATGCCGATATTTTTCTATCTGAATGTAAAGGCTGATTTGTTAGTTGAATGAGCCGGTACCGTTTAGAATGGCTGCCATGGAAATGGGGAGATATTCTAAGGAGCAAAATGAAATGTTTGCTCTTTGCTGCACTGGCAGAGGTCAATGAAGTTATGAGGGTCAGTAATAAAGTGGTTTCATTCCTCTTGGTGGCTGCGTCTCACCCAGTGTCTCTCCCCCAGAGGTAACCCCCCCCCCCCCCCAATTACGCAGACATGTTCATTATGGTCCCCGGGCTCCCTGCTCGGAGACCC
>JAODKN010000082.1:2011994-2024198 GCA_026774425.1 Petrocephalus zakoni
CCCCCCCCCCCCCCCGCGCGGGGCGCCGGCCCCCCCGGCCCCGCCCGGCCGGCCCCCGGCCGCGCCGCCGGGGGGCGGGGGGGGGCCGAGTGCTGTAAGTAAGGAGTATGGGCCGAATGGAGGACGAGCATGTCTCCGGAGAAGCAGCACGGCAGGACTTCCGCAAATGGTCGCCACTGGCAAAAGGCAGCGGGAGGGAGATTTAAATAGCACACATTTCCGACTATCAAATATACAGCGAATTAAACTGTACTCCCAGTTTAATATTACGTAAAACCTGGCAGATCCTAAATTTAAATGATTTCTTTTCCCCAGGAGACATTCTTTACTACCTAGTGGACACCTTTGTAATTAACTTTATAAAACAGCTTTGAGAAGTGAAATGTGTGTATGACGTCTCCATGGAGCTGAGGAGGGGTCTGGGGGGTGGGGGGGGGGGGGTTACTGAGCTGGGCAGCTTTTTTATCACCCCCCCCCCCCCAGCCGAAAGCAAAGACGGAGCGCCTCGCTAAAGAGTCAACTGAAGGAAGGCACCCAGTTGCTGGCCAATCAACACGGCCTCACCTGAAAACAGGGAAAATGCCAGCTGGTTGTTGGTGTCACCGGTTATAAGAAAGGAAAAGAAATTATATGGGTTAAAATAAGAGGTTAACCTTGGACACCATTAGATAACACCCACCCAATGCAATTCAGGCCATTTTCAAGTTCAAGAGAGGATTGGGACCACGATCTTGCACATCCGTCCGTCTTTCGTAACCGGTTATCTGTAGGTGTGAGGTACACCTGGACGCCAGGAGGGGGCGCCATGAGGTGGGGTACCAGTCCATTGCAGGGTGCATGCTCATATCGACACTGTCCAACGAAAAACTCGCACCCCACAAATCTATTATTCCATGAGCATGAAAAAATGCATCTTCTCAGAAACTACGGGACAAAACATACCAAAAATGTAATGAGACAGCCTCAGCAGCACAAACAGAAACATATCTTTACACAGCCAGTGCCAGTAAAGGTTTTAATGGATTGTTGTCGGCGAAGCAAATATGTCATTGTCAGCCATATTCAGACCGTTCTGGCTTTACGGTCACAATTAACAATGATGTTACTCAGCTAGCTAACGATGTCAAGTTGTTAAAACTAGCTATATAAAGTAATCCATACAAATGGCCATAATGAATACAAATGTTAAATAGTACAATCATAAATTCTTGTTAAACAGATGACGCCGTAAGACATCTTTTCATTGGCTAATTAGACATCCAATGCTATCAGCAGACAGAGGACAGCATAACATACACAATCAACGGTAAGGGCAGTTTGGAGTCACCGACCACAAGTACCACAAGTCTTTTTTGGTCTGTAGGAGGAAATCCGTAGGACTACCTGGAGGAAATCCACAGACATATGAGGAGAGCTTGTAAAGTGCCCCCCACCCCCCGAGAGCCGGAGGCGGGACCCAAACCTGTAATCCTGGCCGAGCGAGGCTACACAGCTACCCACTGCACATTGCAGTTTAAGATTAAAAACACTGCAGTCCTCTGAATCGGTAGCTGTTAGCCATTCCAGTCATTTAACAGTTCAGTGCAAGAGAAAATTGTTTCAATAAATGTCAATCTAGTGAGTTAATGAATGTTTTGATCAAAACACAGAACTCTGGGAATGAGAAAGGGTATGACTTGTTTTAGGTCTAATATGAAGATAGCTGATTCAATTAGACAAATCACTTTGTTAATAAGCCTCGATATAAGAATGGCATGATCAGAGTAACAAACATATTGTGTATTACAATGGGGACAAGGTACAGCTGGCACTCAAGGAAAATGACCCAATAAGCTTTCAGAAACAAATATAAACCAATCAGACACCTCGTTGGCGTATTGCATCACACAGTTAGAGGACCTATAGAGATATAAAGGGAGGAGCAATTCAGTATTAATGAATTTTTTTCAAAATGCAGATTGTCCCAAGTGGATTAAGCATTAAAATAGCTTGATTGACTGCACGTGAATCCCATGATTCACGTGCCTGCACTTAGAAGTTTAATTTAACAGCCTTTACCAATGAAGGAATTTTGCCCCCTGTTGGAACACCAGCTCCACCGCAGCAGAAGAGGTAGTTAATATGTCAGACAGCACAAAGGCATTTCCTAATGACAGGGCTGCCGGGAGGAAAACATCAAATCGATGCCTCGTTTCTGCAGAGAGACGCGTCTTGATTGTAGTCATGCTTAATGGATTGGACTGCAAAATAAGTGAGCAGGCATGCTATGGTTTATTTCTGATGCATTTTTTGGTGTTTCACCTTTAGCATCTCACAGCCTTGAGGAATATTTAATAAATTCATACTAATAGAAGATTTATATTAAGGAAGGGTTCATCGTTTCCATTCCAGAGTTTAACCTAAACCACAAGCAGAATTATATGAAGGTGGTTGAAATAATGCAGCATGACAAAACACAATGTTTAACAGCAATGCTAACAATGAAACTAGGACTTGTTGGGAAAACATTACATGACCACTTCATACAGGAAGTGTAGGTAACCTGTGACACCCCGCAGAGTGCCCGGAAAGAGAGCCAGCTCACCAAAACCAGCGCAGAAGTGGGAAACACTGGGGCTTCTGAGTTCCCCCAGGGCATGAAAATCCAAGCTGGACAGAAAAACCAAAGCAGAGCGTGATGAACTTGTGTGAGCACCTTCCAGAAGGGCCGCAGAACATAGGTTTGACATCACCACCTCGACCGGCTGCCTGAGAACATCACTGAACGTTAGTGATGTGTTTCCCCATCCTCCTCAATCTGTAATAATTCAAAGATGATTCCTGTCCATGCACACTGAAGAGCAATGCCAAAGCAACACAAACAAAGCTCAACAACAGCATTAAGGAGTGAAATTTGTGAAATCTCAATTTGACAGCTTTGTCGCTCAGCCCTCATACTTTTAGATAAAGCACTTTGTCTTGTTTCAAGGTTATTAAACAACTTTTATAGTGTTATTTTGCTCCTCCAGGTAAGCGTGTAATTGCAGCATCAAAAGCAGGCACTAATGATTTGTTGATTCAGAGGCCATTATGAATGCCTCCGTTTCCTCTACCTATTATCTTTGGCTCGAATTTGCTCACAGTGAGAGATCCTAAGGGGATTTTCACATAAAAAGAGCAGTCTGCAGAACAGCCCAGCGGTGCTGAGGGTGGGCATGGGCACCTTTGATGTCCCCCGCGGAGGCGCATGTCATTAGAAACGCTCAAGGCATCGTGGCACTCCAACATGGCTGCCCGTCACCCCACAGAGAGAGCACAGATCACGTAAACATGCGCGTTTTAAACTGTGTCATTTAAAGACGTTTCATCCCCAGGAACTAATATGCATATGACTGTGGCAAACAAATGAGGCCGGATTTGTTTTTTTGTCAACAAAATGTTTCTCGACTAACCTCACCTGAGAAAATCTTTATGTTTTAGCACAGTTATGCACAAGTGGCTGCTTTTTCAGTAAAAGAGAAGACCCAAAACGACTAGATATTCATTATTGGGTCTCAACCTCCGGCTGAGCCTCCTGCCAATGTGTAATCCTTTCTTACGTCCCCTAAACTGTGCAGCGTCAGAGTGTCCAATCATGCAACCAAGGGACTGCAAGACTGATGGGCAGTGTTGGGGAGGTTACTCACAAAAGTAATCCATTACAGACATGTTCAGGTCCAAAATTTAAAAACCTAGACCAAGGGATTTGTTTCAGCTTTGTTAAAACAAAACCTTGGTCAGGTTTTGTACTTTCTGGACATGAACTTGAAAGTTAGGTGGCTTTTGGTGGTACAGCTGTAGCCTCCTGTCTCTGGGGTTGGGGGGTTCATATCTCACCTCTGGCTCTCTGAGTTGGGCTTGCATATTTCTCCCAGCATTCTGCATCCTAACATCATGCTGAACGCTGTCTCCATGCTGCTCAGACCAGACTGCCCCCCTTGCAAGGCTGTCCCTGGCCTTGTGCCCTGTGTTTCCTTCTAGGGATATGTTCCACAGCAGGTTTCCCCAATTCCAGTCCTGGAGGACCAGTCTGCGACACAGTTTGCAAATTTCCCTGCTCAAACTGTGTCGCAGACTTCTCCTCGTGGACCGGAATTAGGGAACCTTGCGCTAAGCTCACAGTGATCCTGTACCGAAGAAGCCATGACAGTGTTTCCCAATCTGGTCCTCGGGGACCCACAGTAGGGAGCTAGGAAGGAGCAAAAATGTGAACTGTCTCTCAGGGAGCAAAAGCGTGGACCATCTGTGGGTCCCCAAGCACCAGATTGGGAAACCCTGAGGCATGATGAAACATATACTGATTACAAACCATTTATTTACCATCAAATAATGATACACTAAATCTCACCTATGATTTGCAATATGCTTCTCAAAGCCTTAGTCATTACCAGTTCAGCTGTAGTTGTGAGTCATATGACTGAAAACTGTTCTACACATTTACATAGAATAGGCTGAATTCTTGAAGTGAAAAAATACACTTCTGCACAGAGGCTGAGGTGGGTCTTTGTAAACAACATCTGGTTTTGTTTTGTTTAATGGATTTATTGTGTACCCTGTGTGCTAAAGTTTTACCGAACTTCAAATGAGTTTGCCCTCACAAAATACAAAAAAAACTGAATTAGAAAAATACAATTTTAGCACTGCCTTACCAGTATCATGCATGTCTTTTGTGTTCTTCTTTTTTATAGCTTTGCCAAGGAAGTGGAAAGTATATTTCCAAAAAAACACACAACTATAGGATGTGTGGATCTATGAAACAGCTAAGCATTACCTTTAAAGCTACCTCGTGTTTGTCCTGTTTACAGTTCTCAAAATAAATAATCAGAAAAAAGCACTGAATTTCTGCCCTCCGAGACAACTATATTTGTAGTTGATACTGCATTTCATCAGCAGAAGTAAATAGGTTAAATAGTTATAAATATTTTTAGCATTCTTAGACAATTTCCTCAAAATAGAATACTTAATTTATAACAGTAATGAGGGTGAATAACTTAGTTATCTCTCAGTGTAGCAATGTTAGTGCCACAGTGTCACATGACCAATTACATGACCCTCGATTGCTCCACCCCATCCATTTAAGCGTGTATGATACCTGGCCCTGCCTTGACAGCCAACAAGGAACCTGCTTCCTTCCTGCTTAGAGAATGCTCCTGTTGGTTACTCTGAGTCATGTGATTCACTTACCCATGGGCCTCAGTGCCATAACAGGGAAGATGCTTCCCAGGCAGCACCAGGAACCAATGTGCATTTCCATATGAAGCTGAAAGAACACTAATACTACAGATAACAAGATTTGTGATTGGTGGATTTGCAGCATCCTTCCCATGGTATTGTGGATGCTGTATGTTATATAGCCGTAGTACTAATCCACACACTCATAGTGGTCTTACGATAAAAATGACCATTCAAAAATTAAAGCAAGAACCACACTTCCAAGTGGCGAGTGATGTCACTTCCTGTTACTTCGAAGCGTCTCACGTCTGCAGTGAATCCACAGGAGATTTATTCAGCGGCAGAGCCGGTTTACCAGCGAAACACCCAGGCAGACGATCGCCAGGACCCCGGGACTCATCCTCTCCGGATCACCGTGGCAGGGAAGGGATCCGTAAGTAGGACAGGCGCTTGGCGGCCCCACCAGCCTAGGTGCCAGGATGGAGGGAGCTTGGCAGCCCCACCAGCCTAGATGCCAGGATGGAGTCTGCAGTCATCCTCCTAAGCGTGGCACTTAAGCGGCTCCAGTGTAAGATCTGGCTGTATCAATGTGGAAATGAGACACGGTTTAATATAGTGTCACTTCCGAAGGGCTCCAAGTCACGAGGCAGCCAGAGGAGTGCTGTTCTCTGCCTCAGCCCACAAGAGAGTCACTGCTTCCAAGGCACGAGGCAGCCAGAGGACTGCTGTGCTCTGCCTCAGCCCGCAAGAGAGTCACTGCTTCCAAGGCACGAGGCAGCCAGAGGAGTGCTGTTCTCTGCCTCAGCCCGCAAGAGAGTCACTGCTTCCAAGGCACGAGGCAGCCAGAGGACTGCTGTGCTCTGCCTCAGCCAGCAAGAGAGTCACTGCTCACGGTTAAATGTTTTCATGGACATCTGGTTTCTAACCTTGCTTTTCTTGAGAAATTTAAATCAAAGAAATATGCCTTTCATGCATTTTCTATTCTTGAGTCGTTCCCTTTATATGTTTATAAATCGTTGCCGAGATGATACACCGCCTAATTAGCATTTTTCATTAATATGAGAACAGAAATGAACTTGTAGATATATCCCCCCTATATCCGAAGCCATGACGTTTTTTTGGAAACTGAGATGCTTGGCCACAGGCGGCCTGACTATAGTACCGCTACAAGCAGGCCTACCTTGTGGCAGGCAGCTGGTCACTCCACCTGTAACCCCATACCGTTGGGCAGAATTGGCTGCCGGCAGGCCAGGTGGTTCCGGAATGGTCGCCTGTCGCCACGGACACTGGGAAGGCGACCAGCTGACCTGGCTGATAGGGAAAACCTCAGACTGGTCTTAGCAAATCACCGGAACTTTCTGGAAGGGAGCAGTCAAGTATAGACACTCACAAGCAGCACATTTTCCTGGGTGAAGAGAATGTTTATTGTGCGTCATCAGGGGGCAGCATTGTTTGCAAAGATATTTCAGTAAACTGTGCATCAAAAGCCTCCATTAAGTGTGTCGTGGATTTGGTGGTCCTGATTTACCCCTACCCCCCACACCCAGCCAGTTATGCCTTGCCACCACCCTTGCCACAGAGTGTTCCTGAGCAGCCTCTGCTAGCTGAAGTCTGTCCGTTGCCCTGGAAACCCCCGGCATAGCGCCGCTCGGGAACATTCAAAGGCCACCTGCACCGGTGCTGACGATTCATGAGCCCGGCGGTTGAAAATGACTTATTTTGCCTCCCGAAGTTTGCTCATCAACAAGTCGCAGTAAAAGATCCCCCCATATCATGACTCAGCGGTCAGGATGTGAGGCAGCATCAAGGGGACCGAGGGAGACTGTCATCACCATGGAAACGGCACCATGTATGGAATCGTGAAAAGAAGAATTATTGCAGGGAGGCTGCTCACGGGTTTGGCGAAAGCGAAAGGCGAGGTCGCCCGTGGATTGCTTTCCGGCCGTTATCGTGCGCCCCCGTGACCTTGAGCGCAGAATCGCTGGAGGAGGCTGGCATGCGGAGGAGGAACGGAAAGGATGACGATGTCAAGATACTGGCGGTTTCTAAGAGCATCGTCAACGCGTCTACGTGTACCTGACGCTGCAGGAAGAGGTCACGGCTCCAAAAATCCAGCTTCAAGGCGATGAATTAAATATTACTGAATTAGTCACTCTAGCTGCTTTATCCGGAAGTTGGGGCGGAATACGACCAAGGCCTACCTCTTGCCGCATAAATACAATGGGTAATAATAATGCATACCACAGACAGGGCCCGACTGCGAGAACGTGCTGAAGAAATGCACTAATAACATGGGCCCACCTGGCCCAGCACAGCTACAGAAAATGTGGCATGCATGTGAGCTCACACCGAGCTGAACAAAATGTCATTTGGGCCAAATCCTGCCGTCTTACTGCATGTTGTGCCAGTTTAAAATGAGAGACCAAATCAAGCCTCTTTGTTCAGGCAGGATTTCGAGCACCGTCGGCTGTCTCCGAAGAAGCTTGTGGCTGTACGATCACATGTAAAACCAGGTGCCACACACATTCACCCAGTAAGAGAACACAGAAGGCAGGCAGCCACCTCTCAACCCCAGGGTTACAGGTTCGAATCTGCCCTTCTTCATGCAGATTTCCACCATATGGTTTCAGGTTCCTTTAGTGTTTAACGTTCCCTGGGATGGTGGTCCACCCAGCCTTAAAATTAGCATTCAGTTTAAGAATTAGCACAGACGTTGTAGTACCAAGTACCTCCAGCTTTTGGAGGTGGCCTCCAAAATACAGGACAGCTTGTGATGGTCCCATGTTCACTAAAAAGCGTTAGGTGGGGGAAGCATGCCACGCCATCACTTGGGGAGGTGCTTTCCAATGCTGTAATTAACTTCCCTTCAAGACAGTGTGCAGTATTTTAAGTGGTTTTGAAAAGGCCTTAATTGGTTTGCAATTTTGCTGAAACAAAACCCATTTCCGTAATTGATATGTCGAGGATTTTATTCACCGGCTCCCCACTTTGGAAATGGACAGACAGTCATATTAACGTTGTAGTAAGGCGTAAACACCGTTAGGGTGCAGATATTGACAAACTTGCAGATACTGCAGATTACCACAATTGTTACAATAGCATGGCCCTCAGTAAATTAGCCATTGAAAAGGTAAACTTTAAAAATGGACATCAGGAATATGTAGCGATTCATATTTAATCATACACATTTATTTGAACATGTCAGTCTGGACTTGATTGTATAGACAGAAACTGATGGCTGCCTGGATTGATGGACCTATGATGGACCCGATGGACCTTAGGTCTCCCACGAACATCGAGACCAGGCTATTCTCACACACATACGCATCCAACGAGCTGCTAAAACCTCTCCAAAGCTCGTATGTCCCTAATAACATTCTTGCAAAGCCCATTATGACTTGATATGCGCATTTTAACCTGCCTATGATGTGTAAGAACCTCAGACAGAGCCGTGGCTTCAAAGCTTTTAGGTCACATCTTTCTCGCCTCCCGTTTCGCCCCACGCAGTCTCATCTCCGTGTTTTTATTTTTAAAGACGGGCCCTTAAACTGAAACCAGGCCCTTGATGAAGGGATTTTTACAAAAGAGCTTTGAAGAAACAGGAAGGTGCAGCGTTACATTAGCAGCCGTGGTTGCTGAATAACAAGGGGAGAGGAAGAGCCGGCCGCCGGATGCACCACGCCCTGGATAAGAGCGTCAGCAGAGTGGATAAAAGGCACTGTAAATGGAATGAAAGGCACTGTAAATGGAATTTGCTGGTGTCATACATAAAACACTGCGGGCCAGTTTGCTTTCTTGTTTATCCTCACTGCTTTTACATGCGCTATTTTAACTGCATTCTATCAGGAAATTCACATCATCGCCTGCCAGTTTGTTTCGGAACGCTTGAAAGGAAATAGGAGAAAATAGGATTATTAATGTACAAATGGCTCACAGGAGTGGTAATACACACAGTATCAATACTGCAGAACGAGGGACAAAGAAAAACAAGCGGCAGGCCCGTGCTGATAAGTCAGGTTTATTTCTCAGTTAATGTGCAGGAACCGCTTGTGACTGTGGGTATGTGTGTGTGTGTCACATCCAGCATCCTGCTTCTATCTGATTTCCTAAGCAGTCTACCTTCAGGGGAACACAAACCATGAGCTGGCTTGTGGTGCCGGGACACGTCAGGAGAGCTGAAATCCATCGTCACTCCAGGCAACCGCGGCTCTGGCGTCCTGAGAACACCCAGCTCAGAATCCTGCTTGGTTTGGCCCGGGTCTAGGGGTCTCACCAATTCGGGTCACCGCGGTAGGCGACACACGCAGCCACCTAGGGCACCATATTTTGAGGGGGCGTAGTGGAAATTAAAGCAGCCACACTCAAAGAACCAATGATCGGAGAATGGAAACTGATTCCTTCTCACTGCCTCATTCCTTTGATCAAAGGGAGAGTCCATCTCAGTCCTGAGCATGGTGTCTCTCTCTACCTGGGTTGCAAAGTTCTTCTTATAATTTTTTTGGTTAGTGAAGAAAGTAGATTTCATTGGTTAATCTATATGCAATCCAATGCGCCCCTGTCTTGTTCACTTATTTTGATTGGTTCCTAACCCCTTAAGCATCAGTTTAGCACCAAAGCATCGGTCCTTGAACACACAGGCACACAGTGTTTCCTTAGCATATTATTATTTTTCATGGACTGCCTTCTGTGGGCCCCCAAAGCTCTCCTAGGGTGCCAAAAGGGCTGTGATTGGTGCTTAGTCTCACTGCCGACATTCAGCCTCCCCCAGGGCCCTGTAAATCTGAGACTCCTCGTTTAACCTCAGCTAATCCAAAGGAAGCGTTCCCCATGCCCCATACCAGCTGTCGACCCCTCCTAAGGTATGAAACCTTCCAGCAGCCATCATCAGTGTGGGCATGTGAGAAGATGTAGATGACGCTATTACGCAACATGAGTGATTACCATTTCTCCTCACTTGGCGAGCCAACCTGAGTGGGAGGCATGTCCAGCCCTCATCAAAGCCATCCTCTCATGGGATACAGGACCAGAGAATAAAAATCCAGACCAGGATTTTGTTTCAACCAACCAGTTGAGCACGAAGAGTCACAGCCAAACAGTACTCAGTCGGTTGGTTGAAACAAAATCTTGGTGTGGACTCTCTGGATCTGAACTACCCACCTCTGTAAGGGGGTTAATCTATATAGACATTGGTCACTCCATAATGCTGAGCACTTTCATTGTGTTCTTAATTTTGCACTTTTGTTGATAGATTAGAAATCAGGTTTTTGATCTGTCGGAAGATGCTGCTTTAGATAAAAGCGTTGGCTAAGTAAAATTCAATGCTCACAGAAAGTCTTGGGATATTTGGTTGCAAATATATTGGTTTCGTAAGAAAAATCCAAAGCAGTGCTTAACATATCTGCACATATCTCCTGCACAGACATTTTCATTATTATGTGTCAGAATATTTTTTTGACTGACTCATTCAGTTCTGTTCTTTCCATTTTGCTGTTAATTGCAATTGTAGTTACTGGCTCCCAAAGGGATACTAAACAAAAATGTTTGGTGTTTTATGTTATTGTGAAGATATTAGTAATTTAAAAAGCACGCAAAGAGATTGCTCTCAGAGCAGCTGTTTTAGAACTATAATTCGGATTTCAATTTAAGACTGACTGAAATGAATGACTTACTTAAAACTACCGATTGTATCTAATGTGATATATACTTTTTGTAAACAAAAGAATAAAATTATCATTTTTCTTATAAAACCAATAAATCTACAATATTTTTCCTGAAATAAGCAAGTGTCAAAGACTTTCTGTGAGCACTGTAAACATAAATGCAAACAAACACTAATTCTGGGCACATAAGGATATAGAACAAGGTCACAAAGACCCCAAACTGCTGCTGCAAGCATAAGGAGATGAAATGCAGATCTGCATCACTACATCTGCTTTGACTTGCCATTCTAGTGGTCATTGACATTAAAGATTCCTTTAACAATGCCAAGCTGATAACATGAACACTCTTATTTATGAGTAACAAAATTTCATAAACACCTGCCGATCCAGGCAGTCTGAAGACCCTTGAAATACATTGATTCTGAAATTTCACATCAGAAAGCTCCATTAAAACTTAACTTTAAACCGTGAGACGAAAAAATCGTTTGAAGACAAGAGTAACAAATTAAAGAGATGACAGCATTGGTTATCAGCGGAAATCAGAAGAGAGAGGGGATGAAATTAAGACACCTTTTTAAAGGTCATTTATGTTAATTAGTCCTTCCTATTAGATCAAAAGCTGTACTTTAATCTTATATCTTGCTTTTCAGTTTAAAGAGTGGCCATCAATATTGCCACTCATATTCTGTATTACACAGTATATTACACATACACACACACACACACACACACACACACACCCATTTGTATTCCTATCTTAGTTACGACTGTCCATTCATTCCTATGGGCATAACCCTAATCCCAATCACCACACCCTTAACCCCTACCCAGCCTTAACTGGAACCATAAGCAACCAAACAAAACACAAGACTTTTGGCATTGGATTTTAATAAAGTTAAGTCTGAAGTAGTGAGGACCAGAAAAATGACCTAACTAGTCATGTTTTTTTGAGGATTTGCTATAGTTGTGAAGTCCTTTGGTCCTCAAAAGTATAGCAAAACTTGTACACATATACACACATACATAATATGTGTACCATTGTCCCATTTTGCATTTTTCATGAATTGTGTCTTTGAAAATAATTGATCCTTTGAATGAAATGATGTGGTGGTCCAGCTCCCATAACCAAAACACCCAACCATACTGACCCCACGCAGCACCCAAACTGCACCCACAATCAAAACACCCAACCATACTGATCCCACGCAGCACCCAAACTGCACCCACAATCAAAACACCCAACCACACCGACCCAAAACAACACCCACAACCAAAATACCCAACCATACCGACCCCAAACAGCACCCACAACGAAAACACCCAACCATACCGACCCCAAACAGCACCCACAACC
>JAODKN010000082.1:2043872-2065024 GCA_026774425.1 Petrocephalus zakoni
TGGGGGGGGTGATAGGGAGGATCATTCAGAAAATATGTAATTTCTCCTGCAGTATCAAACCCAAGCCAACAGGACATGGTCGGCTCCTTGGGACCAAAAAGGCCTTATTGCAGCAGGCCTTCGGCCAGCTCTCGAATGAAACGGCAGGCCCTGTAGCCTAAGGCAGAGCCTTTGTGCTCATCCATACCGAGGACTTTGTACGTAAATTCGGTAAATCAATACCAAGCTAATTTTCACTGGGGGGAGATGAAGAAAAGGTCAAAAACTTTTAGGAGTTTTGTAATTAAGTGAGCTTGAAAGCGGGTGCGTCCGTGACGCGCATTCGTTAACGGGCCGGCACGCAGACATACGGAAATGGCGGTCTGTGGCTACAAAGCACAGAAACGACCACTCTGAATGGGCCCGGAGACTAAGAGAGGCAAAAATAGACAAAGAAAAAAAAAGAAAGAAGAAAAAGGAAACCCGAGCCACCTGACAGATGTGGACGAAGAGTGTCCCCATGTTCGCTCATTTTGACTGTCTTTGTTGGACTTGGGAGATGTTTTGAGACTCGCACGGCCAGGTTTGACAGTGGCGACAAGGTTTCCTATGTTCTCCGGCTTCAACGGAATCTTAAATCGACGCAAAATACCATTTGACAGACGTCTCCTTTTCATGCTATCATAACTTACTATCACCTGGAATGAAAATGTCAAACTGGAGCCATTATCCCACGGACACCATTACCTTTCAAATAAGACATTTGAAAACAGACGGTTACGATAAAGGCCAATGTAGGACAAACTTTTTTAAAAAGGTACATTTGGAAGTCTGAGCCATCTTGGTGGTCTCAGCATGACGGGGTCGCATAAGGACATCAGACCCTGATTCCAGATTAAACAAGAAGCCGACAAGGTGGAAAACTGCATATCCACGAGTTCTCAACAGTGAGCAGGACAGGTAAGGTGACAGTAGACTCTTAATGTGGCTGGATCCTTCGCATGACGTCCGGACAAAACTTCGTCCGTTCTATGTTACAGCACAACCACAGAGTGAGCAGAATGTTTTTGCTGCAGCTGACCCACAATCAGAGCACAAATAGACACATTGTGGAAAGTGTGTGAGTCATTTTAATAAAGGAGATGACAAGTCCTTTAAAATGGCAGTCGCTCTCTTTATTAACAGCAACTATTGGTTTGATACTAGCCCCGGCAAACATTACATGGTTATAACATTTACTAGTGACATAAATACACATACTAATTTACACCATTTAAAAGCATGCTGGTAACTGCATAATCAGTCCCTGGTGACCAATCCTGCAGCATCATATTTATGTCAGCCTATCGCACACAGTGGGTGGGATCAGAACATGGGGACCCAGCACAGGCAGTGCCCTGAAACTATGATTACGATGTTGTATTGCCAAAACGATGTTGATTCTCTGGCTCTTGCTTGAAGTATACAGCCACCCCCACAAACATTTGTATATGCACACATAGAACAGGCTCTCTAACCCACTTACACAATGAGCTGAAGGTAGATTCAGACCCACATCCCAGAAGACAGTGCTGTCTATCCAGCCACTATGCTATATACTTAATAATTCTTCTAAATACATATAAAAGCAGGCCTTGGCTGTCAGCATGCCTTTTGAATGTTGAATTATTATTTTTTTTTTTAAATCACACCACCGGTTTATGTAATGCGCCACTGTCACGGACCTTTGGAGAAAATCCTTTCTGCTTTAACTTCCTCGTGCCGGAATAAAGGCGACATTTATGGGGGGATTTCAATTATCTGCCCCTTCTCTGGCGCCCCCCCTGCTCGTTCATTAGCCGCTAATGACAGTGTGCGTGTGCAGAAATGTCAAGCATGTGTCGCTATGTAAATCATATTCTGCCATAATTATGAAAACCGGGCCCCCCGCCCTCCCTGTTTCCACACTCGTCCCTGAAGAGCCTTGTTGCCGGAAAGACCCAGTGGGGCGACACGGGTTCCGGAACCCTTGGGAGGCAAATGGGGGGAGGGTGGGGACTGAGGTGGGGGGCGGGGGGGTACAATTCTATCTAAATGAGTGCCAGAAAGGCAGCGGGCGGCACCATGCTGGTGTAGGCGGGGGCCATCGTGGGGCCCACCACAGGGGAAACCACAGGGTCGGACACAGAGGTGGGCGGCAGACTGATTGCAAGCAGGCCGAGAAAAACACGAACCACAGCCCAATTCTAATAAGACGCCGTCTTACGGTACCGGCAAAGGTAGAGAGAAAGCGGGCAAACAGCAGCACATCTCAACCAGACCACCCAGTCGACATGCAGTCTTGGAGCAGCCTGCCGGGGCCCGCATGACGGAGGCAGAGTGCGTCACCCCGCCCCAACTCCCTCCATGAGCTGCAGTAGCATACAGGGACATGTAAAGTTCTGATGGCTCTCCTGAGCTCTAGCTTTGGGAGGGGGGTGCACTGCCTCCAGCAGGTGGCAAGGGGGGTGACTGTTTACAAGCCCAGCTTGAGGGGGTCACGAGGCAGCAGGCAGCCCTGTAAGCAGCTCAGACAAGCTGCATGCTGGAGATTAAACATCACAGGTCAAAATGGAAACACAGGCCAGCCCACTCCGCACATGCTGAGCACCTGTAAATAAACCACGAAAAAACAGATCTGCCCACTCGGTACATGTCAAACACCTGTAAACAAAACACAGAAACAATGACCCGCCAACTCGGCAAAACACCTGTAAACAAACCACGGAAACACTGACCCGCCCACTTGGTACATGTCAAACACCTGTAAACAAACCACAGAAACAATGACCTGCCAACTCGGCAAAACACCTGAAAACAAACCACGGAAACACTGACCCACCAATTCAGCACAGGTCAAACACCTGTAAATAAACGACAATAACAATGACCCGCCTACTTAGCGAAACATCTGTAAACAAACCACAGAAACACTGACCCGCCCACTTGGCACATGCTGAACACCTGCAAACGAACCATGGAAACACAGGCCCACCCACTCCACACATGCTGAACACCTGTAAAAAAACCACGGAAACACTGACCCGGTCACTCGGCAAAACACCTGTAAACAAACCACAGAAACAATGACCCACCCACTAGGCAAAACACATGCAAACAAACTACGGAAACACAGACCCACCCACTAGGCACATGTCAAACGCCTGTAAACAAACCTGAACAACATACACACAGCCCTCAGGCAGCAATCATCCCAATCATGTCACCAGCAATCATTAGCATATGGTGGCTTGGAATTCAATAATGTCTCAGTTCAAAGTCTTCCATGTAAATTTTTAAGCCTTTATCTTTTAAAACTAAGTATCTTTTCAATATTTAAGTCATTTTGTTTCACATTGAACCTCTTATAAACCTCGTCTGATGTGAACAACAACAATCAGCCGTCAGGCACACGAGCCTCCTGTGTATGTACTGCTTACAGGAGCCATGTTCATTCACACAAATTAGCATAACATGAAGCGATCGCCAGCACACAGCTCCGTGCGCCAGCAGACGAGACGCCCCGGGTTGTTTTTCCATTATCTTATCTGCACTTCGTTTAAAGTCGATTTAAATCGCCCCCGCCCCCCCAGGATGGTGGTATTTCTTTTCAGTTACTTATTTAATGAAGTGAGGGGGAGCTGGGAACTGTTGCTAGTTAAATACTAAATCTCTGAATGAGATTAGATAGATTAGACAGGATAGACAGATGATTAGACAGACAGACAGATAATAATAATAATTGATACTTTATTGATCCCCGTGGGGAAATTCTCTTCTAACCTCCCCCAGCCTTGCTCTCCATGAGAGTAAGCTTGGTTGTGAAGGGCAAGGAACCGGGGGTTAGGAGCCTTGTTCAAGGGCCCACAAATGTGCACCGGCGACCTTCCAATTACACGCACAAGGGTTTAACCCGCTGAGCCACACTCTGCCCCTCAAAGAGAGATAGATAGATAGACCCTCAGTGCCCACCCCAAAATTGCGTTAAAGCAGTTCAGGAAGAGCCATGCAGACTCCGCCCCTGAGCCACGCCTCTCATTGACCACACCCCCTATGTGGCACCGCCCCTTCTGTCTGAACTGGCTTCGCTTCAGAGAGACAGACAAAGAATGTGGAAGAGGAGGTGGGCAACATGTGCCAATTCTGAGAGAGGGGGGGCCCTGCTAGTCCCAAACTGAAGCCTTGGAAACATAGGATCAATCCCCTACAAATATGTTTGCTTCATTGCGCCCATAATAACATAAAGATGAGACTTTTATGGGCGGCAGGGCTCACGGTCATACAATATTCTTTCTAAAGGGTTATTGAGCGGTACGGATGACGTTTAATTTCCATCACAATGACAGACATTGATCGGGGGGGGGGGGGGCTTTCCCCCGTTAATAAGTGGCTGAGCAGCCTGAAAGGGGCGCATTCAGTTAGCCGTACACGATATCAAGCGTCTTCGGTATCAATTTCCAATTCTCTCTCTTCATTGATCCTTTTCCCAAGGTGATGCTCCTGCAGGTAAGCGGCAGGGAGTCCTGTGACCCGGAAAGCGAGGGAAGTGACTCCGGGCTGCCAGTGGGAGGATCAGGATGTGAGTCAGGCAGACAAATGTGTTGCTGGAGCTGATCTGAGCTCCTGTAAGCAGCCCACAGAAGATCAAGAAGGTTGTGAGCTTATTAATGCGCTGATTAGCTTCAAAGGCTATATTATAGGATGGTATCGGATAAACGAAGACGTGAGTTGTAATCTCACTACTCACACAGGGACCCCAGGTAATTAGCTATTTGGAGAGCATCTGTTTAGTCCTTTGTTCAGGAAACAGCCGTAGGTGAATATGGGATGGGATTTCAAATACCTCACGTCAGTCGTCTGCAGAAAGGCTCGAATCTGTGGTGGGGTTTTGCTCAAATTCTCTCCCGGTCCGTAATTTTAAAAGTTTTCAGCTTTATTAGAGTTTCCCACGCCTCTGCTATTAAACGCCACTGAGGGTGGCACAGTGGGTGTGGCGCTGTATCACAGTTAATGCAGCTTTTCAGGAAGAGCTATGGGATTGCATTACGGACGCTTTTGCTCTTTATCTAACCACTGGAGCACAGTAGTGCCAGTCCCTATACACCTCGCATTTTAATGTACATTTATGCAAGTCAGTATTGCAATTGTGCATTTTCCAGATCAGACGAGGAGCAGCTACCTCACAGCTTTGGATGTGGTGTTTCTCCTCTGATGTCAGCCTGAATCCCCGGTCCTCAGAACCAGCCAGATATCATGCAGGGGATGCGTTAAGGCTCTTCATCAAATCAGACTTTTACTGCGTTTCAGGCCCATAAATTTCTCAAGGGCATTCCATGTGGTAAGTGGTGTAAGTGGTTACTTGGGGGCCTGATCTCCTCGATTTAGGGGCATCACCTAGAGGAGGATATAGTGCATTCGTTGCTCAGAACCGGGTTTAAAAATTAATGGGACACCTCGTTAACCGGCTGCAGAGGTGCAGTCAGACTGGGACCCCTGTGAGCAAACACCATGCCATGGAACCCAGGAACAGCCCTTACCATTAACAGAAGCCTGACTGGTCTGCAGCTGTTGCTGGTTCCAGTGGCGGTTCCCATAAACGAAATTGTGGGCAAATCGCACCTTCGTTCCAGTAAATCAACAGAACAATAGTTACCAATATTGTCAGGTAAACACACAGGAGATTAACTAGGTGGATGCAGCACAGATGGGTCCAACATGAATAAAACAGGGAAGCATAACATTTAACATTTCGTCTAGCCTTGCAACCTGATCTGAGCTCAGATTTTTTTCAGCACACGCGTCGTAGCTGTGATTGCGTACCTTGGGATGGGCCTCTGCCCATCACCACGCTGTGAAGCATATCAGTCTAAGTGAGCCTACCATTTTCCCATTTAAGGTGTCCATCATGCACTGTGAATAAGGACATGCAATTCCAGTCTGAGTGAAGATATTTTCTGAGCTCTTATGCGTCACACAAGCTTTGTTCTGGCCCATTGTCAGACAAACATCATACTAATAGAGGAGCATTATACACAGATAACAGTAAATCTATAAAACACAATGTTTATGCAGAAAGTCCTGGACCAGCATTCATGATAACAATGCGAAGGTCTCTCCATCATGACCGGATGCTGCAGCCCAACTGGCATTCGTAGATACCGGCTTCAACTAGGCTTCCTCGGAACCATGCCAGTTCCAAGCGCACGACGGCACCACGAGGCTGCACACCCCAAAACGTTGCTCGTTTGTGGACGGATGGATCGCAGCCTGGAGGTGGAATCTATCCAGCAATTTTATTCCTGAGGAGAAATAAATAAGTCTAAGGAATTCAGGCTGCTTTGGGAGGCTGCCATGGATTTTGAACATAAAAAAGCAAACAACTGGCAGGTTCACCGGGAATTATACTGCCCATCTCCCCGTTTTATCACCACAATGCCACCCACAGCCCTTCAACCACTATTCATGGAAAATCAAACTTCAATCTCTCGCATAAGAGCCTTTTAACTGGCTCTGTTGCTCCAGCCACTAAATAATAAAACCCAGTAGATGTGACTTATTGAGGTCTCAGACGGCGCACCCCGTGTCATAATTGCAGACGTGTTACCCAGTCAAAACACCCAATCAAAGCCATCCAGTCAAGTAAACGCATCATTACACTGCACTCTAATACCTAGATAGCCGCTGCTACATTTTACTACACAGTGAATTGCACAAAAAGTACCAGCTTAAAACCATGGGTAACCTTTTGACCGGTAAATCAGAATATAAAAACGCCTTTTAAAAGCAGCGAGATAGAGACTTTTGCATGAAAAGAACTTCGATCACCCATCAACAAAGGAAGCCCGGTTAGCAATCGGATATTAGCATGCGTTGGCGTGCTGTGGGCGCGTCCTCAGGCCCGCGGTCGGTGTGCTCATTTAAACGGCCCAGGCCTGACCCGCATATAAACATGGATCAGGTACGTGACCCGAGGTCTAACTGGCAGCGTGCTGCTGCCTTAATTAACCTGAAGGTTCTGCTTCAGCCAACTCACTCGGTGACGCTCCAACTGACTCCAGTGAATTCCCATCAGTTTAAAGGCATCCAACCAAAATCCCGGTACACAACCCGCTAAGGGCCAGCTGAATATCATTCCAACTAGGGGAGGTGAAAAGACACTGGAGGAATTAGCCTGAGTACGAGGAAATCGCCATAAGAAACCCCAACAGCACACAGACTCTGGTGAAATGAGTGAAGTTATTTACATCAGTAAGGACCCATTTTTTTCCCCTTCAAGGTGCTGTTGATTCTCTCATATGCAGAAAGATTTATGCCAGTCTCAACTGCTAGTGTTGGGGGAGTGGGGGGGGCATTCTGAATTTTTCACCAGTTTCAAAGGAATCTGCAGAAGCCTAAGTGATTTATCTTGAAAGCTGGAATACCTAACCGGATGCTCTTGAGGGATATTCCTGTACAAACGAAGGCTCGTCTCGGAATGTGGTTTCCTTTGTGTTGTTCTCAACATTCCAGGCAGGAGAAGAGGCACAGATATTCATGTGCGCGTGTGCATTCGGACCTGGGAGACACTGACGTGGAATTACAGCCCTGATATATGGCTAGGCACAAGGAGCAGGATGTAAACCCCTGTTGGACTGGACAGATCTGGATGGGAATTTGAGGTGGGATGTAGGCTCAAGGGTATAGGCATAGATGTTGTAAGACAGTGACAGATGACCAACTAGGAGCGTCCCCCTCTTCCTGGGAATGGCGGGCATCCATCGCCGTATGGGACTCGGGTCTTTAGCCAGGAAGGTCTGGTCTCGGTGGAGGGCTGCCAGACAGGGACGGGAAACAATGACAATAACTCCCATTGTTCACTGGCGCTGACGAATGGAGCGCGGTGGAGCAAAGCAAACAGGGAGGAAATGCGGCCCAGGTACCGTCAGCGGCACCGATAACGGGCAGAGCTCTCCACCGCTGCCGGCGCAGAGCCGCGTGTTTATGCAGCCTTAAGCAAAACACAAGCTCGATTTAAAGCCTCTGTTAGCTGCCACCATTAAAACGTATCTCTGAGTGCTGTGGATTTGATATAATCCACATTTATACTATATATACACACACACTATCAAAACGTCACCCAGACCCTCCAAACTCAAGAAATGAACGACTGATGTAGGAAAAACAAACAAAGAATAAGAAAATGTTGTAGAAGGTGTGTGCTATGAATCATCAGGTCCAGGGTGACTTCTGAACACAAGCCTAAGGAGGCAGAGTGGGGGAGGGTAACAAGGGGGGCACGGGGGGGGGGCTGTGTGTGTGATCTTCTTCACAGGGGCCACATGTTAGGGAACCAGGAAGACAGATTCCCTTCTGCCGTTCTGTGACTTTCCACGGGCTGGTAGGATGTAACCACAGCCAAGTATTACGGATGGCCTCTCCTTCCAAACGGGAGGCCCGGATGAAAATGAAGCACGACATGGCCCATAGGGGGCAGCCTTGCAGCGGCCGCATTCCGCCAGATGGCCGGGAGTGCCGTCTGACCACAGCGAGGGCCTCCCATGTTCTATCGACAGAGTGGGGGTGGGGGCGATAAAGCGAGCCAGCGCCAGCAGGATGGGGCGAGAGGAAAAAACCTGCAGGGGGAACTGCCACCCCTCCCCCCCACCCATGCATTATTTACCAGGCATCAGCCATCGATATAATTAACTGGTTTTGTCAATGCACATTAATTGCTTTTAATTAGGATGGAGCTTTATATGGCTGTTAGTTACACGTGGCTGTGTGTGACACTGGAAAGCTAGTCTTCGCAGAAGCTGGAGAACAGTCTCCGTGCTGTCCATCGTTTTGGCGTAACCTTTGTTCAAAAGGGGAAAACCAACCTACCTATGCAAGGGGTCAACTAAGCCCATCAAGCACCTGAGAACAGCGGATGCTTCCGATACACGCCCCACATGTTCCCCCATATAAGCTCTTCCAGTGGGGCAGGAGGAGGCTTAGTGATTAAAAGAAAAAAAAAAAAAACAAGATCAAGATGCCAAGTGCGAGTCCCACCAGGGGACCAAATACTGGCCAAATACTTCACTTTGATTCGCTGCTTTACACGTACAGCTGTTCGGATGCATGAATGTCAAGCAGCACCGAAGTGCCCAGTAGCTAAATAACTACATCTTACCGTTAAACGCCTTGTGAACTTGGGCTGTGTGGGGAAGCCCTGGGAGAAGCAGCCTGGCCCGGAGGCATAAATATGGCTTGGTGGGAACGAAGCCTACTCGCGGGCTGCCAGCTGGAGATTTGGAAGGTTCAGGTTGTGTCATTACCCTTCACGTAGCACCCATTTCCACCCGCAATCATGGCATCTCTAAAGCATCATCATTCAATACAGAGCCGTCTAGTTCAATTGTGCTAGACGTTCCCTCCCTAAAGCTTAGTCCAGGGGGGTCACGATCCTTCATCTGAGAACCGTAATCCAATTAACCTCCGGATCCAATTAAGATATTGAGGACAAAGAAGTTATTATAAAGTCATTTGCGATGTGGTAGGAGGTTGACTTGATGAAGCGTAATTCAGCACCTGATCACTGGAAAGTGAGGTAAAGACCTCGACTAATCTGCGGACTTTGAGCCATAGAGCGTGCCCAGCCTGGATAACCTGAGGCATGGGATTTTTGCGGGTGGGAAAATACATGTATTCAACGAGACTTGACAAATAATGAATAAGACGATAGGTCATCATAATTGTAGCAAGATGCAGCAGTAGCACCGTTGCAGCTAATCTGAGTGCATGATGTGATTCCCATTCGCTTGCATCCGCAGATGTTCAGCTCCTCTTGCCAGAGCAAGGTCTGGAACGCTCGGAACATGATGCTCGGCGTTCCCTGAAAAGACCTGGCAGCCTGGACGTTTTGGTCGCTTAAACCACCGCCACACTCCGTTAGCCAGGCGAAGAGCTAAGGACAGCAAGGCATAAAAGGCACTTCCGTGGGAAGAAATTGGGGGGGGTTTGGGACTGAGACTCCCACAAACTGGGTCACTGGGAGAAGAAGGGACATTGCGGTTCAGGGAACCGAAACAAAAGGCACAGATTGGCTGACTGCTGAGAGGAAGTGCATCGCACGAGGCTGGCAGCGTAGAAAACAAGCGAGACGTTCACGTCAATGTCGACCGTGCGCCAACATGGGAGGAACCCGTGGCATTGGCCCCCAAGCCCGCTGGAGTTCTCCTGCAATGTGCAGGACTCAGCTCCCCATCTCCCCTTTAAACCTCAGCACTAATGAAAGGCTCTGGGGCCAAGGAGGTACTGGATGCGAGGCATTTCAGGAGCACATGCTTTGGCCGTCTCGTGGCTTACGTGTTCCCTGGGGGGGCAGGCAAGCTGACCGCGGGGCCACAAAGAGGTGTACGTCACAGTAACAAGACGCCTGAAGGATGCTTTGATGTGCTAAATGGATTAATGGAAAGGAAACCCCCCCACACCCCAAGGAAAAAAACTTACCACAGTCAAGACAATCTACCCAACAATGAGGCAGGAACTAGAATCTCTGACAGGGGCTTGGGGGGAGGAGATAATGTTTTATTGCCCTCGTCTAAGACTGCCACTCCCATTTTTTCTCCCCCTTCTGCTTCTGCTGTGAGATTAACTTTAAATTCCAGTCAAGTGCACTGACAAATTCAAGAAACAAAGATCAAAGACATGAAATGGAAAAATGGCACACTTGGGGACAGTGTTTTGCTGTCGTTAATGCACAACATCGCTATTGTTTTAGGGGCGCTATTCTATAAAAAAATATATATAGTGCAATTACAGAACATTATTTACTGTTATTTTGTGGTTGTCATGGCGCACAAAGGCGATGCAGGCCCAGTTAAGAAGAGAGCGCGCTGATTAAAGCTTTTACACCATTTCACAGCGTCATATGCTGACCGGGCCCCGTAGAAGCAGTTTCTGAACACAAACATAAAAGCTGTGTGGTCTAATGAGCATCTTGAATCCTGGTTGTAATAAATGCAGGGTCTCGGCTCATTGGCTCCGGTTCTGCAAAAGTCTCACCTGTCACCCGTCCGCTACAGAACATCTCGACACGGGCCTGTGATCCTGAGTAAGGATCTCCAAGCACCACGCTGGTAAGTATACCTCAGCGCTGCTGAAATCTCAGACAGGTCGGGCTAATTCCCGCTAATAACCACAACTAAGCTGACAGCTGAGAATCCACCCCCACTCCCCCAACCATGTTGTTTATCTTTGCTTAAGAGAGAGTAATACCCCTCCCTGAGTCTCTCACCTTTCTCCCTGTACATTATGGAGTGGAAAGTGCTGGTACAAGTATCAGGCCGGAGAGAAAGAGCCATAATGGGAGTCCTAAATCCAGGACAGGGGAGATGATTCTCATCCGAGACGACGCCAGTAGCCTCCCCCCCGCCCCTAATGGTCACACCCGAGGAGTGCGGCACAAGCTTTTAGTGCTGTGTCCTTCACGCCGTTTTTGGGTAGACTGAGAATTATGGGAAAAGGGGATGCAGCGATGATGGGCATGCAGTGTGCGGTGAGACGGAACCTCTCTGGTGGGCCTGGAACGTAAACACTTCTGCACAGGGACACATAGGAGAGTGGGGGACTCAGCGGGCCGCGGATGTTTACCGCAGACTCAGGCTGAGTGCTGAGTTTTGGAAAGCAGAATGACAATGTAATTCTTAAAAATGACTATTATTAACAGAAGGGTGCATGTGCCGGTGAGCCCAGCTTCGTGATGGTGTGGGAGGGGTGCTTTTACGTTGCATTTCCTGAAGGCCTTTTTATGATGTAACGGTTCATTCTGGTGTCTAGCGACTTCCTGATGACAAAGGCAAATAAAAGGTGAGTGCCAGAAGGACCGTCGTGCGAAGGGTCGTCCCAAACTCAAAACACTGGCCCCCACCCCCACATCTGACAAGTCTCCATTTTTCATCTGGAATTTCTGCAGCCCTCTCATCCCCGTAGCAGCTGCTCCTCTCGGTCATATTTAACAACATGGAAACAATAATTCAAGCATCTTCTGCTCCTTCCCACAAACCTATCCATCTTCCAGCTGCTTTCCCGGGAAAGGGTCACGGAGAGGAAGCCTGGAGCCGAGCACAGGCAGCACGGGGCAAAAAACCAGCGTGTGACAAAGATTATGTCTATTTTTCAGTATATGTAGAAATAATTGCATTAATTATATTTGAACTATTTCATCCACTTGAGATATATAATGAGGGTGTCATTCTGCAGTAATTAGCTACAGATTAGACAACTTTTGGCTGCCCCTGGTCTTTTACCAATTAACCACAGATGTTTGTATTTATTTGGAAAATGAAGTCCAGTTTGGCAATGAATGCCTCCCATATCGCCTCAGTGACATGCCCCCTCCATGGCAATCATCTTAAAAATGCTCCTTTTTCTCATTACTGTGTCCCCCAGCCTGAAGCCAGTCCATACTTTATCATCTATCTTTTCCGTCACTGGATAATTCTTCTGCGTTGTACGGGTGGTAATTCGGTCACTGGTTAATGGCGACCGCATGCTCGAAGGAATTTGTGGGAACCCTTTGAGTTTTGTGTCAGCCTGAAATGTGAAAGCTGTCAGACTTGTCAAAAGGGAACGACAGAGGGCGTTAACTCAGACAACCCGATAACAGCTGCTGGCAGACGGGGGAAGCACTCGGCATGCCAGGCGATGGTTCTTGTTTAGCAAATCGACCATTCAATCAAAGAAGGGAGGAAGAAGGGAAGAGGGCCAATGTATAGCAATGAGCTGGAGAATTATCCGCAGCTACATGCTGTCAGAAACAGGCTTTGAGGCCGGGTGCCCCCGCTGTCAAACAGATTACATCCAGTCAAAGGCAGGCCTGGCCTTTGGCCCATTCGCCAACATGAGCGGACTCCGCCTCTTCACAGCAAGACCAATTACAAGCAAGAATGAGCAGGCAGGCGGTGGGAGCCATTCGACAAATGGCAAACGGACCAATCCCAACGCTACGCCACCGTACAGTGCCCTCTCATTAATTAATTTCCAGAAACTGCTTACCTAATGAAAGTGGGGGTGAGCAGGAATCTAGCCTGGGGAAATACAGTAGGTGCTGGACACCAGTTCACTGCAGGGAGGGCAGGCAATTACAGGGAAAGGAAAATTCACAATCACCAGTCACCTGAATGGTAGATCTTCTAGAGAAAACTGGAGTCCCCAGAGAAAACCTGCGAGAGAACATGCAAATATAAATCCTTCCAATTTGGACTTTACTGCCCACAAGATCTCTCCTGCCCCTCAACATACCTGTTAGATATGCTTTGAAGCATTCTAAGCTGACCTGCTTTCTTGATAACTATAAGGCCAAAGGATGCAGGTCACCAGCGGCAACTGGACAGCCTATAAGAAATGCTTATAAGAACACCCATCCCACCAGCCCCTTTAGAGGGGCACCGGCCATGTTACGTCCTAGAGATCCTGACAGATCTCATCAGGACCGAGTCAAACCAGGTAGCGAAAAGAGCACAGGGTTATGTAGTTAAGCCTCAGAGGGGTGCTGGTGTGTGTCTTCACTGGCAGAGCTACATGCGAGCCCCTTATCCATTTAAACCTTGACAAAAGCATGCGATGTTGCATGGTCTGCCTAAAACCTTAATGAAGAGATCAATGAGCCTGGCTTGCCAGGCGCCACCGCTGAGCATCAGCTTCTAGGCTTCGTTGGCTGAACCACGAAACTGAAATCTTCCACACTACTTGTATGTATTAGATAGTTTGAAATTATTGATTCTTGGAAACAGTCTGGATTTTCTGTCTGTTCTGCTACAGAGGTAACACAGAATGTCTCCTTCCCAGTGGAAATTCCACCTTCTTGCCGAGATCCAGCTCAGCTGTGTCCACGCCCCTTTCCTGTCTTCCCTTCTGAGGTCACACCTTCCACGAGGCCTGCAGGCTCCTCACCAGCAACCTGACCTGAATATGGTCTCCACTAGCTAGGACAGAGGGACCATGTATCAAAGGCTGCTGCCAGAAGCTTGCCCCAAATCTGGAGTGACATACAAACCTTAGGCCTTTTTATTAACTGGATGTTTTCCAGTTTCCTGGTGAGGCTGATCCTTCTATAGCACCACAAAATGATCATAAAAAAAATAAAGAATCCCAAAGACAACTGGATACAGGATATACAGGAAACTGGATGTAAAGGATTAAAAGCCATTTTACATATAAACTAGAATTAAAGCGCAATTAAAAAGCTATTTAAGTAAGCAGTAGGAATTAAGTGTGTAGTGTTCTCTGCTATGTAAACAAGTTAATTGTGTGCCAGGCAGAAAGAGGGAGATCCTTTTAAAACCTTATCCCCCCCACCCCCCACCAAATACAAGTAAAACAAATCAAATGAACCGTCCTTTTCGTGCTCCGCAGTGCAGGCGAGGCTTGTAGCTGTTAGCTGGGCTGCCTGGAGGGGAAGGGCCGCTCGCCCCGGTGCATTCCTGTGCACTGCGGTTTGGGAGTTCGAAGTCCCGCCAGACCTCAGACTCCGAAACGTAAATGAGGAGCCGGCAGCACGGAGCTGCAAGCTCGCGCAGAACCGAAGGACACACCGAACACCGAGGTGGGGGCCGGGGCGGGGCGGGGCGTCGGGATGTGCGGGCATTCGGCGCGAGCACTTACTCGCGCGCGTAACCCCAAGCCGTCGCCACGGAAAGCGCGCGCGAAACGCGGCTCATCACCACTCACTCGATGCGTAAAACAAAGTTAAATAAGTGACTCGCTGTTTTACCCGCGGCTGTTGAGCTCTGATGAATGGAGAACATTGCCCGCTTTTGGTGGCTAATGCAATATTAATGTGTTTTTTCCTCTTATTGCTTCAGTTACTATAGCGTTACCTCAACGGATGGCGGCTAATTGCATGCATGCAATGGGGGAGAAAACAAACCGCTCAGTATTATTTAATTTGCATTCAGTTGGACTAATGTTATTTCATTTTGCAATTTTTTTTTCTTCCACCAAATCAATAATGATTTCCGATTACGCAGGTCATACGCAGGTTTCTCCCGCTCTGCGAAAATAAACGGTAATTGAGTTTTCCAGGCTCCAGTAATGAGGGAGCGTTAGCGGATGCAGCACTGAAGAGGGTCTTGCGACGCTTCACTGAGACGGGAACAGGATTAGGAAAAGGACCACGTGGAGATCACAAGAAGACAACTTTAAATACTAGAGGTGGGTTAAAATGTCTTGCTTAGTTTAGCCCGTAATTTCTTTTTTCCTTTTGGGGTGGGGGTGCAAGAAGGTAGATGACCAGATAGGTGGATGGGTCAACAGGTGGTGTAGTGGTTGGGAATGTGACCATGTACTGGAAAGATGGCCGTTTCTAGTCCCTGACCTGCAAGTACCGCTAGGCTACCCTAAGCAAAGTACCGTCCCCAAGCACTCTAGCAGCTGTGTCACAACGTCACATGGGTTAAATGCAGAGAACACATTTGGTTGTTGCGCCGTGTGTGCTGTGGTATGTCAACAATGACAATTAATCACCTTTCACTTCACTTTCACTACTTCAATAATGCCTGGATGGAAATTTGATTTGAAATGTTGATTGGTCACAGTGAGGTAGAGGTGGGGTAGTAGGTATGGTGGGGAGGGGCACGACACACTCCAGTTCCGGTTTCTGTTACAACCAGTGACTGATGTGTTTTCTACACTTCTCACCTGGCAGCGAGGCTTCCCCTCCCCTGGGTGTGACGCTTCATTGTTCTCACCCCTCCCCCTAACCCATCTGCCCTAAGGGCTGTGAGCTATGGGAGAGCAGGCGGGGGGTAGGGTTCTGTGGGGGATTGTGCATAGCTTCGACCCTCCTTTTCCCTTTAAATGATTAGCAACCCCTAACCCCCACCTCAGTTGGCGGAACAGCATCTCCCTGCAGGCAACTGGGGAATTTGCCGACCTCGCGATTCATAGCCCGTCCCGCCTCGTTAGGCCAGTCGCTGGGGAACATGGTTCCGATCGCGGCAGCACTTTTGTGCATCCTGTGGTCCTGTGCCCTGTCCATCAGCGATGCAGCACCTCACCTTTCAGTCCTGGCTCATGCATTTCTGGAGATTAAAAGCGCTTTGATCGTCTCTTTCAAACTCATATCATCACTCGGGCCTTTTTAGGGGCTGAAGGGCAGCGTAAGACAATAAATTATGTACACTCTCACCCTCCCTGTACAGACCGCTATCGCCGTGTCAGCTCTGAAGATTCTTGGCACCATCACACCCTAAAAGCTAAAGGCCCAGCTGGAAGACAATTAGGATTCAAAGCTCGACTCAGAAGTGTAATATAATTAAGCCGACACACATGGTCTTCACGGTGAATTCGAAGCATGATTTGGACAAGTGCTGGTCACCGACCCGGACTCCGGCGGGATCTGGTTCTGATGCAAGTGGGCCATGAGCTACTTGTCTACCTTTGAAGTCCATCTCTTTCATCAGTTTTATACACGTCAGTACTGACGGGGCCCTCTTGCGGCAAAGGATTTCTGCCTGAATTAATGGCTGGTTGATGGAAGTCCCTGAGGTGTAGTTTGCTAATAATATACCAGCTTTCAGCAGCACAATCGGTTGCAAAAAAAAAAAAGGGCCCTCGTCCTTTTTCATTATTTTCTAATTACAAATCTTGTCTAAAAGTACTACCCTAGGCCTTTTCTGCAAATTAATTAATAAATTCAGACTTCTATCAGGACAACGATGAGGCTGTCACAAATTGTTGGGGAAATGGTGCCCACTTCGAATGAAAAAAAATAAATTGCAGCATAACAGGTTAGTGACACACCTCGGCACCCCCATGCTCTAAGGAATCACTTGACATGGACAATACGAGTCCTATGTTTTTTCTGTATTCAGCACCAAATGGTTTAATGGAGGGGGGGCACCCATGGGAAGAGGGATCAGGAGCACATCTGCATATTGGAAAGCCCCCCGCCATTTCCACACCTCTTAAAGTCCCCTTAAAACAGCAAGACTTGACTTAATAGTCTCATTAAGCCTCTCCATCTTTGGTGGCTTCTTACCATCCTTGATGGCCCCCATGGTGAAGAAACTCCAATTGTTGTGGAAAGGAGGCTGTGATGAAGACACTGGGTCCCCGGGCAGAGGACCTGGACAGTTCAGCGATTTGGCCTACAGCCAGTACATTGTGGAATGTCAGAGGGCCTTGTACCTGGGATTTATCTGATGGAACAGCTGCCTTGCATTTCGGACTGGGGTTGCCACACTCTTGTGTTTCCTGTCGCTCTGATCCCCATTTCTAAACAGTTTGGATCTCCTGACCCCATGTTTCAGTGTCTGTCTGGCTGACTGTTAAATAATAAAATCCAAGTCTCCAAACCCCCCAGATGATTAGGGTTTCAAGAGGATGGCTGTGGATGGTTGGTGGGAGAGAATTTACTGGAAGCTGATCCCCTCACCCCAGGACCTGCCTTCTCAGAATTCTTACCTAATGTGTCCTGTAGGGGGCACTATGGGGTATATTGTAGGCTTCCTCAACCATTATAATGCACACTTCTTCTCTCACCTGGAAACCCCAGTGGTTCAAGGAAGAGGCAGCTTTGCATGGGGAAAACACTTGACGACCTCTCCAACGGTTCCTTACTGTCAGATTTCCTTCAGGAATCTCCCCAGACAGGCCCTTCCCTGTTTGCTAATAAGGGGTATCTTCTGGCCAGTATTCCTGGGGACGTTGGGATACATATCACAACAAATTTAGCGTAACATTACATGTCCCTCTCTGGAATTTCAGACGTCACAGTACTAGGTAAAGTACTAAACAAAACAAGTATTCCGCTCTTGAATGCAGACACATCCGACAAAGTTCATCTTAAAGAATAAATAAGGATGAAAACCGTACATGCTACTAGGCATACTGTTTTAAGAGAGGAAAGCCCACTGATTCCTGACAGGCAGAACCAGTAAAAGACCAGCAGCAACATCTGAGCTAGCCAGCAGTAAGGAGTTTACTGGACTCAGAACAAGGTGAGCATCTTTAAGGGAGCCAGACATGTTTAAAAGAGCAGTACTATAAGCTAGATCAGGGGTGGGCAATTCCGGTCTGGAGGGTCGCGGTCCAGCACGTTTTGGTGATTTCCCTGCTCAGAAACACTTGGTTCACCTCACCAGTTAATTGTCAAGGTTCACTTCAACCTGACAAAACGTGCTGGACCACGGCCCTCCAGGACCGGAAGTGCCCACCCCTGAGCTAGATAATACCTGATGGGTGTTGGCTGGAATCCCAGGAGAGTCTTGGATGCAGAACTACTTTAAAAAAAAAAAAAAAAAAAAAAAAACATACAGCCATATGAAAATGTCATCTAAACAAAACACAAACAAAACACATGGGAGGGGTGTGGTTGAATCATGTGACTCTTCCAGTACGCCACCCCCACCACACAGCTGTCTTCAATCCTATCTCTATCATTCCCTCCAAATTGGCTCCCCCCCACTCAATTATCCACTCGGCAACAGCGGGTCGCATGACTGAGGAGCCATCATCAAAGAAGCCGTCACGGAAATACAAATGAACAGAGGCAGAAATAAATCAAAGAGAGAGAGAAAGGCTGAAAATATAAAGCTGATGAATGGATGATGGTCTTAAAAAAACTGAATAATTCATCAACCGCATTGGGGGGGGGGGGAAATCCTGTACACCCTTTCATGTCAGAGGTAACACTATCCAAAAGCACACTTCCTCTGAGCCTCAGCTGAACCCCATGTCAAAGATTCCTCTGTGAATGTAAGATCCAAATACTTACCATTAACTGGGCCCATTTGGGTCAACATCCATGGATTACAAGGCAGGCACGTGGAAGTCATAATGCCGAACGTAGGCAATTATGTTGGATGATGGTGATATCTTGTGGTCAGCTGTAGTCCAACCTATTTAAATCGCCGATTGAATTGGATTCCGCCCCCCAAGAACACACACATACACACACAGGGGCTGAAATGCCACCAGGCTGTATTTGTATTTACAGCCCCTGATGAATATAATGGTGTGACTGAGTACCAGAGATGCATGGAAAAGGTCAAAGGTAAAGTTCCAATCAAATGCACTATATGCATCAAGCTCAAACAGGCAGCTTTGGGTCTGGTCAGTCAGTGTCGTCAACCCGCTTAGGCAGCAGAGCATTGCACTTATATAAGACCCAACATTTAGCCTTGTCCTGAACCCCAAACTGTATACCTTTTCAACAGACAGGACACAGGGTTCAAAAATAGATATGCAATACGTATATAAAATGCATTCATCGGCACCATAATTTTTGGAAATGCTTATGCAGGTAAATGTCGTGTTGATCGACGCTCAAAGGTCCGTCCGAAACGCGAAGTTTGGATTGTGAAACAGACCCACTGATCAGCGACATATTAAACTAAGATCACAGTATGCGAGCCCAGCAGTGATTCCGGGATCAGAGCCAGTTAGGGGCGAGATTTTCCAGGCGCAACACGGAGGCACACAGATGGAGCCGTACGAGATCGCTGCCCACGCGCACTTCCTTGCAGAATGGAGGACGGCCGTCGGTGGGCGACTTGTGGCCGACTGTCCCGATGACTGCAGGGCTGTTATTCACCGTTGAGCAGGGGGGGGCAACATGCAGGCAGCAAGGAGTGCAAATATGCACCCCCCGGTGCTCTGGGTTGACAGGCCTGGGGGTCTTGTCCAGTCTCTCCGGTTTTGACAGGGTGGGTCAGAGAAAGTGTGTGTGTGTGTGTGTGTGGGGTGGTGGACACCAAGAACTTAAACATTCCTGGAATGTTCCAGCATTCAATGGTGGAGCCTAGCAGCTGACTGGGAATTGCTTGATGTGACTCCTGGATATGGTGGACACTGCCATGGGTGATACAGCAAGATCCAAGACACCAACAGGGAGTGCGGATCCCTTAAATGTGTGAGCACCCCAAGGGGGGGCACAAGAGTCACACTCACACAGACAACAGAAAGGCTTATTATGGAAAAAGAAAAACCCACTTTTTATTGCACTTATAAGTTATAAGAAAATAAAAATTCTAAGTGAATCAAACAATACACAATCCCTTACGCATTTTTTTTCCTCTGTCTGTGACGGCAGGCAGTTACATAAAACTGGAAAATAAAACCACCGGTAACATCTGATTTCTCAAACCAGATCATAAATTAAACAGGGGGAGAGGGGAAGAGGGAGAGAGAGAAAGAGAGAAAGAGAGAGAGAGAGAGAGAGAGAGAACAAGACTGCTTAATATACAGTGTTATGCCACTTTCACAGTTCAGCTAGAGTCGTGTACTCTTGGAAAATGAGACGAATCATTTGGCTACACTATCACCTTTCCCTGCAGGCCCGCCCTTTCATCCAGGAAGCAGATGCACCCAGAGCGGGGTCTGCTTCGAGGAAGAGAACTGACTTCAGATAATGCCGACCTCTGACCCCGGGACCCTCTCGCGTCTGTCTGCGTCTTGTATGTTGGGGCACTTTGATCCAACCCATCGCGCTGTCCACTCACGCTTAAGGCTGAGCCACTTTCATTTGAATGTCGGCACGGTGATTCTTCTGTTTAAAAATCCACTCATTCGACTTATTTACCCACATCTGTCCCTTTCCACCACAGTCCTTTAGAATGGAGTCCCCCACCAAGACAGGCTGAAAGAACTTTGTCCTAAGGAATGTGTTTACAATTTGTTGCACACACGCACTGACACACACACCCACACACAAACACGCTAAAACAGAAATGTCCGCTCAGTCCTTGACGCTTCCCTGCTGCAGGCAGCCCCATGTCTGTCCGTCTGTCAGTTCCCTCCTTGACGCCTCTCAGAGGCACACCTGGCTTGGGTACCAGTGGCAGAAGAGTCAGCTGTCGCTCACGCAGCACTCATGTGTCAAGAGTTCAAACTAGAGTTAATTTGGAATTTAGTCTGGGACTAAAACGTCGCAGCGATTAAACATCCACCTTTTCCTTTTCATTAGCAGCATAGGTAAAGTTTGGCCACTGGGAACACAGTACTGGGAAGTGAGGACTGGAGCCCGTCCCCAACGTAGCACCAGTGTTGAGGAGCTAACCCAGCCAGACTCTTCAAAGACTCGGGACATCTCGCCTATCGAGATTTAGCTTTTGATCAGGGGGCGGGGGGGGGGGGGGGGGGGGGGGGGGGGGGGGGGGGGGGGGGGGGGGGGGGGGGGGGGGGGGGGGGGG
>JAODKN010000082.1:2094418-2110900 GCA_026774425.1 Petrocephalus zakoni
GGGCGGGATTATTCACGTGTCGTTATAGTTGCGCCGCCTCTACTGCCGTGACATCATCGTAAACACGCCACAAACAACTTTTTTAACTTGTCCCTACACTCTTTGTAAGTCCGATGGTAGCCGTGTGCGCCCAAGAGCTTAGCGATCTCCTGAAAAACTTTTTCATTCCGCGTCGCCCCATCCAGCTCTCGCTGGATCCGCTCCTCGGCTACCAACGAGGGACCACGAAACAGCCATTTTTGGTTAAAACAAAATGGTGCGTCCAAACCTTTGCTGGCTGTGCTAAAAATCCAGCGGGTCTGTTGTCTCATGTCGCAAGTTCAGTGACGCAGTAATGACGATTTCTCCGGCCAATCAGTGACCAGTAGAGTTTACACGTCACGTTTTGGTAACGGTTCGGCGCGCTTGGAACCTCGGCTGAGGTGGTACTAAAAAAAGGACCAGGTACCAGGTACTGTTCCCAGTGGAAAACTCCTCAAAAGTGAGCTGATCTGAACCGTGTCGTGCCGTACTATGCAGTGGAAAAGCGCCATTAGAGAGGTGGGGCTTCCTGTATTGGAGTCTGAAAGCAAACCATGCTGGTACTACAAACTCTGCCTGGCCGGGGTGGGATGGGGTGCGGTGGGATGCAGTGGGATGGGAGGGTAGGGGAGTTCAGTCATTTTCAAGGACACACTGACTATTCATAGCAAGGTTGCTTGCTCAAGTCCCATGAGGAAACGTGGGGGCTCTTAACCTAAACTGGTTATTACACAATACTTACAGCTGGACCAAGTCACTTGAATCACAGTCGTAAAGGTTGGGCCCAAGTCGCTGCCTTTACGAGGCTTTTTGCAGTGTGGTCCCCTGGAGGACACGCCGACCCCCCTTTTTAATTAAAATGCACCCTAATCTCCAGCCCTTTCATGCTGAAAGTCCTCTATAAAGTTCCAAACAGATTAATTAGTTCCTTTTAGACACTGAGGGAGATGCTTTGTGTTGGTCCCCAGCTGTGACACTACCCACAACATACACACAAACATTTGGGGTGGGGGGTGGGGGCAGACGGGGTACCTCTTCCTGCACAGCAGATGGTAATATCAGCTATTCTATTTTATTTTTTTAAGGTGCACAAACAAAATGTCTATGTCAGAAATCATCAGAAACCAGAAGCTACTTCTGGAATCTGAAGGTGACTGGGGCTCGTTCCACAGCCTCTGATTTCCTACATCGTTACATTTGCTGAGAAGAGAATTCACGCCCCTTACACATCATGCGTTACTGATCACCTCTATGCCAGCTGTGTCTCCTGGGGGGGGTTCATCCATTCAGGCTCCCCAAATTTTAGCTTTCAAACGCACGGAGAGCAGGCAGCCCGCAGTCGGCTGAGTCACCCTGGGCGTGATTCCCGTACACATGCACACGGCTGCAGAGCCTGAGATCCATCAGCCAGACAGGCACTGGGGTTTGGGGGGTGGGGGGGGCTAACCAACTCTCCACTCCGCTGCTCAGCTGCGCGGCTGGGCTGTCAGCGCTGCAGTGAACCGTTACCCGTCGCTGTCAGCGGCCACATCGTTCTACCCTGACGGACCGTATCAGTATCCAATCGACGGATCGTGCTGGGCACTCATAGGCCCCGCCCACAACTACCACCAGGCATTCTCCAGGCTGGGTGGCGGCCCCTGAGAAAGTGAGAGCCATGAATACAGCTTCCCCACCTCCCTGGGACGACCTAGTGTGGTTACCCTGCCCGAGAGGCGAGAGTCTACTCCTGTCGCTGACCCGTGACCCACCACCTTGCACCAACCATGGGGGCACAAGCTGCCAACTTCCTCAACATCAGACAGAACTTGCAGAACTTGCTGTAACTAATGGGGAAGGGGGTCTAACACCTCATTATAAAAGGCAGCTTCATTAAAAACTAATCATGCTAACAAGCTCAGGAGGGTGGATAACAGTTGGGCGTGAGAGGCTGTTAATGAACCCCCACCTGCAGGCCGGTGGCATCTGTATAAACCCTCCCCGCCCACCCCCACAAACACATTGATCACACTTCCCTACATGCTTCCAGAGCAAAGCAAACATTAACAAAAGTGCTCTATCGATCACAATAAACTGACGAGGGGAGGGACTCACCAAGAGAGACCATGCCATAGGACAAGATGGCACTGAACCCTCACGGGCGACATCATTCCTGTTATTTGTAACCCGTAATATGTCATCATCCCCATGTATGGAGCCAAACCCCTCCCTGGCTCTGTCAGGTGTTTATCGACATGCTGGGAAATTCAGCAGAAAGTTCTGCAGGGTGTCAGAAAAAACAGGAGAAGGAGATTGCCCAGAATAACAGAGAAAAGAGGGGGGTGTCAGACTGGAGAACGCGAGACAGCCGGCTTTGCAGGTACCTCCCAGCCAGACTAAAGCTGGAAGACTAAGTAATGCCTGCTTTTGGGATGCAGGGAATTCTGTGGTCGAAAGATTACCCAGCATACAATCTACCCAAAAACCACTACCCCCCAGTTCAGTACAGGTACCAGTTTCATCTCTCCGTGTTAATGATGAGAGAAGGGAATAGCCGGCAGGGTCCGTCTGCCCTCGGGAAGATGTTCTCGGAATCAGTAAGGGTCGGCATGATCATCGGGGGTGAGTCATCTGTGATAATGGATGCTGGAGACAAAAGGAGGGCAGGCCGGACCCCGGATACAGAGGCCGCCTGGTCAACCTAAATGGGACAGCAATCACAGCTCCCAGCCTGGGTCTCTGAGAAGTCAGGCAGGCAGGCAGCAGCAGGCGCTGCTCGTCCCCACTACCATTTCCAGCTGACATCCACTGCACCCAAGAAAACTCCTCATTCACAGTCCCCAAAGGAAAACCCAACAGACCCCGATGTAGAGGGGCGATACTCTACATCTTTCCAGCTGTGCCCAGATGTGACTTCAGGGCATGAGTGGTGCCCAGTGACCATCTGTTCTGCGTAGAGGCCTGAGACACTCGCATCGATAAATTCGGACTGCGTGCCAGCGTACATATCAGTGTTTTCCATTCAGCATTACGGCATAATCACACTGGCTGATTTTTAAGTCATTACCATTAAAAGCACAGGGATTCTGGGATGTTTAAGAGTCTATTACACGCCATGTTAAACACACATAACACAAGCGAAGCAGACTTTTGATATTAAGCAGCGGAATAAACATCTCCTAGCATATTCTGAGGTGCTGACATTTGTCATTATTAATAATCTATTGGTGATGTTGTTAGGGAGAACATCTGGATGTGTTTTGCACATGTGGACTTCATTTAGGAGACTCAGAAGAAGAGCACCAAGGTAAGGAAGCACTAGGATGTTGTATAATGGAAAATAGGAGGATAAATACTCTGCCGCTGGGGGTGGCAAGAGATGTGGCACAGGGGGGCATCTTGGTGCTCATAGCCCAAAGGGATACACCATGACTATCTGAACACAAATCAGCCGATTGACAGCCCTCAAGGTGGCTCAGTGCACTGAGGTGACTCACCACGAGACCCACATGTGTGCCCTTTGACACCGCGGGCTTGCCTTTCAGAACAGCGAGCCTGAAAATGTGGCAAAACCTCAGAGCTTTCAAAAGCCAGGCACTCATTACTGCTCTTCACCAGTGCCCATTAGGGGCGGGGCTGTTTGATTATTCTTTTTAATGGAGTGCATATTACGGTCCCCACTGGGGCCGAGCGTACCTGACCACCTCTGTGAATAGCTATAATGCGAGGTGCAGCCCCTCTGGGGGTCCGCGACAAACCCCCCAGCTTCAGTGTCACTGGGGGGGAGATGCCCTAAGATCTCTCCTCTCTTTCATCAGATGCTCTCTCTCATTCATACATGCACTTCAGTGATTTTCATCCACAGCTCAGCAGTTTGGGGGGACACTGCTGCAGATAAATCCATGGGGCCGGAACCCGCCACTACAATGATGGATAGATAGGGGAGGGGCGTTCTGGCGCCCCCTCCCATCCAAGACTACTGACATTTTCTCTTTCGTCAACGAGATGCGCTTCTCTCACACCCCGGTGACCGCGGTACCCATCAGACTTCAGTGTGGGAACGCCGCAGTAACCCAACCCTGATCCCCAAAAAGGCCACACATGCCCTGCCCACACGATGGTGGTGCCCTTACAGGTGCGGCTCACGCGTTCTGGCCGTTGGCTTACATTAGTGCCCAATTCAGGGTGCTAGCCTGCCAGCAGTGAGTGCTTCACCCGCGGCTCCCATTGCCCTGCCTTTGAGGGGTGAGGTGGCAGGGGTCACCAGATAAAGCTAGCTGCAATCTGACCATCACACTGATGGACTTATCCTTTGAGAACGGAACATGATTACTGATTACATGATTATCTGCTTCTGGACTTTCCGGCTCCGGCGGCACAGACATTAAATCAGTACAGATGTACGGCTCGCCGGAATGGCATATGACGGCAGCTGGTTGAGCGAGGACACTACAGCACCTTGGTGCCAGGCTGATGGCTCCGCTTACGGTCGTCATAACAACCAGCAGACTCAAGGCTGCTCGAGCCGCTGTGGACGGCTGCACGCACACACACATGATGGACAGACACTCTTCTCTTAGTCGACCTGAGAAGAGAGCCGCGGGATTTACGCTGGACTGGCCTGGGTCCTGTGGGTGTCCCTTTTCTTGCCGAAATTAATACTGAGGCATTCCATGTGCCAATTCAGACAAGCCCACCATCAAAAGGCAGGTTCCAGTGATTGTGAAGCTGGGCAAGCAGAAGGGAGGAGGCAACAAACAGCTGAAGGAGTTATCCAGCTGGGTCCCAGCCTTCAGCCACAAACTTGAGGGCTGTAATAGCGTTAGCCTGCCTGGTGCTTCACATTCCAGTTGAGCTTGTGCTGCCCCCTGGTGAGTAAACACTGCCACTACCACTGGGACGGTTAACTCTGAAGGTTGTTATTAACATGGCCATTTTTCCCAGTGCACAAGATAAATGGATGCACCAGCTTGGTTTTAGATTGTCTGTCATTGTGACATCAAGAGGAGCAGTGTCACTGCGGCAATGACAGCAGGTCAGTCAGGCTGTTAGACTGGTGCTGGGGTCAGAGGTTCTGGAAGACCTCTGTTTTGTTTTGGGAAGCTGGACACAAGCGCTTGCTTGTGCGCGCAGGGCGCAAGATTGCAGGTTTGCACACCACAGGAACACCTGAACTGTACCTTAGCCCCCACCTCACCCCTCTCCATCAGAACCTGAGAGCAGATATGGCACCGTCCCCGGCTCACTAAAAAGGCCCGGCCACAGCGTCATTTACCCCCCCTCGCAGAGCCTATGGCAATTTACCTCTTCAATCCACTTCTCATCCTGACGAAAGCAAGATTGCTGCTCAGGCTCGCTAAACGGATTTTGGACAGAAGCTCGCAAGCAATACAGCATCCAATAATGTGACATGGGTCATTCATCTTTTACATATAAAAGCAGCAATTACGAGCAATACAAGTCAATGAGATATAAGACAAAGACATGGTAATGACATTTCAGATGTGGACTTCCTTAATTAACGTAGCAATAATCCTCGACTGCACTACCAGTGGCTGATTGCCGGACTGAACAGGTGACCAAAAATCAGTGCCAAACCCATGGGACATATCCTAACCTGACCCGGTGCGCCACGCAGCAAGTACAGCACAAGCCTTCGCTCTCATGCTCGATAAAAGCTGCTAACGGGAACAGGAGCACAGCAATACAGCAGCGTGTGGAATGTGTGCATCACAGGGAGTCACGGATACGACGCGGACATTAAGTGGGGATCTGGACACGGTCGATTATACAGGGATATGTGGGTATGTGGCTGGGGGTCATTAATGCACAGGGCCTGCCCGGGAGCTAAATCTGCCTGTCATCTTATTCCAACTCGGGACCCTAATCCCTTGACGTACACAGAGATCCTCTGGGGACATCATACCATTAACACCAAAAATACGATCAGACCAGCAGAGCCCTAAACTTGATCACACGTACCCAGGTCACCTGGCATCTGGGCACCGAGTGTTTTGACACACATGTCCAGCTCAGAGGCACCAAAGTGTGGCCTCGTCAACTCGGGTCGGGAGACAGGGTGTCTTACAGGCATTCCTGCAAGGGCATATGGGGTCAGATCGGCCAGATCAAGTATGCCCCTCGGGTTGAAAGGGGCACCTGCCAGGCTGGCCCGTCCAGACCCAACGGCGATCCGCCTGGCTGTCACCCACGGCTGCAGGACTGACTAACCCTGACGACTTTCCAGAAACATGGAGTGGCCAAGCACGCATTCATCTTGTCCTCGGATCACCCCGGCAAATAGATCAAGAAGAACCATCCATGAGAACTATAGCCCCCACCCAGCAGCAATACCAGTATGTCTTGCTGCCAGCTGCATCTTGATTACTGAGGAAGGGCATTTTGACACAGGCTTTTTAACTATAAGCTGAGGGGTTAAACAGTGTCCCTGTCGTACAGGAGTTTATGGGAATTGGTCGCATGATCCCATGAATCAAAGTGAAGGACACTAATAGCACCAAAGTGGGCCGATTCACACTGAAACCTCAAGCCCATAAAATAAGGCTGGCAGGACGCTCGATGGGACCATTTTCTATGTTATAGCGAACTTTCCATCCTCCACGAGCTCATCTGAGCTCCTCGTAACGCAGTGCCTTGGAATTAACTTGTTAAAAAAATGCATACAAAGGTCGCTCTTCTTGCTTAAAAGGGTGCGACTTGCTGCAATTGGCACACTAGGTCTCAGGTCAGTACCAACTGAGCCCTGGTGTCAATCATGGGCAGAGTCCATTTTTGTGTACCTCAAATACCACCAACGAGGCAGCTTTCACGATAAAGGGCTCTTTACTGGGCTCTCCCATCAACATCTACAAACAGCACAAACAACCAGAAATCGAGACTAAAAGGGCAAAGTTCAGGCATCCAAGTCAACAACTTTTGATGAGGTCAGTTTCTTCACAAACAGCACCCGCAAAATTAAGCTCCAGATATGATTCCCAAAATGGGAAGAGTACAGTGAAAGGGAGCAACCAGCCAGGTCACGAGTGCCTAACTTTGATGCAAGTGCTGGAATTTCCCCTACACCCATCCCAGGCAGAGGGACGGCAGCCAGGTCTCCTGGACGTGGGAACGCCATGTCTGCCATAAGCGGGATGGGTTCAAAATGATGTTAAAGAAGGGAGGATCTGTGACAGGCTGACAACGGCTGGCCAGAGCATATAACTGCCTGCCAGGGAACACTCAATCCACTTGACTGGCCAAACTCTCATGGGGTTTAATCGAAAATTACTGCAGGGGTAAACACATTTGGGCCTCATTAAGTAGCAGTGAGGGTTTGGGAAGGGGGGGACAAGCTTCTTCAGGAGAACCGCTAGCTCAGCCATTACTGACATAGCACCAGTGTCAGGAAGGTGGACGGATTGGTGGTGGATCACAAGTCTTACACTCAGAAATGAATTCTACGTAAAACTGGTGCACCTAGTCAAAGGCCATGTACTGCTCTATGCCAGCTTCATTGCCGCTGCCCCTCATCTGAGACAGTCCTACATCTATGCAAGATTCTCACACTCATGAAGAACTTAGGCAGCCTGGTTTACCATGTTCTCAAGACATGGTACCCTTTCCTGAATTTCCCATATCAGGTCTATTGAAATCAAATTCTTCTGGATGCAGTCAACAAAAACAACCTGGGTCTCAACATTGGACATCAAATTTGCAGACATCTGCTTCTCAAATCTAAATAAGACCAGGAAGTATGTTATAACCATTCGTCTCTGATCCACAAAACCCACATCTTAGCCCAAGGTTATCAATAGCAATATTTGGCAGGCGAAGGACGTTCAGCTCCAACTGATGGACGCTTTAAAGGAGCTTGATGACTTTGAGAAGTGTTTGTAGGCCACTTGATCAGTTGTGTAAACACATCCATGACTCAGCAAACTGGGTGACCACAGGGAGCTTAGCAATTAGCCAGAATGTTCAATATCTGTAGCACTTGTGATCCTTAGCAGTCACATACACAATACACAACAAACACCCCCCCCACCCCCATCCAATCCTAAGGAAAGTATGGCGCCCCAGAGTCTCGGCCCTGCCCGGTTGACGTCGTGGGCTGATTGCAGCCTCTGACTCAATCAGCTAACCACGCTTGACAGGGCGCTGGCCACGAACACTTTTGGAGTTCTGTCGGGGGGGCTGCAGACTGGCTACAAAGATACACAGAATCTGTAGTGAAGTAGGCACTAAGTAATTAATGTACCATGTATTTTCATACTGGTTTCTCACATCTTGGGTTTTGGAGGGTAGCCGTTTCTGCTTCACCCTTTGCTCACAGTCCTCACCTAAACACAAGGCTGGTCATGCTCTGATGAAGACTGGATCCTTGGAGAGCTTGTATGCTAGGTACAAATTCATTCTGGTTCAGTTTCAAGTTCAAGTGGCGGTAGTGCTAAGGGTGACTTGCTGAATAAGGGCTGAGCATCTACACAGAAAACATGTTTTTTCTAACGCACCCTCATCTTTGATGGATGGGGTGTGTAACTATAAGGGCAGGACAAAGAGCAGGCAGGGAGGTCAGACAGCAGAAAGTGGCGAGTCAAGGCCCATCAAGGGGGGGATGAAACCAAAGTGGTCCAGAAAAGCAAAGTGTCCTTGATCTCAGCCACCACTAAGGGCCCCACTGAACCCTGCTCTGATCAGCAGAATAAAGGTTTATGTCTGACCACCAAAGCAAGGCAGTCCCCATTTTGCTTGGTTCAAATAAGATGCTAATATTAATCTTCAAGGAGAGACCTGACCAGCTGACCAGTCTTGCCTTAGACTAATACAGGAAAGGAGCGGGTGCACGATTCACATTAAGAAAGGAAATTGCGCTGCCGAAGAGGTATACCAGATATAACACACACACACACACACACACACACACACACACACACACACACACCTTCCCAGATCAGCAGTTTTAAATACAGACAGCTGGGGGATTGGCTTGTTTTGGAACACATTTACACCTCCCTGCGCCACACCCAAATATGCCATGAACGGAGACTGACACTGCATGGGTCACCACTACGACAGCAGGTGGGTAATCACCCAGAAGATGCATAAATTTAGACATGGGGAAAGTAGCAGTCTTCTGCATCCACCCAGGCATGTACAACGTTCTGTTCTGCCCTCTGCTTTAATGCACAGGAGTGGAGCTAAAGAGTAAAACCGACAAGTGGAAGATCAGATGTTATCCAGGAGCGCCTCGCCACCAAGCCAGAAGCTGTCAAGGCTAATGCCTGGTGCTATGACTGCTGTGTCACAGGAAGGCAGGAGGGCGACCCCTCCTGGTACAGTGCTGTGCTAGTGCCAGCAGGACCACACACAGACAGGGGCCTCTTGGTCTTATGTCGGGATTAAACAAACCATGCAGACCACTGCATCAATTACCGGTATCCCAGCAATGGCCCTGGACACTGATGACCCAATTACCGGGTGATGTGCCAGAGGAATCGCAGGGACGCAGGCTGGGAGAGGGCATGTCTCTAACATCGGGGGGGGGGTACAAGACAACGTTTAGCAGCTCAAATGTCCAGCCTCCCTGGCTCCCAGCCCAGAGTGCCATAGTGGGGGGTAATTTTGGGAAGGGGGGTACTTTAGATAACTCAATAACTCAGCTTTTTGGCAGTAATGGAACAGGAGAAAACTGCTTTTTTTTACAGCGTAGAGACCTTCATTAAACAGGGCCAAGGTATTCGAAACCCGCTGAGGCTGACGGGAGCGGCAGCAAGGCCGACGCTAGGTGCTACTATTAGCCGAGCGCAGGCGGAGGGGGCCTGGCCGGGCCTCGCCCCTGCTCCCTAAAAGGCAAGGCACGAGGTGCTGAGGCAGGGTAACGGGCAGAACTGTGGTAGACGCGTAGGGCGGGGGCGAGTGTGTGTGCGTGTGTGTGTGCATGCATGCTGACAAAGGAATAGAAGAAGCCCTCAGTAGCTGATTAGAGCAATCAGTCATCCGTCATCGAGGAGCCTTTGACCTCTGACTTTCACTGTCGTATCCCGAGTACCCAGGCAGCCCTCAACTGACACATGAAGCCAAAAGGCAGAGCTCCAAACTGGCAATGTGTAAACCTGGCATTTTTCTAAAACGGCTATTGACAGGACACGGAAAATTCCATTTTCTTCTCATAATCAGGATTTATGTCATTTAAACTCCAGCGATCCAGTTCAGTGGAGGCTGGCTAGAGTCCTTATTTCCATTAGATCACAGAAATAATGTTACAGATCGCTCCAAATCTCACCGGCACCCATCGGTCTTCCCGGAGTTGAGGCCGACCCAAATGAAAAGGGAAGGGAAAGTCAATTTAACAGAAGACCGCAGAACCAGCTGAGAAGCTGACGGCTCTGCTGGGCCGCAGGATCGGAGCGGACCAGAATAGCTTGGCCCGGATGCCTCACCGGCGTTATTTGGAGCCCAAGGGCAATGGGACCCAAGCAAAGCGAAGTGGAGGGGGGTGGAACCAAGCTCAGCTGCCTGGGTATTCCGGTCACAGGAGGCCCGAGGAGGCCGCCGTTGGGGTCCAGTCACAGGGTGGGGTACCGCGCCTGGCGGCTCGCGTCTACAGGCACCAGGTAGGAAGCGGGAGTTGGAAAGTTCCAGAACTGCATCAGCATGGAACCAACGAAGGCCAGTTCAATCTGTAGCAGTCCTTTTCCCCAAAAGCGTCCTACCCTTAGAAGGCGGGGGCTGCTATGGAACATACTGGGCATGAGCACTGCAGCTTAGCCTGGGGAAGGGGCTCTCTCTCAGTCTCTCTGACTACGAGCAAAGGCCCAGCAGAAGCTCCACAGATCTGAATATGCCAACCCCACAGATGGGGGCTGGGGGAGATGGGGGGCAAACAGTACTTCTGTAGAGCAGGGCACCACTGGGAATTCTGAACAAACTGCAACAGGAACTAGTGCAGGTGCTGCACTGATAAAGTATTATGCACCCTTATCAGAATCCCTTCCTAAGTCTATATGGATATCTATAGCTTTTTTTAAGCACCCCTCCATGATTGCTCAACATGGAACAGGTCGTCCTTGTGTCATGTTCCTGTGCCCCTGCTCTAGTTAATCTGCAGAGGGGCCTCCAGCTCCATAGCAGCCAGACAGACACGAGTCTCTCCCTGAGATCTGTTATGAGACAGAGAACCCAGTTTCCAGTTATAAGGTGGGGGATTCTGGAACTTTCCGCAACGTGATGAACGAGCACCCAAGAGCAGGCATTGGAGTCAAGGGACTGTTTCACCTTAAAGTAAATAAGGGGCGCGCAGGGCCACGAAGGGGCAGAAACACCACAGAGCTGGGAATGCAGGCCACTCTACACCTCATAGAATCCAGGGGTTTATGGCGTATTGAATTTCTCAAACCCCTTCAGAAATTCAACGCCTTCTGCCCCGTTTTACTGCAGAGTCTCCCACGCTTCGAAGTGAAGGGTTGCGGTCTCCTCCAGCCTGCTTCGAATGCTTTCTGATACCTCGAGAGGAGTAGAGATCTCATCTATATGGGAACCGCAACAGGCCTTTAACACATGACTGGATAAAACCAGGGATTTGAGGGAGTCTTGATCTGTGAAGCATTTGTTTTGCTCAAATACCATGTGGAGGCAGTGGGGCTTTCATATCACAGTTTCCAACTGCCCAGAAACCCATTAGAGTTACAGAGGCAACCACACTTACAGCCTCTACCCTGAGACTGATTAGCTTAATGGAAGGGAAGCAGCCATCACAGGCCTCAGGATACAGACCTCGCATGACCTTATGGCTGGGGGTCACCAGCAGTTTTCGTACACGCAGGAGCTGCTATTCTCGGAGAATAAAAGAGGTGAGGGACTGAAGGTGAAGGTTATCGGGGGATTTACGAATCGAAACGTGGTCTATTTGCGTGACTCTCAGGCCGCACCGCCAACAACAAGTCAACAGCCAGGTGACATGGGGCATTCGCATTAAAAATAGGGCGGTCCCTTTTATCCAAACCTCCTGGAAATGGAGGACGAGGTGTAAGGTGAGAAGTTGTTTTTGAAATGCGATCGAAGGAGACGCATGACTGAGAGCTGCAAAATCACCCCCCTCCCCAAAGCTACACGGGCTGCGGCCATAGGGCAGAACTTGCCGGCAATGTTCTCTAAAGTGCTTCCTTAATGCGTCCCGGCCACCACCCATCTGATTGGCTCACTTCACGGCTTCCCACACCCAACACACTGTGCTACTAACACATGGCAATACAACTATAAACAAGACACCGTGCACAGGGCATGTGTGCTTTCAACACGTCATCACCAGACAGCTTTTAAAGGTGCAAAGATGGATTCTGAGTTGTCATGACCCCTTCCACCCTCCCTCAGGCCACAGAAAGGCAGGGAAGTTCAGTAGACAACCTCTCAGGTGGACAGAGACTAAACCCTGGTCTGAATGCTGGTCTGGATCAATTTACCCAATGGAATGGCCTGGAGGAAGGGAGGGAGGGGAACACAATCGGACCTCTCTAATGACTCTCTATCCACCCAACACTTTCTGATAACCATCTCCACAGCAGCTGGACCTCCACTCGAGCCTGAGAAATGGTAAGGGCTCTTTCCCGACACCTTTTAATTGGAAACTCGATCTCCATCCTGACTATTTATATCAGGGCCTTCAACAGGCCATTGAGATAAGTTTTCAACTGATGAAAAGTTTGAGGGATTTTCAGGACTCTGATGGATTCTGTCTGTAGTTATCACAAGCAGACCACGTAATGCAGAGCGATTTGAATAAAGCTTTAAATTCACCTGGGTGACAGAACCCTGTATAAAATCACTTGGGGGTCTGAGCCGAAATATGCCCACAAGCCATACTGGACTCAGAAAGCTTGAAGAACCAATGACTGTCCAGAGAAAAGCAACTAACCACGTTTTGGGAATTTGTAGGGATAGCTGCTCAAGCTCATACATAAAGGCTGACTGACACCAACTAGGGACTTGATTTCCAGCTTTTATACTGGGCTTTTCTGCTCTACACCAAGAAGGACCCTGAACAACGCCTGCTATCAGAATTTCCATGCTCCCAAAGTCAACCTCCCGCAAGGAGAATATGATGGGAGAGTTGAACCGAACATGAAAAACTATGAAATAACCAACGTCAAGGGAGTATCAACATGGCATCTCGCCGAACGAGGAGGGTTTGATCCACAGACAGAAATGATCAAGCCTAACGAGCCATCCAGTTACAATTAGGTCAGTAGTAACTGTTTTTAATGACTTGGCACTAACTTTCAGACCACAGAATCGTCACATTCCACGACTGATTGGTGGTTGGGGTGGGGTCAACTCTGCACATGATCCCCGAGGTTAGCGTTGCTCATCTCTCCAATGTCACCCAATGCATTCTTTTCCAGGGTGCGGCAGGAGAGTTGGGGAGGAACTCCACCTGCTCTGAGCAGCCGCCCCGCTGAACAGCTGGCCTTTGGCCACAGGGTCCTGCCACCACCTTCCACTGCCCAGCCATCGATATGTTAGCCGTCTCAACCACGCCACCGAGTGGAGAAACTGCCATGAATTTGGCACGCGGGGCAGGGGAATTGAGCCAGCAGCCAGGCAGTGATGTTCGATCACTCATTGGCAAAGTCTTCAGCAAGCCACCAAACTCCCTCAGACACAGTTTCCAATTAGCCCTTCTGAGTTGGCTTGCAATTACCAGGCCAAAGACATCTCTTCGCATTGAAACTGCTGATCCAGGCATCTGTGGAGGTAACCAGCTGGCCTCCAGAGAATCAGCTCAAAGTTAGGCAGATAATAGAAGGAAAAATCTAAAAATATTAGCCAAGGATAAATGGCAAGCCTGTTCTGAGAAATACTACTTGAAAAATCATGCCATTTGGTAATTAGTGTACCAATAACAACCAATTAAAGGGAACTGAAACACTAGGACCATACTGGGCAGTGTCTAGATGGCTAATTTTATATTGTGGTAAGTGATTGACAGCTAGCAAACAATTTGGGACACACAGCAAAGCTGCTCCACGTCACACTGCTGGGGGGGAATAACTATAAAAGGGAATAAGGCATCCTAACGAAATTCAGGCAGCCTTCAGTGATGGAGGGTCATGAGCATGCAGCTCCCACCAGCTACCACGCAAACGTTTGGCCGGGGAGAGGAACCAGCAGCAGGTCTCAGGGAGGAAAACAAAAAGCGACTGACTGCTTTCATATCCAGCTATGACGGGCGGCGTTTTTCATGCTGTTAGATGCTACATTTAAGATCGGACACAAGGTGGCCACCTGCCTCTGGTCGTCGGTGCAACATTTATTCAGTACGGCACAGACGGCACTCATTTTCAAGGAACTGCCCTAAAAAAAGCCCGAATCGTCAAGCGGCCCCACAGCCCAATAAAGCTTCCTCTTATTGGACAGCAGCTGCTCCGGAATCAAAATCGATGCATCACGGATCACGTCGCTCCATGGGGGACTATAAATAGGTACGCCACGAAGAGTCTTTTTAAGGTCAAATGCGAGGTCCCGAGGGCGGCTGGGTGGGGCTCGGAAGGGGGCGTCCGGGGCGGTGAGCTCATCGGAACAGAGCGGTGGCCAACCAGAGTGTCAAAGACTATTGGACTCCAATCCCCGGCGCTTTCGCTCTTCGCAGTCAGCATGGCGGACGCACGTCAAAATCCACCAGGAGCTCGGAGTTATTCGGGAGAAAGCTGCCCACTCATACCTAGGGATGGGTCTTGCCTGAACATGTAAAGCACTCGACTAGGAAACCTGAAGACAACACGGCTATGACCCTTATATAGCAGCTCACATGCAGCGCGGCCATATGCATTTATAGCCAAGCATTTTACAGACCATTAAAAATCACAGCCTATAGTTACAAAAATTTTACAAGTTGTGTGTGTATTAAGTTAAAGTTTCAAGAGTCGCATGAGTTAATTTATATCAACGGTGGCCTTCAACTGCAAAACCAGCTCAGAAAAAGAGCTTCTCCTTCCGTCAGGATGCAAAACTCACACAGTTTTGCCACACTTCACACAGTCCCCCATTCAGAAATCCCAGCCATGAATTTATCTTCAACATGATTCAGAGAGTAAGCAAAACAAACAGATAAATCACATAAAAGACCTATATTAAGACACCAATAAATGGGAGGCAACACGACGAGCATGAATCCAGTCAAGGAGAGAATCTCCACCACTCCATCTACGGCACTAATCTGTCCATCTTAATGAGTCAGAAACAGACACACACATCGGCCGTCGGGGGGGGGACATGAAAACAAGAAAGTGGTTTTATTCTGGATTCACCAAATGAAAGGGACGAGGTGGGGCCTGTGCGTCATCGCGGTTAGAGGTGGCCAGTGAGCTGCCCGATAGGAAGACAAAAAGAGCTGCCTGCTTTCAACACCTCAGGATAAACAAGTGGAGCGGACAAACTGCGGCAGGGAGCCCGGTGCCTCGACAAAGGCGGAATGGCGCCACGCCGCCAGACCTGACGGCAGACGGGGGCAGGACTTACCCTGCGGCGGCAGGGAGCCCGGCGCCCCGACAAAGGCAGAATGGTGCCACGCCGCCGGACCTGACGGCAGACGGGGGCAGGACTTACCCTGCGGCGGCAGAAGGGCAGCCCCTGCGCGATGATGTTGATGCTGAAGATCTTGAGCACTTTGTGCTGGGCCAGGGGCTCCTTGCTCTCCTCTTCGGCGTCTTCCAGCTCTGGGCCGGGGCCCGCCGGGGCCTTTAGGGCGCTTTTTCTCCGGGGGCCAGCCGTGGTGAAGCCGGGGATGGGGCAATGCCGTAGCATTGCCGCTCGGAGCTAGTGGGGCATACCCCAGAGGGGGACTCCAATTAGAGGGCTACAGCCCTTCAGGCAAGCTACTCTTTTGGGTCTAGGGGGCTCACCGCTCCTCTCCTACAAGATCCTTAAACGTCAGAGTGCTTCAGTGGATCAGAGTGAGTCCAGGCTCCAGCTGGTGTCGCACCCCTTTAAAGCACAGCCAGCGAGCCACGTCACGTGTCTGACCCGGCTCCTCGCAGGGGCAGCTGGCACCGAGGGCTGCACTGGCCCCTCCCCGCCAGGAATGTCACCCAGCCTAGACTGGAATGCACCGCGCGGTGCCAAAGGTGACACCGATAGCGCCCCCTTCTGGCACCCCTCCTCCCCAACACTCCCAGGGCTCCTTAAGCGGCACCCCAAAAACGTAAGCGCGACGGACCGGGACGGCCACTGAAACTCTTGAAGAGGCGCTTTGCGGGGCGTTAGCTTTACGGGAGTCACCTTGGCTTCCAGAGCCTGGAGTTGTATTTAGGGTTTCTGCACACAGCGTTCATCAGAGACAGGTGTCAGAATGCATGACCCGGCTGCATCAGCGAGGGGGGGGGGGGGGCCGCGTGCGGCAGGTTTAGGTTGGCCGGGGGCCCCCCCCCCCCCCCCCCGGGGGGGGGGGGGGGGGGGGGGGGGGGACGAGGGCGAACCAGGGCGGCGGAA
>JAODKN010000082.1:2131995-2142045 GCA_026774425.1 Petrocephalus zakoni
CCATGCGAGGGCCCCCATCATACTCTGACCATACTCCCATCACACGCTCCACCATACTCACATCATACTCCTATCATAGTCTAAGTGTGTCAGGAGCTGCAGTGAGCTCCTGGGCCCAGAAACAAGCTGTGCACATTCGAGATAAAACAGCTTGGCTGGGGACTGGGAAAGTGGGGAGGGGGATTATGGGGGAGGGGTGCGGCGTAAGCCAGCTAGCAGACACCAGACTTGTGTTCTCCTGCGTCTCCACTCCCTGTTTCAGGGGCACAGGAAGCCACGTGGCCCTCTGCCAAGAGCCACCACCTAGTGGCGACACGTGGAACCTGAGGTCAAGGCCTCGCTCATTCATGGGTAACAAACGCTACGAACCCACCTCTGGCTCCACAGTAACGCTCATCTCCACAAAATCGCTCTCATCGAGAGACGATCTTTAATAAACGGGTGGGGCCTCGTCCGAGGGCCCTTCAGGGAGGCGAGAGAGACACCCCACCTGCAATGGATGAGACTCCACAGCTTAGCACTCGAGATCAGGACAGTATTTTAAAAAATAAAGGAAAATCAAACCTGGCACCCGATCTCCTGCAAAGCTCACGCGTTTCCACTGGCAAAGCAAACGCAGCCGTGAGACCCAGCAATCTGTCTACAAAGATCCAATATTATTACAAGCATGTTCAAGGATTATCCAGCACTAAAATATAGAGAGGCTGCAATCAGAAGGCCAGCTGGAGCATTTTAATCTAAACACTGACTTTTAATAAAAACCTTGAAGGGGATGCACACACATGCAGTTTTGGGGATATCCATTACCATTCCTGAGGGGTAAGTCTAAAATCAACAAAATCATGTTTAAAAACATACTTCTGTACTCCGAATGGAAAACAAACAGTGTACTTAAAACCCGTGAACCAAGGGGAGTCCCCTTCACACATTTCGAAAACCTTATCTGGACTCAGACAGTAACACAGCAAGCAAAGTTCACATGACCACAAACAGCAGTCAGGCAAATGAAACGAGGAAGATCTCCATCATCACAAGGGGGCAGGTAGCCTCAATGCACAAACGTCCCCCACGGAGATGTGCCGCAGATTTAGGGTACGGAGGCCCTGTCGCACCATGACCAGAGGGTGATTGGTGGCTACCAGTGTTGTCCAATCAGCGGACCCAGAGAGAGGTACAAAGCCTACAAGGGTCACAATTAGAAGCAAGGGTGCTGACCACAGCCTCATGCCAGGGGAGATCACCGATTACGCAGGAGTACAGTGATGGCACCCAAGAACCAAGCTCTACATCCCTAGGGGGCTAAACACAGGGGTTTCTGTGCCAGCAACCACGCGAGTACAGGACAAAGAGACGAGCAGCAGCCAGACGTGGCTGACAGCCTTATGTCTGATGCCCTGATCCTCAAGTCCAGAGCTCATGACCGGTGGTCAGAGGTCCCTGCTCACAGTGATTGGTGGATGGGGAGGCAGCATGGTCTAATTGGCTCTACCCTCTTGTGGGGTCAGAAGTACATTAGAGGAGCTGACAGATGCCTGGGGAGAGTCCTAGACCTCCCAACAGCGGGCTCACAGCGGATTTCACACCCCGAGGCGGCCACCCCCCGGGACTATTTTTCACTGGCTGCTTGGAGCCCCCCCCCCCCAACCCATGCTAATCAGAGATCGTAGCTGAAACGTAGGCAGCCACGGTAGTCCCACAGACACTGAGAACAAAGCGGTTTGGAGGGAGCCACGGGCAGGCCAGGGGAGCTGGGTGTGGAGGAGTGGGAGTCTTACTGGAGCCCGAGGCATTTCCTGCTTCCTCCAGCTCCCCGTCCCCCCAGGGAGGGAGCAGAGCTACAGCACAGGTGTGCCAAACGGAAGTCCCCTGCAGGCCAACGTGGGCAGCCTCAGACGATGATCACTTCTCTTATGACAAAGGGCTGGTGGGGGGGGGGGCACCCGATGACCCAAAATGTGGCTCACAAACAAATTAAATGGTGATTGTTTACAGTCAGGCCATCTGTCACGGATAATCTCTCCTCAAATGGCCCTCGATTCGTCTATCTCTTAGAAGTTAATGGCTCTCCATTTAGTCAGCGCGTCCATATTAATGAGTCCCAGTAAGCAGCTAACCCACTTAAAAGGTGCCTAAAAATAGGACACCATTGAAAACATCATCAGCAAGCCACCTTACTCCCCGACAGCTACAGGCATCCGCTGTTCTGATGGTGCAGAGGGGGTGTCTTTAAACATGCATTCTCATTTCCTTGAGACAGCACTACATAAATCTGCTAACAGCAGAAGGGGGTGGAACTTGGAATATAACACCAGCTGCTAATTAGCCATCAGCTACACCAGTCACAGTGACCCCAGCACCCACTGAAGCCAGAGCATTTACACTCAGACGTACCCGGGAAGGAGGCCCAAGACTTTCCGGAAGGAGGCCAACAGTACATTAGCATTTTTTACATTTAAATCTAAAGAAAGGTACATTTTTGAGACTGCAGGGCTAGCCAGTCCCCGGAGCATTTTGGGGTTAAGAGCCTCCATCAAGGCCCCAATAGTGGCATCAGTTACCATTAGTCCTAGCAAGCATCCGATCATAGATACAGCATCCTAACCCGCTGAGCTCTATGCTGCCCCCTAACATGTGACCTAACAAGCAGAATGGCATGGATCACATGGATGGCCACGGATCAAAGCACCAAGTCGCTGAGGGGCAAACCATGACACGGAGGCCAGTGATCAGAAAGAGCATCCGTACATCACCGCAATAACCATGTAGCTCACAGGAAGAGCAGCGCGACAGCGCTAGACTGGCAAGGTGTGACAGAGCATGAACCGTAAAGCGTCAGAGGCAGCGGCGCTAATTGGGACCAGAGGCCGGCATCTGCAGCTCGAGGGACAGCTACACATCTACAGGAAATGAGGTGCTGCAGATGTGAAGCCACAGTATGACGACTGGTAACAAAAGACCTCCAGCACATTTAAGCACAGCCCAAGAATATTAAGCCCTGCCACTGGCTACAGACATTTAGCAGATACTTTTATCCAAAGCGATATACTACTGATAGAACAGGGTAAGCCAGTTCCAGTGGCAACTGGTGGTTACAGGCCTTGGCTGAAGGGCCTAACAGTGAAATGCACCGGCTATGAGATCTGAACTGGCAACCTTCTGATCAAAGGTACAGCATCCAAACCAAAAACTGCCCTCATATATTAGTGGGAAACGAGAAAGAGGGCAGTAATGAACATTATCTCCCATCTTACAGCACGACACCTCAGCACACAGGGACAGTGATTGAGATGCAGCATTGATTACAGCCGCCCCCTGTTACAAACTACTGATTTGTTAGCAGATTGTTCCATCATTCCCCCCCTCCCTCATCGATAAGAAACGACTGGATCATTACTTTATGAAGAGCCAACACACCGCTGCAGCATTCTAGCTGCTCACCGCTTGGGCAAACGGCACACCAGCGCGTCTCTATGCCATTACCTCACAAGCCATACGACTTGCAGAGACGGCTGCAATTGTAAACGCAGACGTTCTACTGAAGCGTTTCCTCAAACTCTGAGAGGAGAATCCTCTCTCCTCAGGGAACAGGGCAGCGTCCAACTTGATGGGCTAAGGATCTCTGCAGATTGTGTCCAGAAGGTCAAAGGTTCAAATTCTGTGGTAGCAAAGTGACCATATCACCGTCTGACCTATGTGCAAGACCCCTATCTGCTCCCGAGTCCCTGGCCGCTCCTGCTCAGTAACAGCACGTCGTCATTAATTTGGCATTTGCTTAATATCATATTATAATGTCTGTTATAGTAGGTCTGTTCATTTTGCTTACAGCACCCTCTAGTGCTGAAAAATGCACCTCGACTCTCCACATCAAGCCTTCCAATTCAAATTAAAAATCAACAATATGATATTTAACAATTTTGAAATTATCTTGATTATCTCATATCTGCAAACTGTACAGGTCTACCAGGTTTATTAATGCTTTTTGCAATCTTATGAGAAACGGAAGTAATAATGCAGCAAAACCAAAAAACACTTCGAATGACTACCAGTCATAAACCAGGTCACATAAATGAACACAGACTCATCGCTAGTTAAATGCTGCCCTAGGCCCAGTAACCTCGCTGCAGTTTTATATATAGCCGGTTTGCTATATTGCGGTGACCACAAGGAGACGCTGTTGTGCAGGATGTGCTCAAAGATGGTGCAGGCATCACCAGAGCGTGGATCAGGTTTCATACACACCGTGAGTCAGCCAGGGCATCTGTGTTTACAACCTCACAACACGCTGACATCAAAGTTCCCCCAATCGGAGAAAGACAAAAAAAAATAAAAAGTCTGAATCACACACAAGCCAACGTGCGACTACATACACTATTGCATACATTCCCCTGACTCTCCACAGGAGGTGCCGAAACCCTAAAGCGTTAAAGGATAGACGCGACAGTAGCAGTGGATGAAAGGTGCTCGGAATGTGCTCGAATACTACAGTTCTGCTAATGGCAGCGTCTATGAAGATGTCGCCCACCTGCTGTTCTGCAACTATGAGCGAAGTGCAGGAGGACACACGGCGCTGACGAGCCGCGGTTCAAGTGGAATTAAGTGGGACAATTTCCTGGTTTACACCATTTTAAAAAAAGACCGCCCTTAGAAGACCAAGAACTATTTTGGGGCATTGAGAGGACCGAGCAATCAGTGAGCAGGATTTATTCAGGTTCCATTATTAATACATAAAGCCATGAATAAGTTAAGCAGTGGGAAGACTGATCAACATGCAAGAACCTTTTTTTTGGGGATGGAAGTATGGGTACGTTTGTGCGGGCTGCCAAGCATCACACATGGGGCGTGGGAGAGGTGAACAGACGGTGCGGTTGGCCCTGCGGCGAGGTCCTCGAGTCTTACAGCTTCCTGCCGGCGAGGTGAGCTGTTCCCCCCGCGCCACCCGAGCCCCCTGCCCCCTCCCATCGCTAGCCTTTCACAGCACGCCACCGCAGAAACAAACGCTTTGGCAGGACAGAAGGAGCAGAGCTGGCGTCCGTGACGCCGGGGCTTCCTCCAGGCCGAACGGGAGGGGCGTGCGTTCAGGCAGCACGCCTGCTGCTTCCTGCTCTGGAGCTGCTCCAGGCATGAATGAGCCGTGGCCTCTGCCCGGGCGGGGTGTGGTGGGCCGGCACATTTCTTCAATGGCTCACGTGGAAACCAAAAAAATAAATAAATAAAGTTACATCCCAGGCCAAATTTCATCACGCATTGTCCAAAACAGGGGCACACGTTAAAAAAATAAATAAATAGCAACTTCTAAAGGGAACCACACTTTCTCCCGTGGCAGGGCTAAGAGAGCCCAGATTCATGGATTCATTAAAGACCGTCCCGTAGGAGCCTCACAGAAGGGTCCCAGGGCAACATAAAGGCAAAGTGATTAAGGCTAGGAGCAATGCACACCTGGCCTGCAGATAAAGCCTCACCCGGGCTCACGGAGCCTGCAGCTCACACATACGTACGAGGATTAACGGGCACCGTGGGGCCTGCACTCCCGGTCTCCCCTGCACCTGCCACATCTATACCCCCCCCCCACCTCTGTAACTCAAGACCATTCACTGAAGGAGAGTGCAGAGGGTTAGAAGCACAAAGGGCACGTGCAAAGGAGGGACGGGTGAACCGAAGCCTAACGGAGGCGCAGCATCAGCCCGAGGGTGCATTTCGGCAAGACGAGTCAAGGTGAGTCGCATCGAGATCAGTTATTTGCTCAGTGGCGAAAGAAAGATCAGAATCGACAAAGCGAAGAATCTGAAATCACCTTAGCAGGCTGGTACCTGCCTAGGGGACCATCAGATGGGCAGCGGCAGCAGTTTCTCCTCTTCTTTGGAGCTACTGTAGATGGCCCTCTTCTCCACTCATTCACCCCAGACTACTGCTGCCTCACAGTGCAGGAGATAAAGGGCATCCAGCAGCTAGGTTTAGACATTTCCCGTGGAAATTTAATAATTAGTATATCCAAAGCCAGTGAACAATGGGGCCTCCAGTCCTGAATTCCCATCCACCAACTGCGATTAACTCACCCCACCCCTGAGAGGTACTTCCGAAACCTGCCCATATAAAAGCGGCTGTTCGATTCAAGCGCTCCTGCTGAAGGAAGCAGACAGAATGTCATTCACCTGGGGAGTAAGGGATAGGTGGTGCTCAAAGAAGCTTTATAAGTCAGCAGGCTGGAGTCCAGGTTAAAACTCACACGGCGCCAATGACCTGAAGCCCACTCCCAACACGGCTCACAGTTGTACAAAAATACTTAATTCGGCTCAGCAAATAATGAACCCTAACAAGGAGAATCCTCTCTTACTCCTCTCTATTACTGAACTGTGGCAGAAGGCATGAGGAGTTCAGTGAGACATATGAGAAACCTTTCAAATAATGCACTGGCCAGGACTGTCGACCCTATGCATCGGCATTAGCTAAAATGCTCACCTACCAAACTACAAGGTCAGACATCATTTGATGTTTCAACCAATTTCCAAGGTAACTAAAATATTTAGGAAATGAGTCTGAAAGAACATATTTCTCATGTGCCCATGCACACAGGGGTCAAGGAACTTGCCAAGTCAACACCTACCTTACATAAATTTTTTTTTAGTATGCGGGACCAACCAGTCCCTGAAGATATTAGGGGTTAAGAGGCTTATTCAGGGTCCAATAAATGAATCATTCTACACTACATGGGACTCGAACCAAAGGTACAGTTGTCCTAACCAGGTGAGCCCCACTCTGTTCCTAAAACTCTACCCCCCCCACCACCCCCAACTGAGGCGACAGTGAACAATATAACGCATCCTTCGACACCAGTGAAAAATGAGGATAAACTAAAGAAACTAACATAAAACAAATGATGACGCTACTCGCAAGAAACAACCGCAATAGCAGCTCACAGCATCTTCGGCTGCTGCTATAATCTACGCACAGCTTTGCCAAAGGCATCCGCTCCCTCCTTTCAATTCATATGAGGCCAAAAGATTAATTACAGCAATCTGCTAATTTAAAAAGGTTAGCTTTAAGGATGAGCCGGGGTACCATATATAACCTTTACTAGCACTGAATACTTGAAGTGGCAGAGGACCACTTCTCACTGGCTTGGATCCAGGAGCTGAAAGTCCCATCGCAGCGAAACATATCCGTTTTTGTGCAGTTAAAAGGCAGCTGCCGCATTTTGGCAATTTTCTGACACTGAGGTTTGCGTGTGGACGGCCAGAGCTGGACTATTTATAATTCGCATGCTCTGAAAGTACGCATTTCAGAGGCAAACTAACAACCTTCCCAGGGAGCATGTATTAACCAAACAAGACCTCCCATCAGCGAGCCAAACCCCAAACAAGAGAGGCCGTTTGTTACACTTATACCAGGGTTTCTCAATCTGGTCCTCTGGGACCTGCAGCAGTCCACGTTTTTGCTCCTTCTCAGTGTTTGGCAGGGAGCAAAAATGCTGCTCACCTCCAGCATATGTAGCACACTTAAATATACCATTCCCTTCAAAAATTACAGAAGCAACAGATTTTTTCATAGCTGTGAGAGTCAGGCCACACCTTGCAAGCGTAACAAATGACAGTCCATTCCCCGCATTTCGCAAACGAGGGCTACACCCCGACCTACACATAGGCAGGGGAGTTCTGAAAGCGAGCTTGGCTTTTCCTGCCGTCTAAACTTGGCACCGAAAATCTCCAGGTTCTGGTCAAAGGCAAGCTTCTGCTTCAGACCCCATGTCCAAAAGCTCCATGTAGGGTTACACACTCTCCAGCTGATTTTTCATTTGCACAAGTACAGGTTCACTGAAATGCTTCTCTTCAGATAGCCAAGCTTGTTCTCCTTTGAGACATACACGGATGTATACACACTTGACGGAGAAGCTTAGGGTCCGAGCACAAGATCAGGCCATTTATCCATCAGCCCTGCAGAGTTGGAGTTAAAGGCCTTGTTAAAGGGCCCACTGAACATTTAACTATTCTGCCAAACATGGACCTTGAACCTACCAGTCACACACCGCCCCCGCACATGACTACATTACCCAGAACCTAAAACTACTATGTCCCGTCATACATACAGAATGCACAACCAATGACAAACACAACTAGAACTTACAAAGAAACTGAAACAAAACCTCTCCCCCAGAATGGCACAGCACACCAGCTGTTCCGTTGAGGCATTCCTAAAAATTCCTAAATGATTCCCTTCAGAATAGTAAAAAAAAAGCATCCTGATTCTGATCCAAGCAAGCCTGATGAGCAGAGGGGCCGGGCAGCCTCGCGACAACCACCGTGCAGTTCAGGGCAGCGAAAGTGAACGCCTGATTTGATGCAGCCCAACCAGCCACTGTGGTTTCCTGTCCCACCCCAACACCTCCCCCACCAAACCCAAAAAGAAACAGATCAGCCACTCACAACGCTCTCTCCCTCCCCCCTGTGCAGTGATATTACAGACAGGGGCCCCCACCCTCCACTTTCACCCCCGAAAAGGAGAAGAGAGCATGCCAGGTTTGGGTCAGGTCAACGGCGCATGGGAAGTTCACACGTCAGCACATCTGACACCGAGCTCAGAGGACCAAGAGGTCCTTCGTCATATTCCTTAATCTGAGAGGGGACGTGGAGGGACATAGCAACATGAGGGCATCACCCACATCACCGCTTCCACAGGTTAGATCTGTGTGAACTTGAAGGTCATCTGCTATGACAGCGACATGTAAACATGGCCTCCACTGGGCACGGTGAGCCCCCAGGCGCTTCCCGCCTCCCTCTGATCTTCATATCAGACATCTCCCTACCCAGATGCTTTCTTACCATTCATTGGCATTCATCGTTCATCCCATTCCCACCCTACCTATCACAAGCCATTCATCTCCCCACGGCCAGAAGCCGCAGACACACGCATTATTGCCATAAAGAACCCAAGATAAATCGCCGTGGTATTTAATCATTTCACTAAGGTTAATACTTGATACCTGACACTTAATGAAGTCTCGTCGTCTCAAGTCATCTGGGAACAGACAGGTTGTTCACATTCCTCTGTGCTAACCCCCCCCCCCACACACACACACACACACACACAGACAGACACACGCAACTGGCCCTACCCGTGCAACCAAAAAATTGTTGTGACCAATCAGCACAGAGCTATAAACAGACACTGAGCCTGAGGAATAAGGGGTAGGAGGCGCTTAAAAGGAGCTGTAGAAGCCAGAGAGCTCCACCAAGCAAGCTCCAGCCTGGCTTAAAACACACAGCACCAATTCCCTGAAGCCCACTGCCAGTGAAGCTCTAGAAACATCTTTCCTGCATGAAATCCTTGATTAGTCGAGTGAAAAAATTCACTTATACAAAAACAAGGGATCAGCTCGCTTACTTTATTCAACTCAGCCAATAAGAAGGGCGGCATGTTAGCCAATCAAAGAGCAGATCCTATATATAAAAAGCTTAGACACCTGATATGTGTGTCATGTACATACATGATAGAGCAATACAAGCCACTGATAAGCAGAGCTCTGTTGCAAGTATTGCAGTGTCTGAGGAAAGGATTATGAACCTTACAGCAAAATGTTTACAGATTCATGAATGCATCATAAAACAACATGGTTTGCAAATGGAGGGCTGGAGCGAGGGGATACCTATATTTAGGGACTTGCAAGCCACTCGTGTTGCAGGTGATTCACACTGGAACTACACAGGTTGAACAGCAATGGTAAAGGTCAGTGAGGGGAAAATTTGGTAAGGATTCCAAGTGTGAATTTATAATTTTAGCCAAAACGAAATGCATCCATTGCACTGGGAGAAGCGGGTTCCCTCCCATCAGTGAGCCAAAATGGCCAAAGCTTGGAATAAAGCACCTTGTTATGGAATAGAGGACCAAAGGTCCAGGACACAACCCAAAAGAAACTCTGTAGCCAGACCGGAAGAGAACAGCCAGATGGCCTACAAATCTGGAGCAGCCAAAATTGCTTCTGAAAGCAAGAAGAGACCAACTCCTCGAAGAGCAAGAGATCGGCACCTAGGAGAAAAATCATCATCATCATCATCATCA
>JAODKN010000082.1:2157287-2168530 GCA_026774425.1 Petrocephalus zakoni
TACGACGAGGAGCACGCGGAGTCCAGTGCCCACGACCCCCACCCCGTACCAGGAGGAGGAGTACCACACCCACCACCACCATGTCCCTGGAGGAGGAGGACATGACCCACCACCACCACCACCTCCCTGGAGGAGTAGGACATGACCCACCACCACCACCACCTCCCTGGAGGAGTAGGACATGACCCACCACCACCACCACCACCTCCCTGAAGGAGGAGGAGGAGGAGGATATGACCCACCACCTCCACCTCCCTGGAGGAGGAGGAGGACATGACCCACCACCTCCACCTCCCTGGAGAGCACATACAAGTCAAAAACTGAAGCTTAAGGAGGTCCTTTCTTAAAAACTGCTACATTCACAGATTCCCCACAACTGGCGGCAAGGACACTGAAAGCATATGGAGCTGCAAAGGGCGTTTCTATGTACAGTGACAATCTGCAAGCAGTAGTAAGGGCCGAGGGAGAGCGCCGCGGGACACTTCTACATAAACAGGCAGATCCCAAGCAAACAGCCAGCACATCTCACAGGGTGAAGGATGACAGGGGAGTCCTCACCCCTCCACATAAACAGTACTTCATTTAACATGATACATGACAAGCGCCAGAAAGCACTCAAAGGTGCCACCTTGCCAAGTTCAGCTTTTCCTTCACGTACCCTAGTCTCTGTGTGAATCCTGGCGCATCCACTCACAGAGGCAGAGGACAGTGTACTACGCAGTGCACGGGATGTGGACAAATATACTCCATAACAGAAGTAACTCTGTACCCCCCACTGCCACGACACAAATATCGTCCAGCTAAGTTTGGCAGCGTAGGCCACTTATACCCAAAACAAGAGTCCCCAGATCTGACCAGACAAATATGATAACTAAAGAGACAGGGAGGTTACACGGGGTAAAGAGAGTGTCTCGCCCGTCTGCACATCTGCAGAGCCTTACGACTGTGGCCGAGGCATCTTTACGCCTGTGCCTCTAATTAGCCGACATCATGCCATCGGAGAGCAGCACAGGACTGGGGACTGGGGGCTGCAGAATCGTGAGAGCGGGGCCCAAACCTTACTCTCGCACAGACAACCTTAAAAGAGCCTCCAGTAATACAGCAGAGAATTAAAAAAAACTGCAGGTAAATTTCACATATGAAATGTGCAACCCTAAGAGGTGGCCTCACCCACCAGGCCTCCGGGGGGCTCTCTTTCACTCTGTTCAGGACAGATCAAAGCCCTCTGACAAGAAAAAACACAGTCTGTTTGGGGAGCCTTAGTATTGAGACTACACTACTGGAAGAGGTAGGAACAGAGGATCAGCAGGAGAAAGATCAATTAGAATAGAGAGAAAAATGAAAGAATAAGCCAACAACAGCACCAGCAACTTCCATTATGGCAACGCGAGCCGAGGTCTCCGAGCTACTTGGTGCCGGATAGTACACCAAGAAACAGCACTGAAAAGCACTCGCTTTATTCACACGGACTGCTTAAGTGGGCTGATTTTCAGCAAATAACACCCGCTGCTTCCATTTTTTCCTCCTCCATCAAAGGAGGACCTTAAGAGCCCTTGACCAGCAGTCCGTCAATAGGAGTTCAGACACTAGCAGTGGCTGATTATGGGGAAGATCACGAATTACCACTCACCACATGTCCCGACGTGACTTAAGGCGCGCGGGAACGGAGTCACCAAAGGACAGGTGGGTACATAGTGGGTACCATCCCCGTTCTGAAATGGCCATCTTCCCCCACCCCACCCTTTCACAGCCCAATCCATCAGCCATTTCCTCCCTCGGTACTCATCCCGGTGAGGTGCCCCGGGAGGTCACAAACAATGGTGCCCGCCCCCGCTGCTGGGAAACTGCCGTGCCAGCGGCTGCCGGTGATGCATCGGGGGGGGAATGTGTGCCGCGCCGGCATCCAAGTGTCTGGAGAATCCCTGACTCACCGCGGAAAACGCAGCCAAATGTTTCCAGGTATCGGCTGCATCACTGCGCCGAAAGGACCAGGTGAAACCAAACGATTAACCGATCGCCAAATTTCAGCAGAGACAATACTTTATTCTGAGCATGGCAGTCGTGGAAAAAAATAATAAAATCAGACACCTGATAATTAGCCCGGATAGTAAATATGAGTCAAAGCCACAGCTCATACACAACTTTAACTCTTCCCAAGGAAACAAACTTCCTCCTGCTCTGTATTTATCTACTGCTACTTGGGGGGGCGACCGCAGATTTTTCCAGGGAAAGCACTGTGTGAACCTCGCATCCTACTGCGAAATTTCACTTCCTGCCACCCGAAAGGTCAGAGGATTCGCAGAAGGCAAAAACAAATAAATAAGAAACACACAATGAGTTCAGCGGCAGTTACACAAGAGAGAAGCGCAGACAAACAGCGATCGGTTCCAAGAGCGCTTGCATAAGGCCCGGCAGAGTTGTGAAACGGTCAGCGTCAGCGATCAGCGGCCACGCACGGCTCAGCCCGAACGCCCGGTGCCATCAAGCCCGACACAGAAGCGGCTCCCTGTCACTTTGGCGACGCCGGGTCCAGTCAGCGCGCACAGATGCGGAGTCCGGGCCGGTGCCTATGAATGGGCATGCGTCTGGCATGATGCTGAAAGCGCGCGTGCAGCTGGCCAAAGCGGGGGGCATCGTAACGCCCCTCGGAAAGAGTCCCCCCCTGCCAGAGTAAGTCAGGGTCTCCCGACCCGGTCCCCGGGGAACTCCGGACAGGCCACGTTTTTGCTCCCTCCCAGCCCCCAGCGCACCTGTGCCAGGTATTCGGTGCTCCCGATTGGCTGGGAGCTGGGAGGGAGCAAAAACGTGGCCTGTCCGGGGTTCCCCGGGGACCGGGTCGGGAGACCCGGGTGTAAGGGGTGCAAGTGCAAGGACTGAAACCGGGGCGCACGGCCAGAAGCACTCCGGGGTGGCGGCGAGCCGCACGTCCGCAGGACGCGGCCCCGGAACATGCGCTCTGAGCCAGACGCTCGTCCGAAACTTTGCCTCCCTCCGCCGGGACAGCCGGTTGTTACGATTAAGCCGAAGCCCCGATTCGCAGGCGGATCCGGAGCCGGGACGCGGACCGCTATTCCGGCGCGGTGCGGATGCAGAATGAGGGACGGCGCCCCGCATGCGGCACCTGGGCGCCGGGGCCAGCGCGCCCCAGCCCGGCGACGCGGGCCACACCTCCCGGCGCCCCCCTCCCCTAAAAGGCGAGCCACACGCTGCAGCCCCGCCGCCCCCCGCCTCCTCAGGGGCTCCCGCAGCCCCCCGGGTCACCGGCGGGCTTATTTACCTGCGCGCCCGGCGGACGCGGCTCCTCTCGCCTTCGTGCTCCCAGCGGGAAGGCTGCCGTACTCCCGGAGAGGCGATGGGCGGGCGCCGCACGCTTCGGCACCCCTGCTCGGCGCCCCCCAGGAGCGGCACCGCTACTCCCCGCTTAGCTAGCTAGCTAGGCGAGCTGATGGATAGGACACTTTCCCTCCGCCGTTTTTCTTAATAACTCGGTCTCCGTGGCCGCAGTAATATTCATGCGGGGTCTTGGAGGAGGAGACGGCCGGGGCGAGCGCTCCGTTTTAGCGCCCGAGGCGGCGGGTCCGCGGAGAACCGACGTGGAAGCGGCAGGAAATAAGACACGGGGAGCTGCTCTCCTCTCGGCTCGTCTCCGCTGCCCTCCTCAGCGCTCCTCACCACCGACACACGGAGCAGATATACCGAGGTCGCGCCGCGATGACGTCGACTACGTGGCTAGCAACCGCTGTCCTCCCCGGCGCGCACAGATGACGTCAGTTACGCTCGCGGTTCAACTTTATTTGCAACCCAAGTGCAATGGTTTTTTTTTTTAATCCCCACATTGATAAACATGAGAAGTCATTGTGAATGAATGGTGTTTGTCACAGGTGTTCCTTGAATGAGCCGGGTATCACTGTGGCTTGTGTGTATCCATCCAACAATCCATCCATCCATTGATCCAACAATCCATCCATCCGTATTTCAGCTATTAGTCTAGTGCAGGGCTATTGGGAGTATTGGCTTTGATAACTCCAGGTGGTTTTGTCCATTTTGGTCTGTTCAGCCCGTCCAATCCCACCGGCAGTGGTTGTTGCTTACATAACCAACATGGAATGAAAGAAAAAATCATACATATCATGTGATAGGGAGGTCTAAGGAGTGAAATGTACGCACTTATTTTGCAGGGAAAAATTGGGGAATAAGCAGGTTAAGTAAAAGGGAGTTGCTTAACTACCCATGGTGTGTGAAAGTGTGTGTGACTTTGAAATAGTGCTGAGCGTGTGGCCTAGCTTCTGCCCCAGCCGTCCTGGGAACCAAATGAGGCCCTTTGTCACAGTTGCTTGGACTGAATTTGTCTGTTTCCTAACCAGGACTGCCGTATGTCTGATATGTGATCTGATGTTATATGATCAGTCACAGGGACTCTCCTCTTTAGAATCCAGCAATGATGGTAAATTGAGTCATAGTGAACTAGCAGATTCGATTAATTTGTTCAAGGTAAGGTAGTTAACTTGCCTTCATGAGAAAATCTAATGTAAACCATGAAATTCCATGCATATTCCTCTTTAAGAAGTTAATACTACCTCATTGTTCACTCAGGCAGTTATGCACATAGTTTTTTGTCGCTATCTTCCTATCATCTAACGTTATATGTCTTTGTAGCTATCATAATAAAGCCAAAAGTATAAAGGGTTATGATTAATGTAGACACTCGTTATTGGCATGCATCCTATTTCTGTGAATTCAGTTTGTGTCTCAAGAAAAAAAAAGTACTCTGTGGTATTTTTTTTCTTGATTTTTATGCCCTGTATCTTATTCTACCAGAGACAGAGAGAGATCACTAGGCTGCGAAGAATGCGGCTCTGAGGAGCGTGGAACTGATGGCAGCCTCATGCCAGTAAGCGCTCTGGAAAATCCAGGAAGATGACTGGAGTATTCCCCAGGAAGATATAAGGTCTGGCAATGCATGGAACCAAACTTACGTCCAGATATATGTGAACAGGACAATTGAGAACACTGTTAAAAATGCCAATAGATGTAAAATAAGCAAGTAATTTCTCATAAATTCTCCATGTTCAGATTTCTACTGGCCTGTGTCTGTACATTATTATCAAGACAGATCTGAGCTTGTCTACATCAATCACACCTTTTGCTTCACTGCAAGAAACTATAACACACCAGTGCAAACTTGGTAACAGAGTATCACTACATGATTTACTGTAAATTTAGATATATAGTTGTGGCTTGTAGTCAGATGGATGAATAATTGTTCATTATATTTAATTGGACATATTCCACCCAGACCAATAATTTCACCTTTCAGAGAGATGGATAACTAATATAGCCTGACCTACACATGAAAAGATTTTAGGTATATATAGAGATACTTGTATTGCTCCATGATAGGGGAAACTTTGTAATGTTACTTCAGTGAATTATTAACTAGGTTTTAGATGTTTTGATTTTATCAGCTCAGCTTGGTATTTTTGGACATGTGGGTAAATGTGTCAGATTCCTGGTGGTAATACCACGGCTCGTTTACTCTGTGAGAATCGCACAGAGGCAAGCACATTTACAACCCTCCGTGTATGACCAGGGGAAGCCTTCATTGGTCCTGAGAGTTTCTCACACGGTTATGCGCATAACTCGGATTAACGAAAGACCCCAAGCCAGGCGACTCAAACTCTAGGGGGGGGAGTAAATGGTTTCCATCTGTTGCTCCAAGCCAGATCTGCAATTATGCAGCCGAACTTGGCTGTAAAGAAATGCAAGGATAATTGGCTAACTGGAAACTTAGCGGAAAATGCTTGACTTGAATCTAAGAAAAAAAGTGTGTCGTTACACGCACGATATTCTGTCCAAAGCCAAAGAAAAAGTAACAATTAAAAATATAATTATTACAATTGCATATGCATATTATTGCGGTTGGGCTACATATTTTCTCTGTTTCTCTCTGCGCCCTATTAAGCAAGTGATATTGACTTAATGCCAATCATATTATGATAATTATAATAAAGAATACATATTTAACAAAAAAAAAACTGATACAATAGCACATGTTGAGATGACATTCTTGGTGCAACTATGGTTTGATTAAATTGTATCTTAATGTTGCATCAATGGTGCATCAGTCTTATTAAGAGCTGTGAGTGCTTGTTTGCTGACAGCTCTGTCTCGCTAGTTTACCACTGTATGTAGCAGGAGAAGCGGCTTCAGTTTCCATGCAAAAGCTCGGCATTAATTATAACGGAGGGCCAGTGCAGGACCACAACATGACAGAGATAAGTCGTTAAAGGTCAAATGCTTCCACAGGCTGTGCTCCACCCACGGCTTTCTGGTACCATTGGTCACACATCAGATTGCTACAGGAACAGGGCTGGGTGGGAGATCTACAGATAAAGGGCGGTGCCCGCTTTGGCCACGCCCCCCTGGTGCCTCTTTCCTCTTCCCGTGACAACATAACGTGCCAAAGGTCTGGAGAGATACCAAAGCGAGGGATTTTTTTGCCCTTCAGGTCTGCAGATCTACCTGTTCCAGGACGTCGCCAGTGAAAGGCTCAGGGCTATAAGTTCAGGTGGCTTATCATAAGCGAATAATCGGACAGAGAAGCTTAGCCGATGCACATTGCAGGCCGTGTGGAAGTGTTTGTTGTGGCCTTGTGACCAGCAGATAGGCGATACAGAGGCTGTGGTTTTTTAGCGTGGCACGTTAGCATCCCCTTGCACCCACTCTCCCTCGCATAACACCAACCCCACCCCTACAGCTACGCTGGGCTCAGTGTGATGTAGCCACGGTGCTATTCATCGGGCCTCTGTTCTCCCAGAAGTCAGGTAGCAAGGCATTCTGGGAGACAACAGCATAGATGAAAGATTGCAGAGCAGTACCCTGTCTGGGGGGGGCGGGGGGAGCTTGGAGACATTGCGGACCGTGCGGTTATGAAAGGAAGCTGATTGGGTGTGACAGATACAAAGCCCAAGGGTAGGAATGATATGCTCTTGCTGTGCGCTCTGTTCCTCGCATAAGGGCCTCTGTGTTTGCATAAAGCGAGAGCAATGATTCATGTCCCCGTGTCTATCAATTGTTTCAGCAGATCATATTCATTCTGTGTATGGGTCAGTCCATCAGGGTGCGTTCACTGTAAGGTGTCTCTCAGGAAAGAGAAAACTGCCCCGACGCTGTCAGGTTGCTGCACGCTCGACTCGCACCACGAAGCCAAAGACACATGCTAGAGAATAATCAGACCGATATCCTATTTGAAGGACAGTGCCATCTCCCTGGAATGCCTGCCATTCCCCCTCGCATCAGATGTCAAGGGGAAGCTTGGTTTTGTTTAATCTCAATATATACCACGTGTAAACCAGTCCGACCTGAATTTGGTCCGAGGACTGAGAGGAAGGCATGAGGAACACCTATGTTTACCGCCGCGGCTGGCAGTCACTCCGATGGGGTGTCTGTGCGGGGAGGGCTGGGGCACCGGCTCCATGGTAACATGCTACACCTGACAAGAGCCCCTTGAGTGTGAGATATGGCGGGCGAATGAGCGGTTAGCGGCCTGTATAATGAGAGCACGGGAATAAAGCACCGCGGCACTCCCGTCTGGGAGCAGACGCGCGGCCAGCATGGCAGCCCGTATCCATCTGCTGACGGGGAGGGAGCTGATCTGTCACCGCGGTGGGAATGAGTGGCAGGGCGTGCGGCTACCACCAGGCGCACATTTTAGGCAAAGGCGTCAGGTTTCATATTAGGTTGGATTCCACTCCAGTGCTTCTTATTACTAGGGACTCAGACACGGGGGGTGGGGGGGGTGTCAAAATCTATCACCCCTGGAATTCTGTATATGCAATACTTGGAAAGCGCACAGGTTCCGTTTCTGTGTATGCTTGAGGGCTGAGGCATGCTGGGAGGACTCGAAGGTACGGCTTTATTAGAAAAATAGGGCTGCTCAAACAATGCTGAACACTTGCTGTTTTTATATTCCCCAGGGGGAAAGCGATTACCCGGGGCCAGAAAAGAAAAAGGAATCACACTTTACCATGGTAACACTTTCCAGAAACAATTCAGGCGAACACATCTTACACAGATGGGCAGTTTTAGGGAATCTATATGACAGTCACAAAAAAGGCTCCTTCATCAGGATCAGAGACGACACGGGACATCGCCTTGAATAGTTCACAGATGCAGCCGTCATGGCGACACATTCGGGGCAGAGTAATAATCCCAGGGACTTCGTTTTTCGTCAGAATGATCCTGTACATCCTGAACGCGGACCAGAGTAATATTGACCTTATTCATTATGTCATGCAGCCCCTAATGTTATGCATGGCCTTCGAGGGTCCCTGTCCTGCCGCCTATTTTCTGCTTCTATGAGCTGTATTATGACCTAATGATGCACAGCTGAGCCCATGGAGGTCAGGACTCTGGGCTGGAGGGGGGGTTGGGGTTGGGACTCACCTGACACAGAGACATGGGCCGGGACATTGGACACCCAGCCATCAAATGGGTCATCCCAGCAGAAAGACAGCCAGATATCCGTTTGCTATCCTTTCATTTTCCAGCCGTCCAGCAGGTATGGACGTGTGCTGCATGTTTAGCCTGCACTGTTTGCTCACGGCTTGGCTATTCCACAAAAGCGCAAGTTTCATCAAATTTTATGAGTAGCATAATGTTATACCCTCCATTGAACTATTACTTATTAAAACAAGCTATTACTATAACAAAAATATAAAGCTCTTGTGTCTACAGTTTCATTTACAAAATATAAAAATAGAAAAAAGCTTGAGCACAGCGGCTAAAAGGTAAAGTAAATGGTTTATTACACTTATAAATATATGCAAGTGGAAAAACAACATTAAGGGTTTTTCTGGCACTTAGAGGCAGGGTCAGAAACCCTCATCTCCCCCTAATCGGGCAACGGGGTAGCCGGTGTAATTCACTGTGGCCGGTGTAATCAGTCGCGACAAAGGTAATGTATTGCTGACTGGAGAGCATTGCATTTTTGATCAAGGCCCGGAGGCGTCTGTGCAGACGTGGATTTAAGCTGAAATACTCGCTGTCACGTGTGGACAGTCAGGAGGAATCTCGCTAAGAATGCCGCACATTATTTCTATAGGGAATCGCACTTGGTAGCATATATGCGACCTACCTGACAAATCGCTGTTTTCCCCTATCCCTCCTCCTCTCTTATTAAGATACATTTCTTATTATCCCTTCTGTATGAAAAAGGCACGTCGAATGGCAGCTAAAAGTTGGCAGCATAGAATCACGGGCAGGACAGGAAACAGGAGAATGCCGCATGTGGGCACCTCCCTGTCCGCGACTCTCTTCTCAGCTCATCCTGGAGGTATTAAAGGATGTGTAAACAATGAAAGGCGTGTAGGTACCCTCAGCCACGCATCACGGTCACGCGGCCAGGTCCCTGTTACGCTATCCGAGAACAGGACATATCCCATACCACAGGAAACCTTGTGTCCGACCATTCCCATCCCGGCACTGCGCGGGTTCCGGAGTATAAAAAACCAACCAGTGGGAAAATCCCCTCCCCCCACCTTATCCACGGCAAAAATACTTTTCTGAAAATCTACTCGACTGCTATAACTGAATGTTTTTATGAACGGAAATAGATGTATGAACTTATGTCCGCTGTTTCGTTATGATGTGTTGTCTGTACATGAACATACTGGTGAAACAGGATATAAGGTGCTTATGATAAAGACTTTTAACAAGACTGTAGCACGATGCTCTTCGTGATATCAGACAGCCAATGAGGAAAGTAATCCTTGGTGATCTGCAGTCCGCAGGCCATTGTTGGGGTGGCAGAAGGATTCAGCGTGATCCACTCAAAGCAAGGCAGCATCAAGGGTGTCCACCGCACCCCCATGGGGCCCTGTGATGGACAGAGGGGTGTCAGTACCTTAGCGGGCGGGGTAGGTGCAAGGGTCCCTGCAGGAGAGTGACAGCACCATCTAAATGGAACCATTTAAAGTCATGCACACTGTTGGCCATCCATAGGTCTCATGTGGGACATGCCCATCTGTCCCCCACCCAACAAAAGACATATGGCTCTTGCTGACACCTATTACAGGGGCAGGGCAAAAGATGGAACACCGCAGGGGTGTTCATGAGAGGGTTTTTCTCAAGTTCCATCGCCACAAAGCCTGCTTTTGCTGAATGCGTCCGTGTTGCTGGCAGCGTTGTGTCAAGCCCGCACAGACGTAAACTGCACGTCTAGTAAATTGCATGCAGATCAAAGCTTCCCATCACTGAGTGAGGATTACGCTGATAAAGCCAAAACTCAGATACATAATAAAGTGTAGAATGGAATAAATCTGGCTTTTAGACACACTTGCGACAGCCAACAGAAGGGTAAGAATAATCCCTTTTGTCAACATCAGGCCTAATTAAAGGAATGAAAAATGAAGCGAACAACGTATGCATCAAGGATGCTTAGAAAACCATTTTTTCTTAATTGAAAGTATTATTCACTCAGTTACTTGGTTGAATGCTTTTACAAATAGCCTTCTGTCCTTTGCTCGGCAACTTATATAGAAGTACCTCTTGCAGTGTGATTGGTGGAACAGGTGCCTGAAAACCACCCCAACCCCCACCCCCAACCCCACCCAGTGATTTATAGCTATACGAGACAACAGGATCTCAGCCCAAAGGGCCACAAGTCAGGGTAGATAGCTAACAGGACAATGGGCCCCAGAGCTTTGCAGTGCAAAAATCACGAGAAATACGAATAAGCTAATGCGTAACGTGAGAAAACCCCGCGGATGTTTTGCTAAAGCTGTAAGAGCACTGAACGTATGTCCCGCAATGTCATGTCATTTTGCGCTGTGTTACATGAATGGGCCTGACTTCCCTCGGTTTGTGCTGTCTTGTAAGTCACACTCGAGGGTGAGGCTTTCGTTGGCCCCACGGTTCCTGTTTCGCTATCGGAAGGCTGTCTGACCGAGCAACCCGGGGAAACGGCGACGCTGACCTCTGAGAGACCAGGGGCCACTGTTTATAATTCCCGAAATGTGCATACCTGAAACTCCGTTTTAGTTCTCGTGTCTGGAATCCAGGCCGCTGTCCACAGCTGTGAAAAACATAGAAACAAGCATATAAATGCAGGGCTGAGATCTGCATCCAAGTCGGTTTAGCTTACACGAGAAACACTTTGAGGTCTGCTTAAGGTGCGTTCATGCATTGGACATTCACAATAATATCCATCCATCCATTTTCCAACCTGCCTATCCGAACAGGGT
>JAODKN010000082.1:2208764-2229645 GCA_026774425.1 Petrocephalus zakoni
CCCTCTCTGAAATCAAACTATTTTCTAAAACTCAATACTGATAAGACAGAATTAATTGTCATATTAGGCCGTACCTTTCAAACCCCCTGCTGCCGAGTCCCTCATTCACGCCTTCATCTCTAGCCATCTTGACCCAATGCATAATGTGTTATGTGTTTTACATGTTACCATTTACTATCTTACGTGTTTTTTTGTGTACTTTCTCTGTAAGCGTCTTTGAGTTCCTGTAAAAGCGTTATATAAATTAATTGTATTATTATTATTATTATGTTGCAACACTCAAGGTGTTATTAAGTAGTGGGTAATTCATAAAAAAATTACAGGTTAGCATGTTAGCATACCGATTGCATGTTAGCATAACGTTAACATGTTAGCATGCCATTGACGTGTTAGTATTAGTTGACTCATTATATTAGCCTGAAAAGCTAGTGGCTATAAGGCAGAAGTAGCTTTCCCTATGCTGCATTATGCTGCCCCAGAACATGCTGAGACCCAGGGGAAGGCCCATTGACATTTCGCTGACAATTTTGCGCCATTGTCCAAGCATAACCTGGGAATTGCCACTGACTTCCTGCTGTCCTGCCTGGGGGGGTGGGAGGGATTCGAGGTGCCCTGGCGCCCATGCTCTGGGAGTGTGTGGGGTTGAGTGTGGGGTGGGCGGGCACTGGGGGGGACCTTTAAGCGGGGGGCCACAGCTTGGTTTTAATTGGCCGGGGCGGTGGGGGTTGCGCGAGCAGGTGAGACCCCCCCGCTCAGAGGCCACTTCCTCCCTCTTTAGTGCTCTTTATCTTTTTCAGGGGGGGACAGTCAAATTCCCAAGGCACTCCGGTTACCCGGGAGACAGATGTACATTTGGGCTCTCTCTTTGTGATCTTTTGGGCATTCCACAACCTTCTACCAACACACAGCGACACACACACACGCTTATCATAGGGCAAACCGTAATTCCAACAGTGACAGCCTTATTCTCAACCCAGCCCTAACCTTAACCACGAGTAACCAAACAAAATACAAGACTCTTGGCATTTTTAGTTTGTTTGCACTCAGGGATTGTTATAAAATTGAGTTTCCCATCCTGATGGCCAGAAAAAATGGTCACCACAATATAATCTTTACATCACACGCACACAGTACATCTGTTTGATATCTCAGTCACCTCTCTCATCCACTGCTGGGAAATTGCTTTAAGACCCAAGTCATTTAGCTCCTAAAACTTTACCCTGTTTTGTTTCATTATCGCATTGTGTTGTTGAGCTTCAATTAATTGTGCAGTTATTAAGCTTTGTTTTAAGGAACAAATGTCAAATGTGCTGCCTTTGTGTCACTTTCGTGAGCCCCACGCTGGTGCCTGAGGTGAATGCTACATTGTAGCTGACTGTTGAGCCCAGAGCAGCATAGAGACGTCACAATCAATCTGTTCATGAGTATTTCAGGTACTTTTCCAGTTGACCTCTGTAGTAGTTGGTTCCCCACCCATTTTTCATATGTCAGTTCAGGCTCTTTAACATTCCGGTGTTGAATATCCTTAAATGAGCTGTTCTCAAAAATCCTTCTTTTAAACAGGAACCCACATTTGGAGACATGGAAAACAGGCTAAAGGCACTCCAGCTGGGTTTTGGGTGTAGCTATCGCATTTTCCAGCTTGGTTTATCGAGAGAATCCTCCTGATAATTTAATTTGATGGAGAGAGGCAGTTAAGGTCAGTGTTGACTTGAAGTAAAAGAGGAATAACAGAAAAAATGTGTTGACAGATGGGATTATGCACCGGCAATATCAGAGCTGAAGTATAAGATAAGGCCTTGACCCTTGTGCCTTCTTAATTCTTGGCGCAGCCTTTGCGTTCCCCTTAATCTGCATTGATACTCGAAATGGAAGCAGATGTAGGTATTGCAGCAAGAAGTGTCATCTGGAGGCACTGCACCGGGAGAGAGAGAGGTGTGATTCCCGGCGTGCTCAGAGAGCCATGCACTTGTATTTATGTGGGGCCTTTTGTACACTCAAGGAGGCTTTACAATACAAATAATCCAGCACAGAAACCAAAAAAAAACATAGAACGGTGACAATGAAAACAAAGGCAACATTATGAACTGGATGATGTATTATAACATTCCTGAAAGTGATACTTTTTGACTAGAGCTTAAACGCTGAAATAGATGGCACAACTCACAGACTCTGTGAGCGTGTATTCCAGAGAGTTTGGGTTCTAGCACACTAAACGCCCTGCCACCTATAGAGGATAACCTAAACCTGGTTATCGTGAGGAAATCAAGAACCTGAGGATTTCAGTGAATGAGCTGGTATGTAGGGATGAAGATGCTCGGTCAGATAGGATGGGGTAAATCCATGAAGAGCTTTGCAGGGGATAAGTATTACTTTATAATAACTTCATTCTGATTGGAGCAGAGGTGGGGAAAAATCCAGGTTCAGAAAGTAAAAATCCAGACCAGGATTTTGATTCAACCACCCAGTTGAGTATAAAGAGCTACAGTCACAGAGTACTCAGCTGATTGGTCTGAATAAAATCTTGGTCTGGATTTTTACTATCAGACCCTGAACTTTCTTCCTCTCGATTGGAGCCCCTCTTCGGGCAGTTGAGGGGGCTGAGGGGGACTCCTTTTGTGTCCTTGGTTCTTTTAACTACCAGGTTTTTAAGGCCAGACGGAGTCTTAATCGTCCCTGTGCCTGTCACCCTCCATGTTCTGGATGGCCACGAGTCGAGGTTGACTCTGTGAGACCCCCTGTTTACACCCACTTTTTTCTAGCCAACTTTTCCATTTAGTTGGTTGACTATGGCTATGGAATACTGATCTAGACAACCCAGTTATTAACAGGTAAAAGTGACAGATCCATTTCTCAGTACATGTAATGATACATTTATACTGGCAATGTCTAATGATCTGAACTGAAATTCGTCTGTGCTTCTCAGACAAACCAGGGCAAAATGCATAAGCTCAGATTAATTCCTCAAGCACCTAATGAATCAGAGGCACAGATTTGTAGCTTTTAATTACACTTATTATAACACTTATTCAGTCAGCAGATGGTAGTCAATAAGCATCGATTAGGGTGCATGTGGACACAATATTTACTCTTATTTACTGTGAAACAGGACTGTTATCTGCCCATGTTTGATAAATCACAGTAAAACAGTGAGATTATGCTTTATCAGGACATTCGGTGCAGGCCATGAGTCCTTGGGACCTGGGGGGCACTGGTTCAAGCAGATGCTGACGGGCTGCCCCCACGCATATCTAACCTTGTTGGCTGTAAGAGAGTCAGACCTGCAGGAGAAAGATGTGGCTTTGGGTATCTTTCTCTTGTGGCTTAACAGTTGGTCAGGTAGACCTTTGAGGGCAACGAACAGTTAAGTAAACAGAATGACACTGGGAACTTGTGCTAGTAAAGGCATTCCACACTATGACTATATACAGTATATTTATGTATATTTACACTTACACACACACAGAGTTTTGTAGATCTACAGTTAATCCACTGTAGGGGAAATCAGATTAGGGAAGTGTTTTATTTATTAATGGTGGATTCTGTGGTCTGTAGTCCACCCGTTTAGTTTTTAATTACACGTCGGTGCAGTTGGCCATCACAGACTGTCCATGAGGTTCCAGAGCTGCAAAATTAATTTCAGTGCATAACAAACCAAACCACAGCAACAAAAAATTAAACTGTCATGCAATTTTTTTGTCCTTAAAGTCACCCGCAGCAGCTCTTTGGCAGCAGTAGAGGGGAGCAGAGTCTGGCCTCTGCGGCGGCTAATGGCTCTCGGTCACACGGCCCGGCGGCGTGTGGCACCTTATCCAGAACCTTACCCAACATGCCGTGGGGCTGGTGCTGGCCGAGGCTGGTACTCTGGTTAGCTATGAGCGGCAGCACTTGAGGTGTTTAGCTTCAGGGTCTAAGCATAACTCCCAGTCATAGCAGTGGCCAAGACCCTCAAAAGTATTGGTGTGGTGTCCTGGAAATTTAGTATAGCTTGCAGCGAAGAGGGTGAGGTTAAGATTAGGGTTGGGTTTGGGGTTAGGATTGGGGTTGGGGTTGGGGTTAGGTTTGGGGTTAGGCTCTACTGTCAAAGAGTGAACAACAATGAGCTTTTTAATCTCCTGATAGATACGTGGGTGGGTTGATCATTTAAATAAAATAATAATAAATCAAAGTCAAAGTATCTTCATTATCATCTTCTGCTGTATGATCCACAGGTCTTACAGCAAGATGAAATTACAATCTTTTTTTTGTGATCAAATTTTTATTAAAGAATTATCAACGAATGAAATTATAATCTAATAACATAAATGAAACTTCTATATTAAATACAGGTTGAAACGACAGCAACACTCAGTGCCTAATAGTGTGCTTAGGCCAACAGATCACCTACAGGGTCATTAGCTCAGGGTCAGATGAGGCAAACGCACATGTGATGTGCCTGTGCAATGTACATGTGATGTGCCTGTGCAATGTGCATGTGATGTACCTGTGCAATGTGCATGTGATGTGCCTGTGCAATGTGCATGTGATGTGCCTGTGCAATGTGCATGTGATGTACCTGTGCAATGTGCATGTGATGTGCCTGTGCATGTGATGTACCTGTGCAATGTGCATGTGATGTGCCTGTGCAATATGCATGTGATGTGCCTGTGCAATGTGCATGTGATGTGCCTGTGCAATGTGCATGGGGGAAGTGTTCAGTGGGAAGCAGCTGGGCTGGAAGGACCTGAGAGTGCAGGTTGGGTGACGGCGTGACAGATGGCGAGAGGGGCAGGGGAGACGTCCACACGTGTCCTAAAGGAACTGTTCACGCTGCAAAATCAGAAAGACAGAGTGTTCTCCTCCAGAGGAGGTTGGCTGGTGTAAAGTTTTGTAAGTGTGTTAAGCACCTAAAGTTTGTTTTTCTCAGATCATGTGAATTTTGGTTTCCCCGTCGACTCTGTAACTGTGTAATCAAGAAACACGCGGCAATTTTAAGCCAAATCCCGGATGTTTGGAAGTTTTTAATGAGATATTATCCCTAAACAGCCTCTTACTAAGGCGTTGCATTGCACAGCCTCATGGGAGGGGACTGGAAACCATGTCTCGTGTAATTTTACAGGGCGAAGTGAAATTATGCCAAAGTCGCCTAACCAAAACATCTGGGGCAGAAATGGTGATGGTAAGCTGTCACCGGAGGGCTGAGTTCTGTGGCAGAAAGTGCCGGCGTGGCTCACACTGTGTCACAATATCTGCCACTCCAAATCCTAATTGCCGAGTCTGTGGGACTTCCAGAGAAGTCCTCGCCTGGCCAGGAACCCCGGCAGACCACTTCCTGCTAAGAATCAGGTTCAGTGACCCAGTCAGCATTTCGGCTAATTCGAGTGGCCCTCGGTCGGGTGGACAGCACTGACGCTCCTTTTAAGACCTCAAGAAAGACATCTTTGCGTTTCTTCCCCAACTCTTTGCCTGCAGCTCTTCGTAACCCCCTCCTTAAAACCTGGAGGGAAGTACCCCGCCGCCACGGTAACGTCCCGACACCCTGAGAGATAATTGAGGATTATTCTGTCCAGTTGAGGAAGGGAACACACAGCTGCAGCTATGAAGTGTTTAGCAGCACAGGGTGCTTTTGTTAGCGTGAATTCTGGCCGCGGGGCTACCGCTGCTTTATCTCACAAGTACGCGACCTTAAAGGCGCTCCCAGTTACAGCCCATGGCTAACACAATGCGCTTATTGTCGCCCCCGTCGGCATGACAATGGGCCTAATCGGGTTTGTCCCGTGAGCCACAGCCCCCCTCCTCCGCTCACCGGGCATTTACGATCGCCGTCCCCATATTGCCGAGTGCCCCCGTTTCCATAGCGCGGGCCCGGCGCATTTTGTTACTTTGTTCTGTTTGCGCGGCATGTTTCCTGCATCGGCTGCACGGCGCATGTTTGCTTTTTGCAGCGCAATAATGCAACATGCGGAATTGGCTGCGCGAAATCGGGTCTCCTTGTACTTTGAGAAGATGGGCTTTATCAGAACAATGATCAGGCTGGACTGGCTTGGCCCTGGTCCAGTAAGCCTCCCCCCCTCTTACTCCACATTTGAATGGCCCAGCTGTCTGGGGGTTAACAAGCACCCAAGCCCATCAGGAAGTAAGTGTTCCTGAGAGCTGATTAGAGCTCAGACTGGCCTGGGAAGTACCCCCCCTTCCATCCCCCTTTCCACACCACCTTTGCTGAGGCTCTTTGTAGGGCCATGAGTGACCTAGGTAGCACAGTGACACACAGATATCGCAGGCAGCCTCCCCAACTCATGCCATGCCTGTTACACCTGCGGATCTGTGGCCCAGGGCGGCCCAGTATAGGTGCCCAGCGCCCATTCACAAGCAGCCTCCCCATTGCATGCCACGCCTGTTACACCTGAGGACCTTTCTGCCCACTCAGGACAATCTGGAAAAGCCCGTTGTGGCATAATGCTGGCTGGTAACGAGAGCCGATTTACACACCACCGTTCCTGTTTATGTTTGCCGAATGTATGATCTAGCAGGAGCTCCAGCTGACTTTCCAAAACGATAAGGATATAGAGGCGATCATCCCTGGGTGACTTTATTAATTTACATGGGCAGATTTAGTAATGCAGGACTGTGCTGAGGTGAGAGAGACAGACTGGCAGACTGGATAAACAGAAAATGCCAGATCCGTTATTTGCCGTTTGCACAAGTGCATCAGAATTGTTCTCTCCATAGCTAGTGGGGTGGGGGGCACAGCACTGGAAGGGGGCACCGTGCAGCAGCCCTGGAGCTGGGGGTTGAGGGCCTTGTTCAAGGGCCTGCAAACATGTGACTGTTCTGTCGGGTCTCAGACCAGCCATCTTCTGATCATGGGCACAGAAACTTAGCCCACTGAGTTGCTCACCTCTCCCTGATATCCTATACGACTGTTGCTGGGTTTACTTAGAGCATGGTTGTCCATCCTCCAAGCAGACCCAACTACAGTCATATAGGAACCTTATTCCGGAATGTTCAGAGTTCTGTGAAATTGCAGATGCCAGCTCTCTGTTGCCATTGACCAGACTGACGTCTCATTGCTGGTCCTGGGATGAGGTCACCCTCAATCACAAGCGTTTTTTCTTGGTCCACGTCAGCCTGGCCTGTTCCCACTTCCTGGCCATGAATTTAACATGGGTTACCCAGGAGACAGCCATCCGTGGAGAAGCACTCCTAAATAAGTTAGTGGCCGTAGGACGGCCGCAATCCGATCCTCTCAGGGCGTGTCTAAGAATTACCCTTGTCTGTGACCACAGAGCATCCCGAAAAATAAATACTAAATAAACCTCACACCTGGCCACCGACTCCTGTTTATAATGGAGTGTGATATCGGGGGATGCGAGCAGACTTCTGCACACAGAGAGTGTGGCTCGGGTCTTTTTAGAAGGCTGGGGTGTCTGTTTATTAGCCCCGTGGGAATTATGTGTCCGTAGGTGTTTCGCATACTGACGTGTCATTGCTCTAAGTGGGGAAGAGCATTTGTGTTGCTATTGGGCTGCCAGTAACCCTAAGAAGAATCATTCACATTGGCACTCAGGACACGTGTCTGAGATAATCGACCGTAAACCTTCCTAAAGTCCTGCTTCACCTTTTAGGATGCACTTCACTGCAAAAGTACAAAGACGACATAGATTATATCCCATAAAAACTAATGAAATTATATTTATATATAGCTCAGAATATAATGTTACCTTTAGAAAGGACACTTCCACAGATATACATCACATTAAAATTACATTCATCAACACTTTCGTAGTCAGTCTAAAAATAAAAAATGACTAATGATGATTTTTGTGAGCATGTCTTTCCTGGCTGTGTTGTAGAGGCACAGAACCTCTTGCTGGGGATCATTTTGGTCTGTCTCTCTATAAGATAAGACATGTTGTGTTCTAGCTGTGGACAGTAGGTGTTTTGTGGATCTGGTGGTGAATAAGTGACCCCCTTTCCCAGGGCCTTGTGGCCTCACTGTGGGCTTTGTGCTTTGAGGTTCCTCTTTGATCTCACGGGCCTCGTAAGGGTCCGCCGAGCAGATCGCCACAGGGCCCGTGCGCTCGGCTAAGCACTGAGGTCCATGTCTTGTGTCCTGCCCACCTGCAGCTCTCCACCTGTGGCCGCCGGGTGTTCTCCCGCCCCCTTGTGGATCCTCGGAGGATTGCGTCGCCGGAGATGCGGGGGGGGAGTATCCAGGTGCGCCATGACCGCCTTGTGAGTGGATGTCCCGACACCCGTGCGCCCAAGGCTGCCCCTCCCCGGACTTGGTGGCTGGCGTGAGGGGGAGGATGAGTAGCTTGGTGCTGGCTGACGAGAAGGAGGGCCGCCACGCGGAAAGCACCTCGATGCCCGGGCCCCCTCCTGTGGGGGGGCCGCCGGCCCCTCCCCCACCGCCGCCCCCCCCTCCCCCACCCCCCGGCCCGGGTAGCGGAGCCGCCCAGGGCGTGGTGCGTAAGCGGCGGCGCGTGCGTAGCTTCTTCTGGAAGACCATCCCGGAAGAGAAGGTGCGGGGCAAACCCAACATCTGGACGATGGCCGTGCGGCAGCAGCAGTACCAGATCGACGTGCGCACCGTGGAGGAGCTCTTCGGCCAGCAGGAGGAGACACGGCACAGAGGCACCTCCAGCCGCTCCAGCTCCTCCCTCAAGGAATCCAAGGAGGAGGTGAGTCCCGTTAGCCTCGAGACCCTTAGAACCTCTCCTGTCTTCATACCCTTCCAAGTCCAATGTGCTTTGACTCCGGTGAGAGAAGCACATGAGATAAAGGCTTTTTTCTCGTTGCTCCTTCAAACGATAAGTTAGGTGGCAGGAGATGTTTGGAAGTGAGAGGAGATCCCTGAGAGGACCCTGTATCCTGTAAGTGTATATCCCTGTGAGAGCTGGACTTGACAGCATCCTCGGCTCTGTGAATGGGCCTGCTAGAGTTACCTGTCAGATCGGTCACCCAACTACCCCACAATGAAAGCTCGAGAAGTGACCCCTTCCTGAGCCTAGCAGATGGGAAGTACCCCCCCGGAGCCGTTCAAACAGCCTACGTTTGGATGATCCAGCAGGGGGGTAAAAACGAGAGACGCCAAACTAAGTGGCGCATACTCGGCCCATGGGCCAGGTCTGTCAGGAGGTCAGGAACGTATCAGTCTGCCAGCCGCCTCCACTGTGTGGAGAAGGTCTGAGTGCATCATGGGATTTGCATGCATTTTCCATAAGCTCATGTTGCACACACAGATGCCTTATAGAAATAAACCATTCATCTGATGACCTCATGTCATGATCTTTGTGTTTGGAAATAGTTTGTTTTTGTGTGTGTATGGCGTTACCAAGTTCACCTCCTGAATAACCCATCTGTTTTTAGGATCCTGTGTATCTGGGTTGGGTCACGCTAGCTTGATGGCCATCCCAGAGAGTGTGGAGTGTAGCGTAGGGGCAGGGTGCCGTGTGTGTGATTGGAAAGTCGTTGGTTCGAATCCTAGGGCTGGGGGAGTGATATCAAAGTTGGGCCTCTGAGTAAGGTCCTTCAGCTCCAGGAACTGTCTGACCCTGCTATCTCAAAAATATGTCTCGCTTTGGAGAAAAGCATCTGCTAAATAAATGAAATGTATATCAACCTGTTGAGGTGCCAGTTCCTTGCAAGGTGCATGCACCTACACTCTAAGGACAGCCTAAAGCAGTGTTTCCCAGTCTGCTCCTCGGGGACACCTTAACAGTTCATGTTTTTGCTCCCTACCAGACAGACCACATTTTTGCTGGGAAATGGGAGGGAGCAAAAATATGGACCGGCTGTGGGTCCCCAAGGATAGGACTGGGAAACACTGGCCTTGAGTAACCAGTTAGTTCAAACCCTATTTTCTTTCTGCTATGGAAGTGAACATGTCTTAAGGACAGTCACAGGTACAGCAGGAGCACTGTGTACGCAGAGTAGTGCTCAGAGATCAGCCCCAGAAGCCTCATGCTGAGCCACTGTGCCTGCCAGTTTGAGGGCAGTTATACACAAACGTCACTGTCCTTTTGCTCCCACCATGTTTTTGACAAGGATCAAGTGACGTCCGAACACCTGAAACATAAGCTGAGTGTCTGTTTAGCCAGCCACGCTCTGTACCTTCCCCCTACCCCCATATAGCTGTAGACTGGCGACTGTGCATTATCATAACACCTCACCTGTGCATTCCCATGACACAGCATAGCTGTGGGGATTATGATTATGTCACTGCATAAACAATCGTTGTTACGGTGATGAGCACCAAATATGGCCTATTGACAGTGTGTCGGACAGGCAGAAAACAAGCGTGGATTGTGTCTAGGTAAGCTAATCTGACTTGGTAGTAGAGTTTGCCTTGAAAACTGCTGAAGATGTCCTTGAAATGTTGATTAAGTCTGAAAAGTTCCCCAGTTGTAGTTCAGGTACACAAACAGCCTTTGAATGAGCTTTGCTGTCTGAATGTCAACACAGATGAGAGCATCGGTCCACCGGAACAGGGATGCCAACTGCAGGCTGATTGAGAAGTTCCCTTCTTCTGTTTGTGCTTTCAGATCAGCATCCTGGACCCCAAGAGAGGGATGAACATGGGCATTTTCCTTAAGCAGTTCAAGAAGTAAGTTTTCTCGTCTAGCTGTGGATGCATGCTGCCACTCACGCATGCACACACAGCCACACGTGTGGCAGGAAGGGAGGGAACTGGGGCTGATCAGCACGGGAAGTTCAGAGCTATACAGGTCTGACGGTCAACACTCATTGGGCATGTTCAGAGCAGTGCATTCTGGGAAATGGATATGAGTGCGATTTACCTTCATTGTTATGTACAGAATGTGTCACACTTACGGAACCCTTGCATCACTGTGATCTTGGATCGGTCGTTGTCCCACCTCGGTCGTCACGTGTGCAGACATCTGCTGGTGACATGGTATGGGGGTGGGGGGGCCGCCAGCATGCCCAGGGAGCGAGGCCACCTGCTGGTTGGACTCCCCAAGGTCTTGGCGAGTCGTGCTGCGTTTCACTTCGCCCTCCAAGGTGTTCTTCGCAGCTGCAGATGAAGCTAATTGGCCCCAGGGCAGTCGCTTTTGATGCAGACTGTTCTCTACTGATGCAGAAGCAGGAACCGGAGTATGAGCTGTCTACGAGCCAGCATGACTGTGCGAGATTTTACGTCCAGAAAGTAAAAATCCATACCAAGATTTTGTTTCAACCAACCAGTTGAGTACTCTATGACTGAGACCATATGCGAGATCACTGGTTGGAAAACAGAAGGGCGTTGCTAAGGAAAGCTAGAACTTGAATATTGAATATTATGGCTCATTATTGTCACTATTTTGAAATGACCTGTATGATGCTGAAGCGTGTCATTAGAAATTAACAGATAAAATATACGATAAACATTTATGTGTGCATTTTTCAGGACATCAAAATCATGGCAAGAAGTATAGATTTACTGTCTGGAAAATAAAAATAAAAGTCCCTTTAATGTAAATGAAGGCACTGTTTATGGTCCTGGGATGTGTTAGTGAAGCAGTTAAACATAGATGTTAATGCAGAAGCCATTGAGCGATTGTCTGACTCTATAAGGAAACTCTCCTCCTTCTCTTTGCTTGGCATGCAACTTTTTAAAAATTAGTTTTCCTTGATTGTAAGATCAGTACTAGTCCATCGCATTCTCCTCTGATTAGTGACTTTCTGTCATAAGAAGTCTCGCCAAAATTTGCTGGACGGACCAAGAGCAAACCAGATTGTTTGCATTAGCTTGTAGCTCGCAAGAGCAACGGATCAGTCAGCCCACTGCATCTGTGGGCCGGAACATGGCACAGTGTGTTTTCTTCTTGTAAAGTGTTAGTTGATCGTATCTCAGGCCCATTTATTGAAGTGCTCCTCTACACTCACATTCTAGACTGATCTTCCGGCATTAATGCAAATGCTTCCTTAGAAAAAACACAGAGAATCTGCATGAACACAAATAGGTTACACTGCTCTTTTTGTGCTAATGCACTCCGCTTTATGTTTGTTTACATATTATTTGTTAATGGTACACATGGATGATTTTTCCGCACGCAGAAGGGTGCCGGCCGTCGCAGTGAATGGGCTGTTTGAGCCTCTATGGCATGTGAATGGCGTGGCTGGACAAAGGGGGTCATACATTATGCATGTCTTTTTTGCGGAGCCATTATGGAGAAACCCGAGTGAGCAAGCGGGCCCTCAAAGACGCCGTCATGTGTGTTTTCTCGTGTGAATGCTGTTTTCATCCTTTGATCTTCGGTGCAGATGCCTGTTTTATGGCGTTTATGGTTCTGTTGTTGAATACACACTTTTACCTATATAAAGCTTTTACTAGTACACTTTTACTAGTATCTCATTAATACTGTTACATTTTTCCTAGAGCTGTTCTGGTTTAGTATTGTCAACCATTCTGTCCCTAGTTGGCACCCTTAACCGTGTACCACCTGTACCCAGGCTACAAAAATGTTCTCTAAGTCTGTCTTTAAGTCGAATTTGTAAGGAAGCTGAAATAACACAGCACATAATAACAATAATAATAATAGTGAAACACACTCAAGAAATCCCAAAATGTCCCATTTTATAGGTGGTTCAGCAGCAGTTCTCTTGCGACTAAATTGTGCAGTCTTGAATGAGCCGATGACCCACTGAAACCGCGCAGTGCTTTTCCATGCGTCACAAAGTCGTGTGTGCGCTCGTTATTATGAACCATTGTATTTGACCAGAATTTTTAATATAATAGGCTTTCCATGACTGTCCAAGTATGAGTTGTCCATGTGTCGTACATTCATCACCCTGGGACTGTCTGTGACCACAGATTGGCTGTGAAATTATGGTGGTGTAATGGTTAAGGATGCGATCCTGTAATCAAACGGTTGCCGGTTCGAGTCCCTGACCTGCAGATACCGCTGTGGTACCCAGAGCGAGGTGCTGCCTCCAAGCACTGCTCCCCGAGTACTGAAGTAGCTGCCCACTGCTATGTCACAATGTCACATGGGTTAAATGCAGAGGACACATTTTGTTGTTGTCCACTGTGTGCTGTGATATGTTGACAATGACCATTAATCACCTTTCAAATTACTCTTGGCTTCATTTTCTATCACCCTCTCCCTCGGCCTTTCACAGTACCCTATGATACAGCCCCAATTTGCCCTTATTATGAATTGCCAGCTTAAGTGTCTTAATTTGCCTCACACATAAATCCAGCTTTACTAAACCCTAATACGGGCGGATGTGGAAACCACCCATTGTTTAAAATTAACAGATTATCCGTGTCTTAAAATCCAGTGCCATTTCTTGTGTAACTTGGACAGTAGCACCGAAGCTGATTAGCAGGCTCAGTGGAAGGTCCTATAAGCCTGTTTTAATAGGTGCTGCTCGCCTGAATTTGCATCATGCAGCCACCTGATCGCATCGCAGGTTTGCATGTGACTCGGCGATTTCCATAACTCTCCAGCACCGCCATATGAGTGCCCCCCGTGACAGGCTTCCGGAACGGAATCCGGCTGCTCGGGTCTCTGCGGCAAGCCGCTGTCATGGAGACCCTCGTATTAGAAGTTTCCTTTGTTTTTAACGACTTGAGGAGCTCCCAGATAATGAAGCCTTATTTGTTATTATAATGACTCAGACTTACCATGCAAATGGACCCCTGCAATAAGAAGTGTGACGTGTGAGTGCCGTGCTGCTGAATGTATGGAGATGGTTGTGTGTCATCTGCTTTACTTGTGTCTGTCGGGTTAGGTCAGGCTCGCTCACACATTCTCAGTCTAAAGTTGTAGAGGCTCAGTGGAGACGAGGCATAATAATTCACAGCTTACTCCAAATACTGTTTCCAATAAATCCACACCAGCTCTGTTGGAGACTTTGATCAAAAGCATACTGCCAGCTTGAGGAATAGTGGGATCTATCGACTAAGTAGGGGCAACATTAGCAATATAACCTCAAATTTGTCTTGCAGGTCTAACCAGTCCATCATTGATGACATTCGCCACAGCAACAGCAAACGGTACGGCCCAGAGGCATTGAAGGAGCTACTGAAACTCCTGCCTGAAGCAGAGGAGGTGAGGATTGCCTGTCTATAGGGAAACCTCGGACGTGTTTGTGGAATGGACTTGATACGTCTAAAGGCTCTATGGATTTTTGTGTGGAACATTTTTGCAGTTAAGCAAACATAAACAGCAAGAGAGATGTTGTAATCGGGGGATGATGCAATGGCCCATCAGAAGAACTGCTAGTTGAGCTCAGTTTCTTGCTACTGTTGTACAGATGCATGTGGGGTCAGTGGAAGCAGCGGGTCATGTGACCCTAGGAGCATGTTGGTATTGACTCTGTGCTGCCTTCTGCAGGTGAAGAAGCTCCAAGCATTCAAGGGGGACACCAGTAAGCTGACTCTTGTGGACTCCTTCATGTACCTTTTGATCCAGGTGCCAAGGTGGGAGCCCTGCATTTTAAACCAGTTTATGTTGGTTTGGACCTCTCTGATCCCATATATATATGGGGAATGAATGCCTGTTGTTGTCGTTTGCAGTTTTGATGTTCGTATTGAAGCCATGGTGCTTAAGGAGGAGTTCTTCCCATCCTGTTCAGTGATGAGCCATGAAATTGACGTTATCCGCTCGGCCACGAAAGGTAATCATGAGTTTTCTTCTTAATGGCATGAAAATCTAGTTTCCATTGTTATTGAGTGGACAGGATACCTCATGTGACTTACCTAGACCGATTGGAAAGAATCACTTAATTAACCACTTTCTAATTACTATCCCAACTCAACACATACAATGTAGCTGTTTTCCCACATTAAGATGCAGCTTTTAAAAGTGTTGGACATTTTAATAATTAAGTTATTGATCTGTATGACTAATTTTGTCATGCCATTAGGCTGTTTGGATATTATTTTTTCAGGCTCCTAAAAAGTTAACTAACCTGGTGTGGTTTGGAAAAAATGATTTGACACATTCTATGGATTTCCCAGCCATCCGTGCATCATTAGTGTTGGAAATGCCCTTTCTATTAGCCAGGGAAACATTCTTACTGAACACATACTTAACATCACTGGGCTCGTTTAATCTCGCTGAGTCACACTGTTCACAATGTCTGGGCCACCAAACCTCCTTTACAGCATTACAGCCGTGATGTTTGTGGCCTTCCTTCCAGAAAATGTTTTCTAAGTGAAAAATTGGTTTAATTATTGTAGTGCTTTCCAGACCGAGCCAAACTCTTGATTAGGTTGTGCTACATTGTATGTTTTTTTTACTCTTTCACTCCAAGTACCCAGATAAGGGTAACTTTATGTAATGAATAATGCCAAGTTCTGAATTACATGATCCATCATTCTGGAAACCTTGCAAGAGGGTTTTAAGATAGATAAAACTTGCAGGTGGTGTGTGCCCCAGTAGTCATGGGGCACTGTGCCTATAAACAGAAGGTCGCTGGTTCAAATCCCATGGTCAGTGGAATGATTTCACCTTCAACCCTTTAGCAAGGCCCTTAATCCCAAATTTCTCCAGGGACAGCCTGACCTGCTTTCTCGAAAATGTACATCAGAGTCGAATGAAGGTGTCTGCTAAATATGTAAGATGGTAACATGGCCAGCCATATTCTGACTGCAAATGTGCTTGCGTCCAACAGAGCTGATGACATGCGAAGAGCTGCACGCTATCCTGCACCTGGTGCTGCAGGCTGGCAACATCATGAATGCTGTAAGTACCTCTACGGGCCAGGCTGCTGCCACAGGCCGCCCACAGATGGTGCTAATCGCTAATGGTGCTAATCGCTAACAGTGCCTGTTTGTGGACAGGGAGGCTACGCTGGCAATGCTGTGGGCTTCAAGCTATCATCACTGCTCTCGCTAGCAGACACCAAGGCCAACAAACCAGGGATGAACCTGCTACATTTTGTGGCTCTGGTGAGTGGTAGGGGGTGTCTCTGGGATAGAAAGACAAAGGGCAGCTTTAATAAAAATTTTTTTTAAAAAACCCAGAGACCTTAGAACAAATAAATGGGGCTTTGAAGCCCACAGTGAACAGGATTAAGCATGAGATGCTAATCGCTGCTAGGTTTAACCCAGTAGGTATCCATATGATAAGCAACAGGAAGTCTGGTAAATCAGCTGAGTGACACAGCAGTATAATCCTTTCATTTTAGCAGTGTTTACCATCACTTTGTAGTACAATTCCAGCCAATTATCTCCAGAGTCTGTAAACTGAAACTGAAATATCCTGAGTAATGGTTGTTGAGGTCAGTAGTGGTTCTAGGATTTTTTTAAGGTGAGGTGCATTAGGCCATAACTCATACAGACCAGTATCATTAGCCAATCGCATGTTTAGAATGTGTGATTGACAAGTGGGGGCACTTTGGGGGCCAATCAGCTTTCAGCTAGGGCCAGTGGCCCCGTGACCCTGCCTCTGCATAAACTCCTGGTTGAGGCTGATTTTCATGGTGTCTCTTTCCCCTGCACAGGAAGCCCAGAAGAAGGACGAAGGTCTACTTAAGTTCCCAGAGAAGCTGCAGCACGTGCAGAGTGCAGTCAGGTGAGGCCCTGCAATGCAAAGCAGCAGACTGCACCCCGCAGGCTGTCCCCACGGCGAGGGTGTGTCCCTGGAGCAGCTGCTTCCAAGGGCGTCCTGATACTGGCCAGACAGCAGATTGCGCTTTCAATGGAAGATGCTGGTTTTTTTTCCTGCTAGTATCACCTCGAACTTTAACGTTGTGGTCTTTTCCTCAGAATATCAGTGGAGAACACAGAGACAGAGCTGCAGTCCCTGTACTTTAGGATAAGGTCGGTCGAAGAGAAGATCCAGAGGGATGAAGAGCTGCTTCAGCAGCTGGAGGACTTCCTGCAGGTTGGATACACTAACCCACCCCCCCCCACCCTTCCATATTATTTCTATTTTTATTATTATTTTTATTCACACCAACGCTGCCAAGTACCTAGTATCGACAGGTACCTGGCCAATAATGTGATTCTGATAACATTTTGCACTGCGATTCGCAAACGCTGCCTTTCTGAAATCGCGCCCCCCCAGAGATCCACACACACTCTGCAAGAGCTGACGAGGCGCAGGCTGGATTTACGCAAGGAGGGAAACATGCTCATCGATTTCTTCTGTGAAGACAAAGACACGTTCAAGTTGGATGACTGCTTCAGGATATTCCAAGACTTCTGTCTGAAGTTTAAAAAGGCTATCAAGGTACGGAGCCTTCAACGCATTTTAGCACGTGAGAGGGGCCATGCATAAGGGCCGACCTTATCATTAGCCAATGATATGTTTTGAAACGGTGAATGATAGGGGAGGGGGCACTCCAGTAGTCAATCAGCTTTCAGCTGGCCACACCCACGTGTATGCCCCTGATTCTGATGGACTGAAATATTAACCAAAGAGACTACTATGCTGCCCGGTATAAAACACCAATAAATCTTTTATGTGTTCACTATGCACATACGTGTCTGCTGATTAACCCCCCCCCATCTCTTCCACCCTGGGTAGGATAACCACGACCGCAAGCTAAAGGAGACGGCACGGCAGCAGCGGCTGCGCGAGCTGGAGGAGAAGCGCTTCATGCTGTCCAGCTGGGAGCGCGGCGGCGGCTTCGGCCGCAGCAGCAGCGAGAACGACGTGGACACGTTGACCAAGGAGGGGCTGCTGGACTTCCTGCAGCCGCGCTCACAGAGCCCCCGCAGTCCGCTTGCCCGGTCCTCGAGTGTCCGCCGCTACCGCCACACCATGGCTGCCGCGGCCGACCGCGAGTTGCACAGTTACCTTGAGCTGTTCTCCACCGGTGAAGCGCCACGTTTTAACAGCCTACCACGCCCCAGCCGCCCGCACCAAAGGAGGACCGTCCCCTGGCTTGCTGATCAGGACAGCACCTGCAAATTGGGCTCGATTAGCCTACCCTCCCCTGGGACACAGATGCTCTCCCCAGGATCAGACAGGGACCCTCTCAGCCCCTTGGCCAGGTTCTCCACTGGCTGTGACGTCGACGAGGATCCATTTATTGACAATGACAATAAAACCACCGTTTCTGAAGGCGAGGTGGTGCCCAGAACTGATCACAACAAAAATCACCTCAGCAAGTCGTCTGGTGTGGGTACCGGACAGTTCAATGTCAACGTAGAGAAATGCACCTTAGTCCCTGGACCACTACCTTTGGATCTTGCAAGTTCTAACAACAATAATATGCACTTAATGGACCGGGGGGGTCTCGTAATCACTGATCTAGAGAGGGAAGTGGATCCTGCAAAAACCCTAGTCTTGGATACCCCTCCTTCCAGTAAGGATTCCGAGATTGCACCAGATTCGAGGACAGAATGGGACTGTAAGATGGACTCTCCTCAATTCACTTTATCTCCTCTGCGTGACGAGGAAGACAGTAGCACGATTTCCTCAACAACGTGCGATACACCTCTGCCTTTGGATATATCGTTGTCAGGCAAAAAGCCTGTTTTTTACATATTAGACTGTACGGACACCGACTGTTCTGTGATACTTGACTACTCAGAGACGGACAGCTCTTCCATCATGCGGGACGCCGTCAGCTTTGACTCCAAAATGCTGCACAGCGACAGCCAAGCCAACTTGAAGGAGCGGAGTTCCCATTCGTCCAACATCGAGTCCACGTCGAACAATGACCCATCTGTGCTTATGTCACCCAATGAGCTGGCAGCATCAGAGTCCAAAGATGGTGCGCCTAGGGCTGGCACAGAGGGAGCAGAAATGGACAGCTGTGGCAATGTAGAGGGCAAAAAGCTGGACAATTGGGCAACGCCAACCAGTGGGTCCAAACCCATGCAGGTGAAAACTAAGCCTGTCTCAAAAAATCTTGCTGCACAGAACACGCAAGAGGCTCAGGAAGCTCATACGTCGAAAACCCCTGAGCACCAGCCTTTGCACAAAGTAGTCCCCATCACCAAGACCAACCGCGTGAGCAGCACAACTAGGAAGGTAGAGAAGCTCCCGGCTCAGGAAGGAGCCGACATCAGGAGGCAGCACCGGGACCACAGCATGCCTGCCAGGAGGAACGAAAGGCTGAACCGTATGCCCCGAAACTCCAGCATGCCGCCGGAGGACTCCAAGGGTCACAGGGGGATCCCCCGCTGGGCCCGGGACTCCCCCATCTACAAGGCCTCCATCAGGAAGCCAAGTGCCAAACCTGTAAGGAACATTCCCAAGCCCCCACCAGAAGAGAAGATGTGCCGGTCCACTATGAGGGCGTTGGCCCAGGCACAGGCAGCCTCCGAGGGTAATGCCCCAAACACTCCCACGCATGTGGGCCAAAAGACTTCAGGGTCTCTGCCCAGCTTTGCCCGCAACACAGTGGCCTCCACCTCAAGAAGGGCCATGAAGGACCTCGGCCCTGACTCTAACCCCTCGACCCCTTCCAGAAGTGCCACTCTAACAAGGACTGGCTCCCAGAGGCAGGCCACCAGCAAGGCTGCCCAAACCAGCGCCCAGCACTCCCCTCGGGAAGAGTTGAAGCCCCAGGGTGCACTGCGGCGGGTTCAAAGCGCGAAAGGCAGCAACCGCGGCGGCCGGCTCTCCGACAGACCGGCGCCACACAAGAGCAGCAGCTTCTCTGAGAAGTCCAGAGACTCCATCTCCAGCAAATCCCTCAAACCTTCATGGAAATAAGACACAGGATGTGAAATCGGACCACAGTTTTTAGGAGAAACCCTGAAAGGAGATTCAGTTGAATAAAAAAAACACTTCTTCTCCTGCTTTGTCCAGGATAACCATGACCCTATAGAAGATGGTTGGATGAATGGTATTTTTGTCTGAAATTTTCACCGCATGTCATTTTCAGTAGTTGCTGAATCGCAGCCTTATGGAGGGTTTAAAAATCTTAAAATGTGTTGTCCGTATTTTCGAACAATGTCGAGATAGCAATCCGAATCAGGAACATTTCATAGTTTAAGATTAGAGTGGATTTATTTTATTAAAGAGACATTTGTAACTGTTCACTTATGGATATGCATACCAATGATTTAGGTATTTTAATAAATACCCTTATCTGCATTTTTTTTCCTTTTCAGCAGTAGAGGATGTAGATAGAAAGTTTGTCGTCTTCGTGGACAGCCTGTGCCTGCTTCGTTGTCCTGTATGTAATATGTCATAACGTGTAAGAACTACCAAACATGTTCAAATGCTGCTGAACAGCTCTGGTGATCCCAGTGAGCTTTGGCCTTTGCTCGGGGGTACGAGCTGTGGAAATGTGATGCTGCTCTCCATGTCGTGTGTCCGTCTTCCCTCGCTTGCCCAAGCCGCCGATCATGTGCGGACGTGCCCAGCTGGTCGTCACTGGGACCTCCCCAGGATCATCTAAAAGCTTCTCCCTGTGAAACGTGGGATGCCTCTAGTGTCGTGGTATATTAGCATTTTTTATGTCTCCCCCATAGTACCTCCACATGCTGGTAGCCCTAACACCTAAGAACGCGTCCATTTGATATGGGTAAGATAATGCACACCATAGAATATATCGTGGTTGAATTTGTGCTATGAATCAATTATGAATGGAATGGTTGTAATTGCTTTGGATTGAAATAACACATTTATGAGTGTTATTATTTCCAAATAAAAATCTAATTATTTCCTTGTATTTGTACAGTGGGGGGTTCTGTGTTTGTATTTGATTGCTACCAATTACCTGATCGCCGTCCTACAGCGAACTGCCAAGAGGAATCTGGAAATTGCTATGGTTCCCACAAACAAAACGGTTCCGTACGTAGATTAGAGCCCTGCGCGGGACCGTTTTTTTCATCCCGCTCCCGCCCGCACCCGCAATATTTCTGTCCAATCCCGCCCGCTCCCGCGGTCTGTCTATGTCCAATTCCGCCCGCTCCCGCTGTCTGTCTCTATCCAATCCCGCCCGCACCCGCAATATTTCTGTCCAATCCCGCCCGCACCCG
>JAODKN010000082.1:2250054-2269291 GCA_026774425.1 Petrocephalus zakoni
AACAAGCCCCCCCACAGCGCTGTGTAATGTTCCCCCCCGCCCCCCCCCCCCCCCGCCCAGATGCTACGTGTAGAGTTCCTGAGGCTGACCACAACCATCAGATTAGAGGTCTTGATGCTCTGCTGGGGGGTTAGGGTCTGGGCTAGTTACTGTGTTTGGCTAGTGGGGGTGGGTCTTTTTGTTCAGAAAGGCTTGATGTGGCCTCTGTTAATGAAAGAGGACAGCAAAGGGATTGTTTGCTCCCTCTCGTTTATTTTGCCCTTTGATTTTACAGTTTGATGTCATCTCAAGTATTGTGGCTTATTGATCTGGGTTTGTGCTTGCCTGGTGGAGGGGAATCTGTGTGGGAGTCTTTGTTGCTATGGCAATGAGATTTTTTTCTTTTTGAATAGTGTTTCTGGCACAGCACATATTTCAGTAACTAGACTTCTCCCAGACGGGCTTCTTATGAGCGCTGTTCTGTGCTTCTCATTCTTAATGTGGCACCCAGAATGAATGGAACGAATCAGCTCTTCACCTGGGACTCATCTGACCTCGTTTTTATTTGTTTTGAGTGTGTCTTACGTCGGGGGGGGGGGGGAATAAAAAAAGTAAAAACAAGGCTCAGGATGATATTCTACCAATTTTTATGTTCCTTGATTTATGCAGAAGTAATAAAACTTTTAATTAGTTGTATAAGCGATGTTTTAATTTAGAACATGACTGTGCAAATCTAACCAGATGTAGAAAGAACCAGATGTTCTTTCTGATGATATGGGATGTTTTTCATGCTGCCTGTGGCCTGACATTAAACATGTATGTTTGTGAGGTTGTAGTTTTATCTTTACGGAGGTTTGAAACTTTTAAAAGTGGGCCTTGTGTAGAATCGTCCCTGTTGTGGTCCTGGTGGGTCTGTCCCACCCACATTCACTCCCATCATGCTTTGTTCTCATTTCCTGTCAAATGTAGTGCAGCAGTCCAGGGCTGTGATAACGACTGTTGTGTGTTCAGATGTTTATGAAGTATTTTGAGCAGAGTCATTCCTCCAGCATTTGTGTACGACCCCCATAATAGCTTGGATGAAGATCTGGTTTCACTGCCTTCCCACCCCACCCTTTATGGTGGAACGTCTCTCACTGCGAGTGGCTCCAGCTGGAGAACCCGTGCTGGTTCCTCAGTGCCATCCTACCGGGCACCGTGCTGGCAGAGGAGGCCGCTTCCCTGCTGGGGCAGAACCTCTAATGGCCGGTTCTCCAGTTTGATCTTGCAAGATCTTCTGCTGGTGCTGTGGTTCATGGCTTGGTTGGGCCCTCTGGCCAAGCGAGGTCGCCACACCCACAGCTCATCAAACGCTGATGCTGCAGCAGCTGCCTTGTTGATCAAAAAAAAAAATCGACTTAAAAATTTCACGTGAAACCGATGCATAATTCAAGTGGGTGGGGGTTTCTGTTTTTGTGTTAGAACCGTCACCGGAAGAGTTGAATAATCTAGAACTCGCAATACAGAATTTCCTGGAATGTGTGGGAGGGAGTAACACAAAAATGCTGCTAAAGCGCAAACGGAATATGTCCTTATTTATGGTCTGGCAGTTTCTGCTGTAGCTGCTGAGATCCAGCGGTGTGTTTGGTAGTTGTTGGTTGAAGTGTTGCTGACTTGCGCCCCCCTTCCCTTCCCCGCAGGGTGCCGGGGGACGGGAGGCAGGCCGACCCCTATGTCACAGTCTTAGGATGGCCAGTGAAGGCTCCAGCATCCCCAGCCCTGTGGTCCGTCAGATTGACAAGCAGTTCCTGATCTGTAGCATATGCCTGGATCGCTACGACAACCCCAAAGTTCTGCCGTGTCTCCATACCTTCTGTGAGAGGTGAGGGCCGCCCGGCATCTGGAGCTGGGAGCCCATGGCACGGCCGTGCCGAGTCAGGAGTCTGTGTGGTCACTGTGCTCACTGGCTTATTAAAATCCTGATCTGTGCACAGCAGGACAGGTGTAGCTAACTGTGTAACTTTGTGATGTTCTTCCAGGACACAACCAGCTCCTGTCTGGTGTTTTGGTGAGAGATTAACCACGTGGGGGGGAGTTGGTTGGGAGAGGGAGCTAGGAAAGGGGGGGGGGGTGGGGGTTCTAGAGCTGTGAACTTGTGACGCTTTTCCACTGCCGCCAGGAACCAAGCCGTATCGCAAACTGATGGTTTTCCATCCTAAAGTACTTGAGCCGTACCCTCGATGACATGGCCCTGCTTACTAGCACCACCTTCTGATTGGTCAAAATGCAAGGAGATACTGGTGTTCTGTGCATGGATTATCTGAAGGAAGAAATTGCATATTATATATTATTCATTATTGTTGTTAGTATCACATTGTGTTGTATAGAGGCTTTCCTGATAATTGGAACTTGAACATTTCCAACCTACTGAACAGCTGAACGGAATGGATTCGTATCGCAGATTTCCACAAGCGAATGCTAAGTCCCGTAGTTTTTGATGTTAACATTGGCAACAGAGATTTTCACATATGTGCTAGGAGGAATTAGCACAACTCGGCAACACCATTAACAAGCCAAACCTTCTGCAGTGGAAAGCCAGTGTGAGCTGGAACAGTGCTGTGACTAAGGTGAGGCTCTCTGCAGTGTGGCTTGGTTCTTGGTAGCAGTGGAAAAGCACCTTAGGTTTCCTGTGCCAGTCTTTGCTCTGTGGTCCCTCTGTGTGAGGTGTCTCCAGTGCCGGTCAATCCTGTAGGTGACACAGGCAGCCACCCAGGGCACCATCTACTGGGGGGGGTGCAGACTTGGCAAACCACTGGCCACCTGGGCTTTGACCAGCATTGGACACCTCTAGACCTTTTGTTACTGAGGGATGTCGATCAGAGCATTACTGATACCACTAAAGAACAGTTATTCAGCGTCATAGTTTTAGTGAGTGGTTGATTTTTCTGGTTGTTGTTATAGACTGTCAGACTGTTGCCATTTACTTCAAGAAGGTCCTTGAATTGTGAAACTCTGCATTTGTTTTTACTGCTGTAAGAAGTTTGTAGTCAGTTTTTTGGTGACTGTGAAATCTATAGAATGTAGTTTCCCTGGACCCTGTCCCAGAGTAACGCAGACTCGGAGGCGTGTCTCAGAGTGACGGACACATGCTCCTCCCCTCACCCCACCTCCAGGTGCCTCCAGACCTACATTCCTGCCCACAGCCTAACGCTGTCCTGCCCCGTGTGCCGCCAGACGTCCATCCTGCCCGAGAAGGGTGTGTCCGCTCTGCAGAGCAACTTCTTCATCACCAACCTAATGGACGTCCTGCAGAGGTCCCCCGACAGCGGCAGTGAGGACTGCGCGGTGCAGGAGAATGTCTCAGCCGTGACAACGGGACAGCCCCTGTCCTGCCCCAATCACGGAAGCAATGTAATGTCCCTTCCTAGGCTGTCGTCTTCAGGCAGTCTCCTCCAGCGTTCCTGGGCCATCTGTACCTGGAACTTCTGTAGCTCCTGCAAACTTTCGTGTGTCACTTCAGAGGCCTTGGATTTGTTGTTGTTGTTGTTGTTGTTGTTGTTGTTGTTGTTTTTATTTATTTATTTATTTTAAAGCATTGCGATTTTTTTTTTTTTAACTGCTTTGGTTTGTTGCCATGGCAACCAACTCCCACGGCATCCACTTGAAATGGTCCCAAAAATATTAATATAATGCTAAGTGGTTGAGCCTTCCAGTGATGATGGCTTGTGTGTGTGTGTGTGTGTGTGTGTGTGTGTGTGTGTGTGTGTGTGTGAGGGAAAGTGCATCCAGATCTGACTTTATGGGTGCATGCTTGTTTGTGTGATTATTTTTATTATTTTTTTTCACGGGCTATTTTGTGCGTGTTTGACTCTATGAAAGGGTTTTGTGGGGCTCTGTTGAGTCTGACCACTGCTGCACTTGCCAGGTGATGGAGTTCTACTGCCCGCCGTGCGAGACGGCCATGTGCGAGGAGTGCACCAGCGGGGAGCATGCCGAACACCCCACGGTCCCGCTGAAGGACGTGGTGGAGCAGCACAAGGCCTCACTTCAGGACCAGCTGGAGGCCGTCAAAAGCAGGTGGGGCTCCTCAGCCCCCTCCAGATATTTCCTGCCTTTTTGGTTACTAAGCAACAGTTAGGTCTTTTTTTTGGGTAATCTCAAAATTCATATTTAAGGTGGGGGCACACTTCAGTGGTCATTATAATGGCCAGTATAACAGTCAGAATCTTCCTTATACAGCTGTCTATGTTAGAATGCTGAAGACCCGTGAGGGGAGGGTATCGTGTGGCTCAGTGGCATCGAATGCTGTTCCTGGGATCGCAAGGTCGCTGGTTTAAAGCCCCGGGTGTGCGAGGCCCTCAACCCTCCATTTCTGTGGGGACAAGCTGACCCTGATTTGCATGACGGGGTCTGCTAAATAATTGTAATCTAAGGAAAGCAAAACCTACAAACCTGTGGAAATGACTGGCTCTAAAATACTGTCATACAAAGCTCTTATTTTAGTTTCTAATAAGCTAAATTGCAGATTGAGGTTTTCCCCGTTAAGGAGCGCAGTGGTCACGGCGTGGTAGACGGAGGCGCGGTGCAATGCGTCGTTACTCCTGTGCCAGTGACGAAGGGGGACTGAGGCGGGGGTTATCTCAGAGCGAGGGATTAACCCCCCCGCTGTCAGCACATCGCTGATATAATTAGGCGAGTGGTGTGGACACGGCATCCTTCTGTAGGTGTGGGTTGCACTGCCTCCCTCACAGAGCAGCCTCATGTGACCATTGGCTGATCATAGAACTTGTTCCCATATTTATGGCATCCTAACCTGCTGAGCCATGCACCTCTCTCTCTCCAGCTTTCTCTCTCTTTCTAAATTCAAGTCAGTGATGGGAACCAGTGTCCCTTGATTGTTGCCCGTGGGAGTTTTACTTAAACAAATGTTCTGAGGGCCCAATGAAAAATGTTTGGCTCAGAAGTATGACCAGTCAGATCTTGCCAGATGTTGCATCATCCAATCAGATGTCTTTGTCCCACCTCCTATACAGTCTGGTTGTCTCTCTGAACCAATCATTTTTCCTTCTTCACTCTGAGCATTTTTGTGTAAGTAAAACTCCCACGAGCTTGATTGTATGTATGGTCTGAAAGAGCAGTTGTAGTAGTGATCAAGTTAGGTTGAGGTTAACCATGTGCTCTTTAACCATCCCCCTGACACCCAGGCTGCCCGAGATCGACCTGGCCCTGCAGGTTCTCTCAGAGATCCTTCAGCAGCTGACCAACCAGAAGTCTGCCATCGAGCAGGACATACACTCCACCTTCGACGAGCTGCAGAAAACGCTCAATGTCCGCAAGAGCGTTCTGCTCATGGAGTTGGAGGTCACCTACGGGCTCAAGCAGAAGGTTAGGGCCTTGTGTGGGAAGTTCCTCGGGGTGTGTAGCTGTGAGCCTTCATTTAATTGCTGTTGAGACCTGGAGGAGCAACCAGGCATTTGTTCAGAGGTTATCAGAACGTTGAGCTGGGACATGCCCTAGCTCCTGATCAATGTCCCAGCTGGAACCGCTGGGGCATCTCTCCAGGCCTGAGGGTGGGCTGACAGATCGATCGTGTGCTAATAACTGACAGCAGAAATGGAGTTTTGTCCGCTGAGAGCTATAGCTCTCTAGATGACAGATTATTCTAACTGGAGTGTCTGCAGATCAGAACTTCGAAATGTGAGAGTTGTGGCTGACTCTGTGTGTACCAGACCTGCTTCAGACTACCGTTGTTTCACTGTAAGCTGTTTAGTCAAACCCTCTGCACAGCCCTAGTTGAAAGTTGTACCGTTTTTGTTTTTCTTTGGCTGTTTGGTGCCTTTGATATTTTGTTTTATGGGTAGTCTTGGACAAACGCTATTGTTTCATTGTATACCTGCATGTGGACCTGCCTCCTCTACAATCTGATTGGTTATCTCTGTACCGATCTTTTTTGCATTCTACCCTAATGTTTAGAAATGGCAAAAATGACGTTTATGTAACGTTTTTTACTGTGTGTGTGTGTGTGTGTGTGTGTGTGTGTGTGTGAGTGTGTGTGTGTGTGAGTGAGTGAGTGAAGAAAGACGCTGAGGTATGACTTTGTTCGGACTTTATCAGTGTGGCAGGCACTCTGGGTGCGGTGTGTAGTAGGCGTGTGTGTGTGTCTCGCTGTACGTCCTGCTGCTTCGGCCATAATTGCCGGTCTGGTCGTGTGCTGCAGGTGCTGCAGGCCCAGCTGGACACCCTGCTGGACGGCCAGGAGAGCATCAACAGCAGCTGCAGCTTCACAGAGCAGGCGCTGAGCCAGGGCTCTGAGGCCGAGGTGCTGTTGGTCAAGAAGCAGATGGGCGTGCGTCTGGGCGAGCTGGCCGGCCAGGAGCTCCCCCTGCAGCCCGAGGAGAACGACCAGCTGGACTTCCTCATCGAGACCGACGGCCTCAAGAAGTCCATCCACAACCTGGGCACCATGATCACCACCAATGCCGTCGCCTTTGAGACTGTGGCCTCGGGGGAGGGGCTCCGGCAATGCATTGTGGGTCACCCCACCTCTGTCACCATCACCACGAAGGACAAGGATGGGGAGTTGTGTAAGACTGGCAGCGCCGTCCTGACGGCCGAGATCTGCACCCCCGATGGGAGCTTGGCGGACGGGGAGATCATCGACAATAAGAACGGTACCTACGAGTACCTCTACACGGTACCCAAGGAGGGCAACTTCACACTCTCCCTGCGTCTCTACGACCAGCACATCAAGGGCAGCCCCTTCAAGGTGAAGGTGACCAAGTCCGCCAACGTCTCGCCCGTCGCCAACGGCAACAAGAAGCGGCTCAAGTCGCCTGGAAGTAGCCACGTGAAGCAGAGGGCCATCAGACGGCCGGACAGCATGTACAGCACCAGCAAGCGGAAGGAAAACCCTATCGAGGACGACTTGATCTTCCGAATTGGTGAGTCTCAGAGGTTCTGCTTCCCCGGAATACAATGCTGGTAGTCTACACCAGTGTTCCTCAATCCAGTCCTCAAGGGATCCCCAGACAGTCCACGTTTTTGCTCGGGAGCTTCCTAGAATAGGCCCCAGGTTTACCATAACCCTGAACTGGATGAACAAATGGATGGGTAAATATTAGCCACCTGATGGGCTCAGCCAACCAGTAGGCATCCATTGCTTAACTGGGTCAAGATTACTGTAGTAAAATAGTGGCATCAGTGTCCTCATGGTATCAGGCATCTAAGTAAGGATCATTCATCCTTGAAGTGGATGAGTGTGACGGTGAAGTCTCCTACCTTCACACAGGTCCTTTAGATACGCACGTCCCTTTAAAAACTCTGAGAAATGTGAAAATATTTGCAAGCCTGCCGTTTGCATTTCAGGTACGAAGGGAAGGAACAAGGGGGAGTTTACGAATCTTCAGGGTGTGGCAGCCTCTTCGGCTGGAAAGATATTAATAGCAGACAGCAACAACCAGTGTATCCAGGTAAGAGAATAGAATTGATGGGGCGTTCAGAGCGGATGCTCTGTCCAGCTGCTGCTGTGAAAAGCGCATGCATGCCAGAGCGGCACAGTGGTGCTTTTTCCTTGGTTCAGATCAGATTCATGGTTTATGGCGGCGGTGGAAAGTACAGGTCCAAAAATTCCAGTCCAAGATTTTGTTTCAACCAGCCAGTCAGTCACAAAGTACTTTATTCTCTGTGGTTCTAATGTATCACAACACATGCATGTAGAGTGCCTTGGGGGTGACATATAAATTGAACTGAATACTCAACTGGTTGGTTGAAACAAAATCTTGGTCTGGATTTTTGCTTTCTGGAACTGAACTTCCCACCTCTTAAGTTTTGTGTCTCGTGACAAATTTTTTTTCTAAGATTCATGTTTGGTTTCAATCTGGTGTTTGGTCCTATAGTGTTCTCCTTACAAGCTCACTATGTGTTTTATTACTGATGTCTCCTTGATGGCCCCACTGTGATGCCGATAACTGCAGTGTCTCGCATGGTCCTCTCTGATCTTCTGGGGCAGAGATGGAATGGGAAGTAGATTGTGCTGGAATCCCGTCTGCATTCTTGCGATTTCCTGACTTCTATCGTATTCCGAGATCTAATCGCTATGTCCTCGCTTGAAGGAGGTGGTTGGGCTTCTCATTAAAGGCTTGGGCTGCAGCTTGTACAGATCTGGCAGTAAGATTGCATAATTGGTATGTTTGTTCCATTTAAGATGGAGGGACTGAGGCTGGTTGCGGGGGAAATGTCAAGAATCATCTCCGAGTCTCTGCTGGAGGGCCGCTTTGTACAGCAGAGCAGCTCATTAATGCTTTATAGGAAGACTTGAGCATAAAGCTAGCAGCTTTTTTTTACCAGAATGAGCTGTTGAATTTACATCAAAGGGCAGCAGAATGTTAGTAATCCTATGATTGAGGCCTAGCCGTGTCTGGTGGGGAAAAGCTATTTTTCAAATAACTAAGGTGGAAGGTTGAGGATGACAATTGAGTTGACCCATAATTCTGGTCATAGAATTTTAAAAACCATATTTAGACATCTCTCTGTCTATGGACAGATATTCTCCAATGAAGGGCTGTTTAGGAGTCGGTTTGGGGTAAGAGGGCGGTCTCCCGGGCAACTGCAGCGGCCAACCGGTGTGGCAGTCCACCCCAATGGTGACATCATCATCGCCGACTATGATAACAAATGGGTCAGCGTCTTCTCCAGCGACGGGAAGTTCAAGGTAAGCTTGCGCACCGTCATGTGATGCCGCTTCGGTGCTGGGCCACAGAGAAACCCGCTCAACTTCTCGCTCTTAACCAACAGTCCAAGATGGGCTCAGGGAAGCTCATGGGCCCCAAAGGCGTGTCAGTGGACCGAAACGGGCACATCATCGTGGTGGACAACCGGGCCTGCTGTGTCTTTATCTTCCAGCCCAATGGCAAGATTGTCACCAAGTTTGGTAACCGCGGCAACGGAGACAGGCAGTTTGCAGGTACACTCGACGGTAAAGCGTAAACCCTTTTTTGTCTCTTTGTGATGGTCTGCATGCCAGGCTTGAGCAGCAAGGTGAAGTCAACCCACTTCCTTCACCCATGACCATCTACTGCATGTTCTCCATGTAAAGAGGAAACATTGGTTAACCATTCTCCATTGGTACATCAATGTGCACATTTCCTGCAGAATGAGATGCTTGCGTGCCATGTTCAGCCTCTTACACGTGCTTTCTGAGAGAAATGAGGTCTGTCTCAGGTCAAACTTGTGCTCTAGTATACAGTATAAAACTCATTGACAAAAGGGATCAGACCTTAGTGCATTTACTGGTAGAACGCACCAAGGAAGCTGAGCTATGTATGTGTGTATGTGAGATGTATATTATAAAAAATACATTCAGGTCACATTTAGTCACTCACTTTGAAATTCACCTGCCTTTGTTGTAGGTCCTCACTTTGCAGCTGTCAACAATAATAATGAAATAATCGTCACTGATTTCCACAACCATTCTGTGAAGGTAAGGATACGTCTCTGATTCGCTCTGATTCTGATTCCTCAATGAGGTCGGAGGTTTTGCATGGAAATGCCTGAATGAGTCACGCTTGTCTGATAAGAATTGTTGTGTCTTCTGTCTTTTTGCCATGTGCAGGTTTTCAGCTCTGAGGGAGAGTTTCTGCTGAAGTTTGGGTCCAACGGGGAGGGGAACGGCCAGTTCAATGCCCCCACCGGCGTGGCGGTCGACGTGAACGGCAACATCATCGTGGCAGATTGGGGCAACAGCCGAATCCAGGTCCCATCCCCTCTCTCGGTCTTTACCCCCGTTGCCTGTAATATTGCCACTGGCATTTATCTGAGAACTTATTTTGGACAGTAACTGTTGCATTTACAGTTACGTTTTATTTATTTACCAGGAACCCTTATTCAGAGCTGTATAAATAGAATTGCATTGCATTGCACATAAAATTCTTGAGAAAGCAGGAACCAGACAGTCCTAACTGACTGTGAAATGGTAAATTTACATGTACTTATTGGAGACTTTTAACCAAATTACACACAACTGAGAAAGCAACGTCAGCCAGCCCCTGGAGCATCTGGCGGTTAAGGGCCTTGCTCAGGAGCCCAAGGGTGACATCACTCTTCCAGCCGTAGGATATGAAACTGTTCTGATCATAAGCACAGTGTCCTACCCCTTTGAGCCAGACACCGCCCCCATTTATTAATACAGCAATGCGCTGCGATTGGAGACGAAGATACTTGTTCATACATGACCTTCTCGTCCCCTGATGCAGGTCTTTGACGGCACTGGCTCCTTCCTGTCCTACATCAACACATCAGCAGATCCTCTTTATGGCCCCCAGGGCCTGGCCCTCACTTCAGATGGCCATGTCGTCGTCGCGGATTCTGGGAACCATTGCTTCAAAGTTTACCGCTACCTTCAGTGACCTGTGACAGTGTCTCCATCCCTCGCCCGCAGACCTGTGACATTCCAGTCACGCCTCGCTGTCACCATGCCACGTTGGATCCCTGTTGTCGTCGTGGATTCGCGTCACCTCTCACTAGATTCGCTGACTGATGACCTTTCACCTTTGACCCCTGGCACCCCGGCACTGAGGGGGTCTGATGTTCCCCCTACGATTTTTTTTTTTTCATAGAGCGGAAAGATGTTATGTCTGATTTATTTAATTGCTCCTTTTCCTGAGTTTATTTATTGATCTGACCGTATAGAATACAGCATTGTTTGTGAAACTGAAAATGCAGCACTTGATATAATAGCTTTGGTGTGACATTGCCCTTCTGAAAACTGTGGGTAAGGAAAGCAGGTAGCTGGCAAATGTGGCACTTTTTGGGAATATATTTTGTTCATGTCTAGTTTTCTTTAAAAAAGAGAGGGGGAAAAAAAGTATATTTTTGAAATTCTAATAAAAATGCCATTCTGTCAAGGGAATGCCCCCGGCCTTGTGCCCTGAACTGCCTGTGATGGGCTCCCCCCCACCCCCAAACATGACCAGGATAAACAGTTAAAATATGAATGTAAGGAATTTCATTTTTTACTGTTTCACATGCATGGTTAAGCAGATCAGGGAAAAAGTTTGAGGAACGAACTGCAGTTCCTGGTAAAATGCTCTTTTCTGTTGGAAGGAGGAGAAAATGCATTTCTGTAAATGTTAATATGAACTAAGGTATTTATCCATGAGCTTAAGGTGTAGGCTGCCTCAGTGTAGGTTTGCGTTTTGTCCAGTCGGGAAACACTCCCGCGGTTTCCATAGGAAGGTGTGTGTGTGTGTGTGTACGAGTGTAGTTGCTTCACGTGGTGTATCCTCTGCTCCGTAATTGCCCATCTATCTACCGTGAAAATGGATAAAAACATTATTCAAAGCACTCACCACTCGGCACACAACGGCTGATTATCGTGCTTCGCATTGACGTCTAGTTAGGTTTTTCTATGGCTTGTCATGGGATTTTACTTCTAGCAACACAGTCAATGAAACGTGGCATTGCTTGCAAAACCTGAGCAACATGCCTTATAGGATGAGGAGCCCCAGTGATGGTTTTTGTGCTTGCTGATGTTTGCACAGGATACAGATTTTTGTACTGTAAGCCTTGCAGCACTGTTGTACAACTGCGTGGTGTGGTTCTGTCATGGTGAAATTGTCCAAGATGTAAGTAAACTGGAGTGAATTATTCTTTCACGCCAACTTGAAGAACCTTTTATAAAATGATTTGAGCGATTTTGTGATATCAGTGCTGACTTAGACAGGGAGTTCACATGATACATCAAAATGGCCTCGTTTCAATGGCTAAACTGCACTTAGTCCAAATATTAGTATTAAGTAATACAAGGAACTGGTGAAAAAGTGAATCATGAGGTTAAACGTACAGACTCGAAGCCCACCGCTTACTCATTTGAGAATGACATTCTCTAAAAGGATTTTATTTCATGCACAGTTGTTATCCATCTTTATTTACAAATGAATTGCTGTTTTTTCTTTATTTTTTTTTTTATTAAAGCAATACACTTTCCCATGTTTAATGTCCCTAATGCCAAAAAAAAGTGCCCCTATGGATGATTTGTTTTGAATTAAATTTGAAAGCAGTTCTGTTCTGTTGTAGGAATATTTTGCAATGAATGTTGTACAAAGACTTGATTATGTAATTGTTCTATAATCCCTCAAATGTCGGAATCACTTGTAGATGGATTGTTTCCCTTTTATATTTCCTGCTGTCCAGCATTGTGTGTTTAAAAGGGGAAAAGGCAGCCTTAAGGTATGTGTCCCAATAGTGTTTTTGTACGCGAGAAGTCGTAGCGTGTTCAGCTTCCCAGATACGCTTGTAATGTATAAAACATCGCTTGTGCCCATTAAGCATTCCTTTCATTTTGATTTAGCCACTTGTCTGTACGGCACAGAAATAAAAGATTTGCATCCTTTGGAAAACTAGTTTCTTACGCACAATTTTTAAGCGACTGTGCCGGCAACGGATCCCGGACCTTCTTTTGATACTTAAGTAAAACGGTGTTCTGACACAACAGCAGACCTATCAGAATGGCATACCCTGGGTCAGGGACGGCCAGAGCCTTTATGGGGCCCTAAGCAGAATTTGATTTGATTTTGCCACCACCTAAATCAAGATATCTTGACATTTCAAGCACTCGTGGGGACCCCAAGCGGCCGCTTGGTTCGCTTATGCCTAGGGCCGGCTCGGTCCTGGGTTAATGCACATACGTGCAACAGAAATCGGCTGTGTCCGGCGTCATTCCATACATTTATTATACTGCTGGCCAAAGGTGACCAATTGCATTTTGTTAGGGTTTGGGGTTAGGGTTATGGTCAGGGTTACTTAAAAATGGCAGTTGTACTGTACGGAAGCGTACTTATACGGAGCCGGTATGCTATTCTGATAAGGTATGCCAAAATGTCAGAACAACAGCCGCAAAGTCACATGTCAGTCACTGTGCGGCATGTGAGCCGCTTGCCGAAGGCCACCAGGGGGCGAACGAATCTACTTCCGGCATTAGCTCCGCCCCCCGAGCAGGCTTTCAGACCGCGGGAAAAATCAACGTGTGCAGCGGAAGCGCCGTTTCTGAAAGCGCCTGTTTCTGGGGAGTTTAATATACTGGCAGCATGGTAAGATAAACCTAGTTATTTGCCATCCAGCGGTTTAATGAGCGCAGTGAGGGCTTCAGCCTGACGACGCTGAGCCGCCTTCTGCGGGGTATTTGCGTTTCTTTGGCAGTCCAAGAAGAAGGGCTTGAGTCTGGAAGAGAAGCGGAGCCGTATGATGGAGATATTCTTCGAGACTGTGAGCACCCGGGGCCTGGGAGCTGCTGGATGTCGGAAACGCTAATGGCTCATACGCTGAGCAGATGGTGTAATTATGGGCACAGTGCATAAGCGCCTCTAATAACAAGGTTACCGGTGCAGAGGGGGCTTTAGAGTAAGGGCGCATATCGGCACGCATACAGACTCATAAAATGCCCGCCCATCCTCCTCAGTACACTAGCACTGCTATTAGTACTGCGTGGAACATAATGTTAGGTTTGGTGTTTTAGTAGGGTGACTAGATAATCCCTGTCATCCCGGACGCTTTGAGCTACTTCAGGTTTTACAAACTACTTTACTTTAAACCCAAAAGGCTCCTGTACAGTTCAGTTCTTCTTGTGCTTTGACTGGTTCGTTTCCTTGATTGAAAGACTCATCCAGCTATTTCACACTAACATTAGTGACACATGCATGATTATAGGAGACTGACCAATCAGCACACAGCAAGAACGCAGCGCTTAAGCGAAATCCAGGTCCTTTTGATTGAAATGGACGTTTACAAATCCTGTCCTAGCTCAAAGTGTCCGGGATGACATGGATTATCTGGTCACCCTAGTTTTAGTTAAAGCTGTCCTGTCGAAGGAATGTGGGTTTTTCTCTGATATTTCTACATTGCTACATATATCGAGGAAGTCCCGCAATTGCAGGATTTGTTGCTATATTTAAGATTTCTCGGCTGTTTTATTGCCATGATCATTTCTCTATTTTAAACCATCTTGGATTCAAAAGGTTTTTTTGTAGTTGCATTTAAGCAGACACCAGGGGGCGGCATTCCTCCAATGAGCGCGCCTACGGCACCCAAAACCCGCCCCGGATACCGAGACAGGCGGCCCGGTGCTGCTTGGCTGCCGGCCTGAGAGTCCTGTCTGACTGCCCAGGAGCAGCAGCTTGTATGTCCCCTTGGGTCTTCCCTGTGGGGGATTTTGTCAAAGCTTTGAAAGAGGACCTCTTGTTTTTGAAACATTACATTGTGCCTGCTTAGAGCGTAGCTTGGCCTTTCACACAGTGCATTATTTATGTGTGAGTTAGGCAGGTGGTGCCATCTGAACATGTCTTTGCTCATTGCAGTGAAGCGCACAGAGTGTGTGTGTGTGTGAGGGAGCCAGTGAGTGACAGCGAGAGGGAGAAAGTGGCAGCTTGTTTTTGTTTCCCTTCGTTTGGGTGTCCCCCAGCTGTCAGTCCTCAGCCCGCTTGGTGTGGCGGTTTCTATAGCATTGTGAAATAACACCCCGGCAGAGTCCTGGAACTCTTTCTTGTCACGGACGCCTGAACATAATGTAACTGTAATTTCATTCATGCGCTTAACTGCTTCCTCTTGTAGAAGGACGTCTTTCAGCTAAAAGACATCGAAAAGATTGCCCCAAAGACCAAAGGAATCAGTAAGTGCAGTCTCTGTAAGCCTGTACTTAATGTCTGCCATGTGACGCAGTGTGCCCCAGACGGGGTATGATTTGCTAGACTTCCTGATGCATTTTTATGACAGTGGCTCAATGTCCGCTGAGTGGCTTGGGGCTTGTGGGTAAAGAGTGACCTGTTTTTCTGGTCCATTGGCTCTTGAACACCTTGCATTCTGGTCTCCGCCTCCCTGTCCAGCCCACAGGCGAGGGATGCGACTCGTTCTTGATCGTACACCTCCCTGTGAATACACTGTGATGCACTGATGGTAGTGAGCATTTGCACTATAGCACATTTGCACACATTTCATCCCCTTTTGATTTTTTTCGGGGCACTAGTTTAAAATGGCCTGCCAAGAAGTGTCTGTGGCTTTCCGGTTCTGAGAACAGGAAGTCCCGCCGGCCCCAGGTACCTCCCCCTGCCCTGTGAGATGTTCTGGGCTCACATCTGTGGTCCCCCCTCCCCCCCCAGCCCCCATGTCTGTGAAGGAGGTGCTTCAGAGCCTGGTCAATGACAACCTGGTGGACTCTGAGAGAGTGGGCACCTCCAACTACTACTGGGCATTCCCCAGCAAGGCCCTGCACACCCGCAAGCGCAGACTGGAGGAGTTGGAGAAGCAGGTATCCTACCACGGTGGCGGTTCCAGGGAGGAGGTGCAGGTGTCTCGTGTGCAGCAGGCTCACCAAGGGGAAGGCTGGGGGGCTTTTTAGGCCATCGAGTTACGCTTTTATACCTCTGCAGATATTGCGTGGTGTGTGCGGCATGCGGCAGATGCACAATGACGAAGCGTACAAAATGACTTCTCCCCCAAACGCGTCTCGTCGTTTTGCTGGACAGATAAATGGAATATAAACATTGATTGTCCAGGTGGATGTATCGTTTTTTCCCCCTGGCTATAAATAGCTTTTTATTTGTTATTTTTCACCCTTCTGGAATCCTGTACGATGGCAACAGTGTCACCCAGAGAAGACTGCAGGCATCATGGGACTGAGGTCTGCCAGATGCAAAGCAGGCCTTTGCAGGACGCGCCCAAGAAGGCCTGCCTTTCCTTGTGACCTGCCGATCGCCGTGGCCCATAGGTTGGGCAGGTTCAGACTTGTCTGCCCGCTGTTCGCACCCCCCCTAGACCCTGGCAGATGCATCAGACATGCGGCCGCATTACACAGATAGACTGGCATCCTGCTGGAATCCTGCGACAAATGCGTTTATATTCCCCAAGTGACATTTGGCATCGAGACACCACAGCTTAATGACAATGCAGAATAAAACCTGCAGAGTGTGTGTGTGTGTGTGTGAGAGAGTGCAGTATAAGTGCAACCTGCAAAAGGTGTTTTGACGCTTCCAGCTCTCAGAGGGCAAGCAGCGGAAGATTGTTCTGGAAGGAGCCATTGAGAAAGCTAAAGTGGGCCGTCAGGACACAGTGAGTCGCTAATACCTCCTTTCTTTCCCTTTAAAGTACAGTACCTGCAGTGTGAATCAACAAGGCCTTATATTACGTTTATCAAATAAAGTGAATGGCACAGGGTGAGGGCCTGGGCTGTTTGCGGGCTGTAAAATGTGCTGTTCTTTTGGGTGGGGGAGGGGGAATTTCTGAGTTTATTTCTTTTGAGCCACCTTCCCTTTAAGCGGCCCTTATGCGCAGTGGTGAAATGGGAACTGAAAGGGGTAGCTGCTCAGGGGCTGCAGTCTCACCCCTGTGGCCTCCTGCAGGAGGAGCGAGCCAGCCTGACGCAGGAGCTGCACTCTCTGAGGGAGCAGCGGGGGCATCTGCGGGCCGAGCTGGAGACGTACCGGGAGTGCGACCCGCAAGTGGTCCAGGACATCCGTGAGTACCGCCCCCCTCGGACGGGCTGGGCCCGCACAGACGGTACCGGGGCTCCCTCCCTGGGTCCGCAACCCCTGCCACACACCGCACATATAAAGGCGTCTCGCTCTGTAACCAGACGTGATTTGGGCATAATTTCACATCGCTAGAGCGTAAATGCAGTGTGTCACGTGACTCGCAGGTCATGTGACACGGGTATGTGGGCGGGCCCCAGCCTGTGAGTAACGTTAGCGATTAGAGAGATGGTTGAACCGTAGGGCCTTATCAGGTTCCCTGCCAGACGCCTGGGCCGCCTCACGCTCAGGAGGAAGGGTAATCAGCTTGGCTGCCGCTGCAGCTCAGGCCTGCCTCTACTGGATACCCACGTGTCCGTGTGTGATCGCGGTGGTGTCTGCTGCGGCTCAGGCCTGCCTCTCCTGGATACCCACGCGTCCGTGCATGATCGCGGTGGTGTCACACTGCGGCTCAGGCCTGCCTCTTCTGGATGTTCGTGCAAGATCGCAGTGCTGTCACGCTGCTATCAGCGTGCCGCGGTTTCACGCGTGCCGTTAGCCGAGTCAGTGCACTGTGGACGGGCGGAGCTCGGCTGATCAAATGGCAAGCTGGCAGAGTGCCTGTCTGCCTTGGGTGACTATGGCCCAGGCAGTGTTTGCTACTTAAGTCGCCCCTTAAATTGCACTGCATATCGTACTGTGTATGACTGTGTATGTGACAAATACAAATTTGAATTTGAATTTTGAATCGGTTTGTGTAACCCGCCCCCCCAGCCCTCCTGCTGGGAATATGTAGAGTGGCACGGAAACGGGGGATGTTAAATTTAGCTGGCCCTTGCTGCTTGGGTCCCCTGCTATACTGGCATCCTGGGTGTTGTTATTCCTCTGAGATCAAGTGTCAGATACACCCCCCTCGCGCAGGGCCTTCGGGGTGTGGATCCGTCTGGGCTTAGCACGTAAAACGTTCCACCTCCGCTGAGATACTGGGCAGACTGGGTCCTGGACATTGCATTGCACTTATTATGGTTTCTTTAGAGGGATACTGATCTGTTTTTGGAGGTGGAGGGTTAGGGGACATGGCTCAATCGCACTTGGAGTCACAAGGCAGACCGTTCAGTGACGAGCCCTAGCGAGAGCCCGCTTAGAAGTCGGAGAGAAGTTTTGGAACAGTTTTAGACCATTGCACATTGTCTGTTGTTGTTGTTGTTAAAGAAGGCTTTGAGGCATTTGTGTATGTGTGGGTGTGAAGGCCTTATTACATAACTCTGTCTTGGAAAAATGTGTTTCCTTTGATACCAGTATGTTCACTGGATGCCTCATGCTTTGGGGTGTGGTGCAGTGTTGAGGGCATGTTCAATGATATGTAAGGGGTGGGGATATGTATATGAGGGGACGTGGCTTATAGGTGAAGCCACTCCCCCTAGCAACAGGACACCAGTCAGTCAAGATCAGTACTTTGGTTGCACTGTCAGATTCCACACGCCCCTTTGAGATGGCTAGCATTTTGAGGAGCTTTCTTGTGGAGTGAATGTCTTTGGGTCTGCTTAGCGCTGCATTGTTATTGATTGATGCCCCTGCTTGCCTGGGCTTGTCCCCCCGACTGCGTTTGAGGGTTTCCCCTGTCATGGCTGCTTTCTGAAAGCCAGGGGCTTCTGAACATGCTATTACTAGCTGCTAAAGAAACCGGATCCAGTGGGATCCACCTTTGAGCGATGTCGCCAAGTTGAGTCATTCCTTTGTCGTTTACTATATCCCAGCTCTCTCACAGCCCCCCCCCCCTTCCCCGCTTTGCCGGCTTTCACGCGCAGGCCAGCATCCTCTCCATAACCTGGGAAGTGGAGCTTTGCGTTCCCATGGTAACCGCCGTTTGCCCCAATAGCTTGGTTTCATTTCGGCGACACAGAGTCTCTGTCAGGCATGCCCCCCCCAGACTGGAGGGGTGAGGGGCCGGGATGCCTTTTGGGACCACAGGCCCGGCTGTCAGACAGCGCAGTGCCCCCCCCCCCCCCCATTACAGGGGGCACAGACTGTCTCTCTTGCTCGTCTGACACCAGTCGCCTCCAGACGGATCCTTCATTTGGGCCCCTTCTCTTGGCTTAATTGTTACAATTAGGCAGTAATTGTCTACAGTATGTAATCTGCCTACAGCTGTTTTCTTTGTAACCCATAACATAAAACAATATGATTACCTAAGGGAACAATGGTAATAATGGAATTTAATGAGGAGGCTAAAGTCTGCAAGGACTCCTTAAACACCCATCTAACCCTAACCGTAACCCTTAAACGCCCATCTCGAGCGTGGCCCGTGAGAATGGGCCAAGGGTGCTGGCTGGCCGAAGTGTGTGACCTGTGGGTTTAGCCCATCCTCTGGTCTGTGTGAACCCCAGGGCCCCAGTGCAGGAACAGGGACACTGTGCTGGACCTTCGGCTGAGACGTAAAACCCAGGCCCTGACTCTCAGGTCTGCACAGTGGTGACGGTGGTGACAGTGGTGAAGTGGCTCCCAGTTACGTTGTCAGAAGCGTTATATAAATGTAACATACGTTCATTCATTCAAAGTGTTTGCCAACCATCCTCCTTTGGTACTGCCGCTCGAAGAGTCTGTGTCCATCCATCCATCCATCCATCCATGGTAGTTTATCCAATGCACGGTGACTCAGAGCCTGCAGCCTCTCCCAAGACCCACGGGGCATGGGGGGGGGGGGGGGGGGCCAACAAAAAACCAAAAGGGGGGGCAAATAAAAAACCCCCCAATTTAAAAAAAAAACCAAGGTTAAGCCAGGGTGA
>JAODKN010000082.1:2294148-2310281 GCA_026774425.1 Petrocephalus zakoni
CCCTATAGCCCAGGGAGGTGGGCGGGGCTTTCACCCCCACCGAGCACACGTCTGCGACCTCGCTCACCCTCATCAGGTACCAGCTCTGAGCCCCCCCCCCCCCCACCCCCCTCCGCCGTTCCATGCTGAATGGTTTTGCATTCAGGTCCCAGCAGTAATGTTTTTGCAGTTTGTTTATTATATTTGCCATATCATTGTGCCAACACTGGGTGATGGTTTCTTTGCACGACAGGAACAACCTGACAGTGTTCGATGTGGTGATGGTCAGGGGCCATGGGGCCCGGGAGCTGCTGCGTGTTGGGGGCAAGCTACCGGGCCCCGGGGCCTCTCTGCGCTTTAACGTGCCCCAATCCACGCTGATGGAGTGCAGAGATGGTGAGTGTGTGCTAGGCGGATGCAGTGAATACTGGTTGGATGCAGTGTGGGATGCCGGGAGAATACTGATTGGATGCAGTGTGGAATGGTGGGTTAATGCTGGTTGGATGCAGTGTGGAATGGTGGGTTAATGCTGGTTGGATGCAGTGTGAGATACTGGGAGAATACTGTTGGATGCAATGTGGGATACTGGGAGAATACTGGTTGGATGCAGTGTGGGATGGTGGGTTAATGCTGGTTGGATGCAGTGTGGGATACTAGGAGAATACTGGTTGGTTGCAGTGTGGAATGGTGGGTTAATACTGGTTGGATGCAGTGTGGAATGGTAAATTAATATTGTTTAGATGCAGTGTGGGATGCCGGGTGAATACTGATTGGATGCAGTGTGGAATGCCGGGTGAATACTCTGAATGCTGACTGGATGCAGTGTGGTATGCCGGGTGAATATTTTGAATACTGGTTGGATGCCGTGTGGGATGACGGGTGAATACTCTGAATGCTGACTGGATGCAGTGTGGGATACTGGGAGAATACTGGTTGGATGCAGTGTGGGATGCTGGGTAAATACTTTGGATGCTGACTGGATGCAGTGTGGGATGCCAGGTGAATACACTGAATGCTGACTGGATGGAGTGTGGGATGCTGGGTAAATACTCTGAATGCTGACTGGATGCAGTGTGGGATGCCAGGTGAATACACTGAATGCTGACTGGATGCAGTGTGGGATGCCAGGTGAATACTTTGAATGCTGACTGGATGCAGTGTGGGATACCGGGAGAATACTGGTTGGATGCAATGTGGAATGGTAAGTTAATATTGGTTGGATGCAGTGTGGGATACCAGGAGAATACTGGTTGGATGCAGTGTGGGATGACAGGTGAATACTCTGAATTTTGACTGGATGCAGTGTGGGATGCCAGGTGAATACTCTGAATTCTGACTGGATGCAGTGTGGGATACCGGGAGAATACTGGTTGGATGCAGTGTGGAATGCCGGGTGAATACTCTGAATTCTGACTGGATGCAGTGTGGGATACTGGGAGAATACTGGTTGGATGCAGTGTGGAATGCCGGGTGAATACTCTGAATTCTGACTGGATGCAGTGTGGGATACCGGGAGAACACTGGTTGGATGCAGTGTGGAATGCCGGGTGAATACTCTGAATGCTGACTGGATGCAGTGTGGGATGCTGGGTAAATACTCTGAATGCTGACTGGATGCAGTGTGGGATGCCGGGTGAATACTCTGAATGCTGACTGGATGCAGTGTGGGATGCTGGGTGAATACTCTGAATGCTCACTGGATGCAGTGTAAAATACTGAGCAGGTACTTGGAGAGCTCACTCTGTCATTGTGCCCCCCCCCAGGCCTGAGGAGCAGCAAGCCCCTTTTTGCCATCCGGAAGAGCTTCAAGGTGGAGAACGCAGGGGAGTTGCCATTGACTGTCGAGTCCATGAACATCAATGGCTATAAATGCCAGGGTTTCGGGTTCGAGGTCCTGCAGTGCCGCTCTTTCCAGCTGGACTATAACTCCTCCACGGAGATAAACATTGTGTACGTGTCCTCCCGCCCGGCCTGCCAGGAGGTGCACTTTGAGGAGCTGTCCCGCACTCCATGGCCTCATCCTGTCTCTGCATCCCCTCTCCGCAGCTTCACTCCCGACTTCACATCCTCCTGGGTGATCCGGGACATGACCCTGGTGACGGCACGTGGCTCCACCTTCCCCTTCACACTCAACGTGACTCTGCCTCACCACATGCTGCCTCTGTGTGCCCAGGTGGTGCCCGGGCCCAGCTGGGAGGAGACCTTCTGGCTGGTCACCATCATTTTCACGTGGTCAGTGTCACCATTGCTCCCTGCTGCCTATTGTCCCAGGAATAATGCCAGTGAAACGGGGTGTTGCAGTGAACCCCTGGCAAAGCAGTCAGAGCTGTACTGTAGTGCTAAGCGGAGCTTTGATATAATGGATGGATGGATGTCGATCTTTGATTTGGATTAATGATTTGCTTCATTAAAATCTAAGAAATATATGTGTGTGAAAATCTGCTTTTAAATTTAATTGAAATTAATTTGAGTTATTGGAGGAAATCCTAATTCTACCTTATTTTGTGTGCAAAAGATTTTCGTTCATCACTTGGGTGTCTGTTTCAGCTTTTCGTTAGGGGGCGTTTGTCTGATGGCGTTCCACCAAGCCCAGTACATCCTCTCCGAGTTCTCGTCCCCTGGCCCCCGGAGCAATCACCACAACTCTGTTCTGTCCCGGGAAAACGGCGTAGTGAACGCGGTGGTGTCCCCCTCTGCAAAGTAAGGCCAGGTTCAGCTCCTGATTCCCAGGAGGTTTTCTGTAATTTGTATTGTCCCCATGGGGAAACATGTTCACATCCAATAGCACAGATCTGATGGGGCCACAGTGGGACATCAGGGCACCACCCTTACTCTTTTGAAAGATGCCCAGGGATTTTTTATGACCTCAGAGAGTCAGGCCGTTGGTTTCACATCTCATCCGAAGGCTGGCACCATTTTTACAGCACAGTGTCCCAGTCACTGCACTTGGGCTTTGGGATGCACACAGACCATAATATAGACTAACCTGCTGGCCCTACCAACACCTCTTCCAGCAGCAATCCAGTTTTCCTCGAATTAAATACAACTTATCTAATCAAAGTAAGAAGACAAGAATATATAAAGGAAATTTATAAAATACACAGAAGTAGTAATGGATAAACAAGAAGACTTGTGTAAAAACGATTAAGCCTTTTTTTTTCCCTTTGTTTTGGTTTCAGCAAAACGAAAGGCAGCTGTAAGAGCTTCGTGGACGCGTGCAACACGTCAGACAAGGGCAAGGGGAAGGGGTCCCTAGCGGTGGCCAACACCCCCGTGCGGAGCCAGGCCTCCTCTAAGAAGGGGGGAGGGGCCCCCTCGCAGCCTCAGAGGAAGCACAAGGTCTCGCTCTACTACAGCAGGTACAAGGTCAGCTCCCCAGCCGCTGTCACCGCAGTACTGGCGCCCTCTACAGAGGAGGAGGAGGAGCGCAGCCCCGAGCGCGGGTTCGAGCAGGACCCCGAGGCCTGTGACAGCATTTGCGACAGCCCCGATGACTCAGGCGCCGTGCCCCCCCCTGCCCCAGAGGAGAAGCCGGCACACCTCAAGGAATCTTCCCACGGTGCCGTCAAAGAAAAGGAGCCGGCTCCCGCTATGTTTCCCATGGAAACGCATTCCGGCTTCCCAGAGAGCGTGACCGCGGCCCCTGGCCCTCGGCCGGTCCCCTTGGTGTGCGGTCCAGCCGTGAGGCTTCCCTCTGAGAGCGAGCCGACCCCGGAGAGGAAGGAGCCCAGGAAGAGGGATGCGGTGGAGGTGCAGGTCAGTGTCCTGCATGAACCTCAATGCGACTCTCGAAATGTCTTGGTTTAGCGCGACTTCTGGCCTTTTATTGATTATTATCATTTTAAAATTTTTTTGCCTTTATTTTTGACTTTTCGATGCTCCTGTCTTGGGGACTGGCAGCCGAGAGAGGAGCCCTGCACGCAGGGGGCACCGCAGGCCGAGAAGGCGGAGCTGGTCGCCGTGGCCAACGGCAGCTGCAAGGGGAAGAAGAACGCGGGCAAGAGCCGCAGGAAGCCCTGCGAGGCCGTGGCCAGGTGAGGTGTCGCAGGAAACGGCTGTGGCCTCATCAGCGCGTTCGCCACACGCCGCTCAGCATTAAAAGCACCGCATCCCGCCCCCCCTCCCACTCTCGCAGCATCCCCGAACCCAGCGTGGTCGTGCTGACAGAGAAGAGCTGGGACCCAGAGTCGAGGGACAGCCGGATCGCCGGCCGGGCCCGGAACCACTGTGCCAACGGGAAACTAGACGCGCTCAAGTCAGGACCCGGCTCCGAAAGCCTCGTCAAGCAGTTCCAGAACGGTGGGTGTGCCTGGAGGGGGGCCCTGGGTGACCCCCATCCACCTTTCTGTGTGAACTGGGCCCTGGGTGACACCCATCCACCTTTCTGTGTGAACTGGGCCCTGGGTGACCCCCATCCACCTTTCTGTGTAAGCTGATGGTACCACACTTGGGGGCAGTGTTGCACTCTTTTTCCACGCTTAAAATTAATTAGGACTATATTTATTGTATGCTAATATTTGTGCTTTTTGTATATGCCACCCCTACTCAACGGGCCAACCAACCCGATGGATGTATTATAATCTTAATATGTAGTCAGCATATGCCTCTCCCCTCATTAGCCCCCACACTGGTGCTGGTGGAGCTTAGGAGAATCGTTTGTTGTGTGTTGGTGAATGACAGGTTTGGACAAGCACTCAGGCTGTGGGGGGGGGGGGTTATTGTTTCTGGGGCTCCACTTAAAGTGCCCCCCCTAGTGTAGAGACTTTGGCCAACACAGGGCCCACAAATCTCAGGGCCCCCACACAAAAGCATCCTGTGCCAAGTCAGGTGACTTACCACGTAGCTGCCGCGCCCATAAGTCACCCTCGGCCCTTGACTCCGCCCACACGGCTCTCCCCCACAGGTGCGCGGATGGCCCGGTCCCGGCGGAAGGGCCCGGAGCGGCGTCCCAAGTGGGAGTCTGGTTCTGACTCGGCCAGCTCCTCGGGCAGTGTGCGGGCCAGCCGGGGCAGCTGGGGCAGCTGGAGCAGCACCAGTAGTGTGGAGGGAGACAAAGACGCCGGCGCCAAACACCACTGCAACGCCGCCACCCCCGCCGCCAGGAAAAGTAGGTCCAGCACGCTGTGGGAATAGGAACGGCCTCCAGGGCGGCACCAGATCTCTTATTGGGGGGTGTGGGGATTCCTTACGTCACCGTTTAGTGAGTCAAAAAATACCGCGAATGATTCAGGAGGTGTTGTTTTGACCATCACTACCTGCCACACCAGCTGTCTGATAGTGATTCTTCTGTGATCATCTGGGAAATCCAGCCACACTGCTTATAAAGTGCGTTTTGTACCCTAATGTTGCTAAATCACTGCGACATACAGCCAGTGCGTGAACTGAGATCAGAATCTGTGCCAGTCGATTGGGTGGCACCGCCCTTGAACCCTGTGCTTTAAATTGCTGGGGGGGTAAGGGGACTGTAGGCTTTTCCTGACAGCCTGCCATAGATCTCTTAGTGAGCTGCACTGATTTGCAGACCCCCCTCCTGAGCCCCCTGCCCATCTGTCTCTTCCTGGCATATCTTGGCACCATTTCCCCCCCCCCCACAATGATCTGCCAAAAGTATTTGAAACCCTGTCGTCAGGGTTGGATGGGAAGGAAGAGCCCTCCTCAAATCCCATTGGACTGCCGTAGGCTGGCTGGGCATCGCCTTCCCCCGGCCCCGCCCACCGCCGCTCCCATGTCTATATGAACCCCAAACCCCACTGGCCTGCGTTTTCCCATTCCACCCCCCCATGGGACTAGCAAACCTCTATATCAGACATCAGGCAAGATTCAGTATGACCAGCTTCTCAGCCAATCAGAGGTGGCTCTCTTGTCTCCGCAGGGGACAGCATGCAGCACATGTACTACCCCGAACGGGACTGCTCCCAGGCACTGAGCTCCAGCTATAAGACGCCAAGGTAATGCGGGCACCGCTTGGAGGGGCCCTAGTCTCGCCGCCCCGATCTGTCGGGCCCCCATGACTCCGCCCATGACTGCCCCCTGACTCCGCCCACAGCACGCAGAGCCTGTACAGGAGGGAGCCCTGCCAGTCGCCGGAGCCGGCCCCCGCCCCCAGCTTCAGCCCCAGCTTCGCGGCCGTGGCAGCTGGTGTAGAGCGGAACGCAGGTGGGAGCGCTGCCCAGATGCTGCTGTTGTTGGGCCACTTAGCAGCATACCTTAGCAGCATACCTCCAGGCTTTTCAGTGACCCTGTGGCTCTCTCTAAATGTGTGTATCCAGCCACTGTATACCTGCAGTTTCCTTCTGGATTAAGTACCTGACTGTCTGTCTTTTTTTTTTTTTTTATCTTTGTCTGTTTTTCTAACTGTGTCTGTATGTAGGTCGATCTATATCTATCTGTTTTTTTTGTGTATGTGTTTGTCAGTCTCTGTCCATCTGTCTCTCGCTCTGTCGATGTCTGTGTGTAGTTCCATCTATCTCTGTATCCATCCAACCAACTTCCTCTCTCTGTTTGGGCCACTGTCAGACCCTGGCTGCCCCTATCTGAGGGACGAGAAGTGGGCAGCGCCCTCTGTCCCTCTCACCAACGAGTTCCGGTACAACACGACGGAATCCCTGCCCTTCGTACCTCAGGCATCCACCTCCGGCTCATACAACTGGTAGGGAGCCGTCTCGCGAAAGGGGAAGAGGGTCACTGAGCCGTGCTGTCAGTGCGGGATCCGCCGGGTTATCCCTGAGGGTACTGGGGCGATACACCCACCAATGACGACACGCTTGCTACTTGGCTTTTGTTCGGGTCCAAACCCACCCAGCCTTACATCGCTGGCTTTATTTGTGGTCAGGCTGAAGCCCAGAAAAGTTAGTGACCATTTTTAGCATTTTTTTTCCACTTGATAGCCATCTGGAGCTCATACCAAATTTAAAAACGTGGACGTTTTGGGATCTGGACGCAGTACATCCTCATGTAGCGGACTTTTATCTGCGTTTTGAATTCCACCCTGAACAGATATTAAAAAAGATTACGGTCACGTCTTCTCTGCTGACACCTTTCACACGCGTAGCATGTGCCGAAAGGAGAGGGTGCCAAGAGAACGGGCAGTGGGGGGAGCTCACACGCTACACACACGCTACACACACCCTACACACACCCTACACACACACAGAAAGAAATGAGAGTGAATGAAAGAAAAGCCATACGTAATTAAGGAAAAGGGAAAATTTACCACATTAAGGTAATTAATGCATACACGTCGTAAAATAAGTGTGAATACACCATGTACCTGAATTACAAAAAAATTGTCACATCTTCTCTGCCAACACCTACAAATGCATGTAAAACTACAATCAATACCGTAATACTGACATTAAAGAAAATTACATATTCATTCAACGTCACAAAATAATAAAAAAAGAGGGCACATACCCTGCCCCCGCGTACCATGTGCTGAAAGGAGAGAAAAGATGTGTTTCTTTCCCCTTAAGCCGGGGCTGTGGATTAACCCATAGGATCAAGGGGATGATCATGTAAAAAAAAAAATAATAATTAATACGCACTCACAACAGTACCTCAACAACACAAACACTCATTAATGGTCGTAAGAAATGCAGGAGTGTCACACAACAAAACGGCAACATCTAAAATAATATAAATTAAAAAAATAAGCATGTCTATCCCTCCCAATTATAATCCCCATACTCTGCTTCAGTCACAGGTACGCAACGTGACGTATGGTCTTTGGAAATAAAAACAATGAATCACTAAACCCTTAAACAAATAAAAATAACCTAGTGTGACCATAACCCTGGCACACTCACATGAGGTATAACCCCAAATCCTAGCTGTAAGCATCAGTTCTGTTGTGGCCAACTGTCAAGTACGACTCGCCCGTTCAGACGTGCAAATGGACACCCCCCTCTTCTTCCCCTGCCCAGCTTCCCTTGGACATTCGACAATTCGTGTGCCAACCCGTATCCATACTGTGAGCAGAGCAGCTACATGCCAGGTAAGGTGTTTTTTTGTGTGGGGGAACCTCTTTCTCCCATTTATTTATATATCTGTGTTTGTATGCAGCTTGTGCCACTAGGAAATATTTTTTAAATATACACCCCCCCCCCCCCCTTCAGGAAATGCACATCTCCAGAACAGTTTTACCTGCCCAGACAGCAAAAGCATGGCCTACAGTGACCATCCCAGCTGGACTGAGGACAGCGGGCAAGATGTGCCCACAACTTGGATCTCGCCAAGCAACATGGGCAGCAAGGTCAGTTCCGCCGCAGTTAAAAATGCGACAGGATCGCATGTCCGCTCGGTACCTTTGCGCTGTGTGCTCGGCTCCTGGTTTGCGTTTTTTTTAAATGCTCTCCTCTGATTGGTGGTGGTGAGAATGAGACCTCAGATTGGTTCAGACATATTAGAAAGTGCTTTGTGGCCGACAGCTTTCGGCTGTCTGAGGGGCTGTCTCAGCGATACAGTCGTGTAGAAGTGCTAACTGATTAAGTTCTGTTGATTTTTGTATAACACCCCCCCCAGCTTAGTGGTCCCAAAGATCTAACATTAAAAATGGCATCATTGACTGATATACAGTTATGGGAAAAAGATAGTACAGCCGCTTTCAATTATATTTTATTTATTTATCAGGACTTAAATAGTGATTGTGTGGTCCTCATCAGCTTTTATAAACAAACAGATATAACCTTGGGTGACAGAAACACAACATCTGAAAATGTTGTGATTTTTTTTTTTCTTTTATAAAGTAAACCAAAATTCAGAAAGCATGTGTGGGTAAAATGCGTACACTCTTCCAATTTCCACAGCGGTTAAGAGTATTTATCAGGCGTTCCTAAGCATGTCATCCGCCTCGCCCGCTGGTGATGCTCTGCGGGTCGGCCTGCAGGGGGGCCCCATCTGTGGTGCGAGTTGGATGCCATCTCCACCGCCGTGTGTGGGGATGTTGGGGCGTACATGTACCAGGCGACTGACGTCTGTGCCCTCCTCCACAGCCTTATTTCTCCGGTACCAGGAGCCTGTCCCCCATGTCTGGCCTGTTTGGCTCCATCTGGACCCCCCAGAGCGAGCCGTACCAGAGCACCTTCCAGCCCGAGCGCTCACTGCCCCCGTCACCGGAGTCCCCCTTCGCCCGGGAGCCCGTGGGCTCCAGTAGGCCAAAGCTCTTCTCCAGTTTCAACCCCTTCGGGCCACACATGAACTTGGACATTTGGAACTCGTCCTCGAACCGCAGCTCGAACTCCCAGCTGTCAAACGATTCCGGTTACTGTGGCGACGCCTAAGCGGGATAGGCTTTTATCGATAATGCGGGGGGGATGTGAATTTAAACATTTTTTTCCTTTTTATTTTTTCCCCCAAATTCAATGTTGTGGAGATTTAAGCGTTTGTGGTATATTTTTCTAGGTGTTTTGCAGATTTCAGCTTAGAAAATAAAAAAAAAAATGGTTTTGTAATTGTGTATTTCATCTTTTTATCCTCTGCACACACAAATCCTTTTTGCATCATTTACTTTCTGATATATTCCCCCCAAGTCAGACTAATGCGCCATGCAAGCTGACTGCCTTCTGGGCTGGCCTGTGCCAGGTATTTACACTTCTTGTGTTCGAACCCAATTAGAGGATAACCAAAATATCATACTCTTTCACACCCCATAAGTCACTAAGCAGCTAGTAACATGTTGTTCCAGCTGAAACATAAAAGAACACAAAGAAAACGTATGAAATGCACAGCGGTATTTCACAGTCTCAGACCCGCTGATAAAGTGGTACATGTATAAGAGAGATACTTAACAAATGTGGATTATCTGATTCACTATGCTTTAGTAGCAGAAGGGAGACCCCATTGATCTGGTGATATTGCGCCGTAACGGCATCTAAGGCACATCAGGCTGACGGGTCCACTGATCAAACTACAGCTAAAAGGTGACATTTTCATGGCGGGCTGTTCGGTAGAGGTGACCGTATAGGAGAGGAGCCGTCAGAGTAAGTCCAGTTGTACTAATGCTGAGTTCTGCTTTTTCTAAGACTTTTGAGGGTGTTATGAGGGTATGGTGCCCTGTGAAACTGACTAACACGATGGCAGTGAAATGACACTGCGTGTAAATCAACTTTGAATTAAAACTGCAGATCCACAGGAAAAGCCTGACCTAGAAAGTTCAATCTGCTAGCTTTGCAGCAGCCTAACCTTCCTATCAGTAGATGCTGTCTCACTTTAAGCTTTTGGGTCAAGTGCCACATGGAGCTGATACTTCTTATACGTGTGACACATTAAAGATATTAAGTGGCTAAATTGTAACATTCAGGCACGGTCCTGGCCAGTGAGTATTTCAGATGACGTCACATGCGAGGCTTTCCTATAAGACAACGCCTCGCCCAACTGCTGATTGGTCAGTGTGTAAAAAAAAAAGCCGGAGAAAGGTCAAAGGTTGCAGTTTGTAGTAAAGCCCCTCGGGTTTCGGTTCGTTCATTATGACCGTACTTTGTGTACGTGCTGTGGGAGGCTGGACACGACATAATATACTCATGTGTAAGTATATACTACTGTGCCCAGGAAAATGCACGATGTTACAGTTACTGCTTCTCCTGATGGAGTAATATTTACCTGAAGGCCCATAAATAACTGTTGTACGCACATTCATTCACATACGTTTTCTTTATCCGGACCGAATTTGCCCTGTAACTAATAATAATACTCTGGACTTAGCATCTGAACAACGTATTGATTAACTATCCTTCATATAGATCCAATATGAAGACGAGATGTATCCATAAAGTTCATGTTCTAAATGACTCTCATGTCACCCATTTATTTATACTACTTTACGTCTTCAACGCTTATTACCGACAAGTGCGTTTGGTTAAGCCAGAAGTGGGATATATTTTCACTAAATCGATTTCCTTGCAGTGCCCAGTCGTATCGAAAGGGGGCGCCCGACACTGCTGTTAGCGCGGAAAGTTTAAAACGCTTTTTTCCCATAATGTTGTCACATACTTCCAAAGGTGAGGTTAAATGAAATGCACAATTACGAAAATATTACGTTTTTATGTAATTCAGCATAACGTATAGTTATATAGTTTTTTAACGTTTTCCACTTGTTAAATGAAAGACACGCAAACCTATTGAACTGTCTATATAGAGATTGGACATAACACACAAAAAGAATCACCACAAACACGTGACACATTTACACGGGACTACATACTTTGCCGTTTATTTGTGTTTAAAGGTGGAGTATAAGAAAAGAACAGAAACGGTTACTGAAGTGTACTAAGTTGGGAGGTTAACTGTACCATCACAGGCTGTACTACATGAAAGTGTAAATAAATCCGTGTAGGGTATATGAGAAACTTTGGATGCATCCAGCTGTAAGGCTAAATTTAGTCCATCAGCTTTATAAAACCGACTAAAACTATTTTAGGTATTTACACGAATAAAATGTTTATCGTAATATTTACATAAGAATTATGGTACAAGGCTCAAAGACATGTCTCCTGAATGGCATTAAACACAAACAGTCATGGTTCTGCTATTACACTGAAATGTAAACGTACTGCAAAGCAAGAATAACTCACGTAATTCTGTGCTTCATTACTAACATTCTGGCGTAAGAATTCGACATTGACGCAGTTATTTGGTTCGTATGACAACAGTGCAGTTTTGAGGCTCAAAAAAGTCAAAGCAAATTGCGTAAACGATTAAAATGTTCTACGTTTGAAGTATGTATTTGGGTGGAAATACGGGTGCTAAGAAGTAAGGCAGGTGTTCTAGCACTGCACTAACACTGCATCTTGCGAATGCTGCGCGAAATCCTTTTGAACTCCTTCTGGTTGCGCTGCCATCTCTTGAGGGAGGTGATGACCAGGTGGCCGTCCATCTTCCGGCCCATCACCAGGTAGGCGGCGGTCAGGTCGCTAATCTCGTCGCAGGTGCACTCCAAGCCGTCCTTAAGCCACAGCACCGTCTTCTTCAGGTCCCTCTCCGTCACGCCCTTCAGCTTATAAATCGTCCTGCTTTTGTTCTCGGCTATGATTTTTGTGTCGCCGTTCATATAGGAAATCTCCTTCACTTTGATCTTCAGCGCTGTCGGGGAGTGCGGTGGGGAGACGCAAAATATACATTAAAGTTCTTCAGCCTAGTGAAATTAGTTCTGCAGACAGTGTAGGTCGTATGAGAATAAAATACGCATGTATGGAGCCACTGAAATGTAGAAACGGTTTCCTTAGACCACAAAATGTGTGCATTACAACTTACCAAAATCGTTCTTGCAAAGGTTGTCAACGATTTCATTGTCGTTCTCCTCTTTTTCCTGGCAAGGCTCACACACCCTGGGCACTGTAGTCGGAACACGATCCACATTGCATGTTAAACAGAAACACGACCAAATCCCCACCACGCATTTTAATGTAAACGGATTAAGGATGGTCACGTGAAGACCATGTAAGTGCTGTGTGATCTGGACAGACCCCTGATGGGCTTGGTGTCACTCTGCTCCCTATTTTTCAGCATATGTTAAGTTTATTAAACGTGCATTTTTAAATTATACCGCGGCTTCATAAAGAAAAAGTCTAGGAAACAGGCTTTGCTCTGATGCTACTAATATGCAGTCTGGTAAATAACATTTTAATGAGAAATTCTTGAATCAACTCCATTAGACAATGCTTGGCCATTATTCATGGGACCTTTCCCTTTTTTTTTTACCAGCGGATTAATTAAGACAAATTGAGAACTTAAGAAGTTAATACAGTTACACATCAACAGAGAATCAAGATAAATGTCTGATCCAGACTTAGCACAGCTGAAAGCCTTGACTCTAACTGCAAGAGCGTTTCCTTTAGGCGCAGAACTCCACGCAATAAACGGATTAAGCAATGTCAAAAATAAACGTAGTAAGTGAGTACTGGCGGTTTGATGACCAGGGCGTTATTAACTAAGCTGGAATGTAATCACGTGCAATGCATCTCCCTATATAAATCTAGCAACAATGAATTTGCTATGAACATATTTCCTTCGGGACATAGGTACAAATGAATCTTTTTGACTGGCAAATATGCATGTAGTGGTTCGAGACACGTGCTATGCTTTAACGCTGTTTTACCTTCTCGGGTGACTGGTTCAAAACTGTCCGGCCTGGCTGGAGGTATACAGAGGTCGTTGTCCGGCGGGAAGCGATCGCAGTCCAGCATGTCTGGCCACGGGAAGCCAAAGGCGGACATGACCGGAGCGCATCCGTTTCTTACGCTCTCGCACAGCGATCTGCAAGGCTGGATGGGCTCGTCCATATCCTCCAGACACACCGGCGAGAAGAGGGAGCAAAGGAACTTTCGTGTGTCCGGGTGGCACTGCTTCTGCACCAGCGGGATCCACGATGATGCTTGCTGGAGAACCTCATTCATGGTTTCGTGCCCTAGAAGGTTTGGCAGCCGCATGTCCGTGTACTCTATATCGTGGCACAGGAGGAGGTTGACCGGAATAGGTTTGCAGTTGCTCTTCTTTTGAAATAATTCGGATTGACCGAAGGGGTATATCCCATGGATGGCTTCCATGCAAGCAGGCAGCGCCATCACAGAAATCATAACGAACGTGAAGTACTTCATGACTGAAAGCCGGGGTGTGCAGCTACAGTTTACAAAAGATCTAACCTCACACCTTTACTGCGGTCACCCGGTCATCCATACATGTATGTATCAATATAACCGGAGAGGAGCCTCTGAGACTGTCAGTCAGTACTAGGGGGGTGGGGACGGCGGGACCCCCATAAATAAAGTGGGGCGGAGTTACGTCGCACCTTCCGCCCGCCGATTGGTCCGCTTTAATTCCTGCGGCCGCGCTCTCAGCGTCAGGTAGCCCGATAATTTACCGTGTAATGCTTAATATTGCGGCATTATCCGTCTCCCGGGCAGTCATGTGTCTTCGGAGGCTGCAGCTTGCATGGGGGCTGAATTCGTTTTTAATTGGTAAACGCCACTGCTAATGATGACAGTGTCCCCGATCATTAAATCTGAAAGTTTGTCTTATTTACAAATTGGTATATTTCTGATCTCTTTTAGAAGGTGCATGCATTTATTTATAAATACCGTGATAGCGTAAAACATCATCTGACCATTATTTGTATACATAGTAAGCCAGCTTACACAATGTGTCACAGCAATTTAATAAATGTAATTTCTTTTTAGATTTATAGCTGTTACATTCTTATTTTAAATACTGCTTTACATGGCGGATCCTTATTGAAGAGTCTTTAGTCTTTAGACAGTCCCGTAACAATGTGCCTCCCCCCGCCTAGCCGTGGGCTCTGCACCCGCTCATTTATTCCCACAATGACTGTCTCACGCTTAATTGAGAGCGGATTTAATGCCATATTTACGCCTCCCCGACAGTTTTCCCACGTAAGCATATGAACAATTATCGCTTTGGTTATTAGTTTGTTGTGTTTTCGAACACTTAAAGCGGCCCATTGTTTCCAGTTTGAATGGGGAGTCGTACTGGGTCACACCTCTAAACCAGCCGATATAGTGCTGAGTAGCAGCTGTTCTGCCATCCAGAAAAAATAACATTTAAAAAAGCATTTGAAACCATTTGATAAGTTCTACAGCTTTCAGCTGAAATTTCCCCCATGGACGTTAGTCAGAGCATTACCAGGCCACATATGGCGACCAAGCGAGGCTACAGATGTATTTATTTATTATACGTAATTACAAGTTGACGTTTCCATAACAATGTGAATATGTTTCAACAGCAGCATGAATAAACAAGGCTTTTAAAACAGAGATCAATCATCGGAGGCCTTTAAAATAATTTTTAGCATCCTGTAGGACAAATATCCCGTGGGAAAATGCTGGCACGGCATTTGGTATTTTACCATAGTAATTTTAAAGGTCCTGTCACTGCTTCAAAAACGGAGTATATAATAAAAGATTTATTTATTTAGACTGAGTCCTGTAACATCTCCTGCTTAAGGGGGAAAAAAATCCTTGTGGGATGAGAATTCGTCTGCCTTAGGTGCTTCCAGATATCCATTTAACATTTCCTCTCATCTTGTGCGCATTGATAGCCAACAATAGGGCATTTATTAGAGACGTGAATAATTTATTAACCAGATATGTGGCCAAAACAATACATATTAGGTAGAAAGAATTCTCAGAGACAGCCTAAGAGAAGGAATTTAGCTTACAGGAGATATGAAACAGGAATCTTATGTCTTGATCTGGCTCTGAGTGCCAACTAAAATAACTAAGAAATGTAAACAAACCGTAGCTTTTATTTATTTATGTAATATTTATCTCAAATGTTCCTTGCAGCCATGCTAATTTATGCCATGGAAAGGCCTGTAATTCCCAACATAAGGTCAAAAGGCGAATGCTGAATGGGGCTGCGTAAATAAAATAAACATGGAAAAGGGCTAATTATTCTTTCTGGCCATAAAAATGGGGACTTTGTTGTCAGCAGGTGACGTAGGTTTCTGAGTATATTTTTTTCTGCCTGGGTCTTTTATCAGAAATGCCATGTTTACCTCTGGTTTCACTCAAAATCTTACCTTGAGCAGTGCACCGAGAACAGAAATGTTCATCGGTTGAGTTTAGTAAATACCTACTGTAAGCCCTGTGACAGCCTGTGAGAGACCGGCCTAGTCATCACACCCCTGCTGTTTAGCTGTTCTCCATCTGGGTTTGGGAGCTTTCATGATTACAGGCATCTGTAGCAGATCCGCTGCTATTAAGAGCTATAAGAGTTATATCTTGAAAGTGATGCTTGGACTTATATCTCTGCACGATATTTGTTATGAGCGCTTCATTGAAGTTACCTTTTCTGTTAATTGGAAATGTTGTTTGCTTGATCCCACGACCCAGCCTAGGACACTCGGTTAGAAAATAAGCGTTTACATTTTTTAAAATTAGTTTTAATTGTTATTTTGCAAGTAATGTATGAGGTATTGGGTATTACATACGAAATCATGTGTCATTCCTCCCGCAGTTTAATACTGGCATGCTGATTCAGTCCATGTGGTTGCTTCCTTGGCATTGTGGGAATACTTTTGAGTAGGGTGGCATCCACACAGCACTCCCAGGATTATCCGCAGTGCCCTTACTGCCAGGGCCTGATTCTAGTTTTTCTTTTTCACTTTTGCTTTCATTGTTTTTATTTCTTCCACAGTGGGGGTG
>JAODKN010000082.1:2318644-2355512 GCA_026774425.1 Petrocephalus zakoni
AGCCTCCCTTCCTTTTTGGTGTGGCTTTTTTCTGTTGTCCGCTCCGGGATGCCGGTTCCTTCGTGGGACCCCCCCCCCCCCCCCCAACCCCCCCCTCCCCACTCCTTTGGGGGTGGATGGTGACCCCTCTGCAGCACAGGACCGCACCACGAAACATTTTGAGTTGGGCTCCAACTCAAATATTTCAACTCCCCCCCCTGCCCCCCGGCTGGGCCGTGATGACGAATTGTTTCTACCCCATTTGCTGTGCATAGGACAGCAATCTCTTAATTGATGGAAATGCAATAAATGCACGAAAATAGACGATGAAACAAAGTACTGGGTGTTTTAGCAACTTGCATTCAAGGACGTGGGAGCTTGCGAAGGATTGGCGCTCAAAGCAGACAGGAGCAAAGTCGTCCGCCCCAGGCCGAGGTGTTTATCTGCGAAGTTCAATGTGCAAAAACCCCCAATGCTGCTCATAATTCAAACCTGCAACCCTCCTTGGCGATGCTGCCCTCCCCACTCCTCTCTGGCCAATGTCAAACCAGACCTTGCACATTCCCTGCTCTCACCTTCATCCAGTTCTTCCCGTCCCTTTGGACCAAGGTGCCAGGTGAACGCTTGGCATGGCTTGGGGCTGGGGTGGTCAGATGTAATGGATTGCCTGCCATTTCTGGCACCTAGCCGCCGGAAGATGGGCGATCCGATTCTTTGGGGAATTCCCACACAACCAGGAATCACTAAGAACAAATCCATTCTCAGGGACATCTGTTGCAGAAGGTGAATGCACTGAAGGCACATAAGTGTGTTTGTCAATGTCTGTTCTCAGGCTATTACAGGTCACGTGGACACCCTCTGTGTACAGATTTGGATTGTTTTTGATTGCTGAACATGTAAGGCTTTACTGCCAAAAATACATACTTTAATCAATCCACCATCCACTTTTGATAAGGGTTTATATACAGTTTGCAAGCTGCTGACTGTGTGCTATGATGGTCTCGATGCCGAAAGTAAGGTGCTGTGCAAAAGTCTTACGCAGCCAAAGAAAATGTTTAAAGCTATTTCTCTGTGTAATGAGTGTATGAAAACAAAACACAATTTAACATTAGAACATATTAAAATCAAGAGTGACACAATAAAAACTAAAATCTATTCTACAAAAAAATGATTTATTTCTTGCTGGATGGCTATAAGAATACCTCTTTGCTTCCCAATCCTCTCCTCAGGTGCATCCCAACCATTCCATACATTTGTTACATTTCACCACTAGCTGACTGTCATAGTTTAACACCAGCATGAAGTTCATATAAACATATTTTTCTTTGACTGCCTAAGCTTTTGCGTAGTACTGCATGGATGTGCCTTTCAGACTGAACGGAGAGGGAGAATCAATAGCAGCTGGTCTATCATGTCCTTAACCTCGTATTTATCGGAAAATTCCTCATAAATACAGCAGGTGGGGGGGGGGGGGGCGGTCCGTAGACCCCGATGCACGTGGCTTTCGAAGCTTCAGTAACGGAAGGCTTCAGCCATGCCACTAGCACAGTGAGATGCCGGAGATGAGTGGTTTCCCGGTGATTTATGAAAGGGCTCGCCGTCGGTTATGTTCCTCTCTATATGGCCGCGATGACCGAACACAACCAGACTGTGGCCAGTCATAAATTCAGAGGCTGTCATGTCTAATATGTTTCAGCCATTTTTACAAAGCCAGAAGTTTATATTTCTCTTTAGTGTTATTCATTGAAATATAATATAATCGGAATCAAATATATCAAATATAATCGGAAACACAAAAATACAAACCGAATTTCAGCTCTATGACCTAGGATTATGCATTGTATAATAGAAAAAGCATATTGCGTATTCATGAAAACCTTAAAACATATAAACAAAAAAATGTGAACCTCTAATTCTGGCTATGAAGGCAGACTGCCCTATGTATCAGTTTTTTTGTTTTTCCATGTTCTCTTGCTACAATTTTAAATTATATTAATTATATTAAATATTAATTAATTATATTACTTACTTTAAATTATATTAATTTGTTACCTTTTTCTAGATCAAATAAATACTTTGACTTCAGTTTCCAAATCGTGCAGCCACTGCTAGTCTTCCGTGAATTAATCTCTAGAAAAGTAAATTTAACTGCACTGACAGTGACTGATATAAAATGTTTGCCAGTCAATTAATTGGTTTTGCTTAACTTTCTAGTAATAATATTGTTCTTTATACTGGTGCCAAGGACAGCAGGAAGACTGCATTCGCGGCGAGTTAAATCATTATAAAGTTATGGCTTGATTCAATGCAGTCTTAATTTGCAGTGAATTGCTGAATGATCTCATTCGGAAAAATACTCCCTGAGGTAAAACGCTTAGGCAGTTGCAGAAACGGAATGCGGAAACTAGATTAAAGATCTGTTTAATATTCTCCGAGCGATCTCAGGGTTTGGGGTCTGTTGACGCAGCAGGTGGAGGGGGAGAGGGAGAGGTTGGGGAATGGCCAGCGTTCACACATGGGTCTACATCTTTCACTGAAACAAAGGGCTGCTTTTTAAAAGATACGCTATACTGTTTCTACTTGTCTGACCACAGGTGAAGCTGTTCTACTTTAAACCACTTTACTTAAATTATTATGTCTCCGCAATACCATATTAACTACGATGGTACTTTGCTTTGTAATTTGCAATGTATGAAACAAGATTGTCTTATGCCTATAAGTCGGACATGGCAGGCCAGGTGTGCATTTGTGAATGACTGATGTGTGGTATGCGCCCTGTCATGGGCTGGTGCACCATCCTGCTTTGCTTCGGGATAGGCTCTGGACCCCCCTGGCCCTGAAAAGGACACATGGCTACAGAGGATGGATGGATGGACATCACAGGCAAGGCTGGACGAGTGTTAAAAATGAGCCATGGACTTTAGGGTCCCCCACAATAAATTCTGCTGATCCTCAAACAAAATGCTCCGTATTACAGATAGCAAGTTCAGGCCAGTACCCTTGGAATGTATAGGAGTGCACTTTACCAGCAGATAATTCTGGTCTGCTTCACAGCACCCCCTGCAGGTAACTGTGGTATATTTCCAATTATCAGATGGGTTTTAGTCCCTGGATTCTGGATGCCAACCCAAATGCTTAAAGCAAAACCCATGTTACTACTGTGGGCATTTCTAGCTGTAATTATCACACTTATTGTTAGCTTTACATATCCACCCATTTCCTGTCATGTGACTCCAGCTGCAGGAAGTGGGCAAGGAGAGCAGGGTGACAGTCTGTTGCTTGTTCTTGACTCATCTGATATATTTGCAACACAGAAATTGATATTCAGTAATTGGGTAATTAATAATTGAGTAATTGGGTACTCAGTTTTTATTCACTTTTTTTTCTTCAAAGTTCTTAATTGCTGTTTTTGCCTTTAGTGACAGGGTCCCAAAAACTACCTGAGAAAACTACCAAAGAAAAACTCCCTCCACCTAGTGGAAGTGCTATATTTACATTAATCTTTTCCTCATTTCCTTGTCTTAATCAGGAGACTAATGAAACCGTATAAAACATTTTAAGCCGCACGCCTTCGCTGATTTACAGATGTCGACTTGGTGTTTAATCTGCAGCCTATTTGTCTGCAAAAGTTACGGGTTTCTTTATGTCACGCTGTGCTGGTTGGGACGTCACACAAATCTGAAAGGTTTAACCTGTCACCAGGCGACTAGCCTAGGGGCAGGCTGGCTTATGACAAGAAAATAGCGACGTAGACTAAACAGTAACGGTGGGAAACGCGAGTGATTTCCGGTGCGCCTCGTTCGGGAAATGTCGCGGCTGACGCAGTCATAATTAAATATTACAGGAAAGGGTCCAATGGGAAATGTGGCCTTGCTGGAGGCATGTCATCACATGACCACTGCCAGTGTTATTGTTCATGTCAACCGTCTTTAATATGCATGAAGCACTACCTTTACACTGGCATGCCACGCTTTGTAGTCGTACCAGATGGCTTTAAAATGACTTGCAGATGACTTGTTTGGACATGAAAGGGCCAAGAGAAGTGTATCCGACTCTTTCCCGGTCCCCTGGATGCTTGCTTGGCCATATAAGTTGACATGAAGTATTTTTTCAACTTTGGAGGTGGTATAAAAATGTAGGAAGCCCAAATGAAGCCCGGGCAGAACCTTAAGAGAGTTCATTAAAAATTAGCCAGGGTATGCTAATCCACGCTATAAGACTCTGGCTGGACAGACAAACTGAAACAATACAGGAAAAGGACCGAGACTTAGTTATGTTGCTGTAGACCAGTGTTCCCAGATAATTGATAGACCAGATAGATCCATTCCATGGCTTGTGTTTTATAGCTCTTAGAGCACTTAAGAAGCGTGGCTCGCAATTATACTCCAAGAGTTGAAGGGAGATCATGGAGCAGAGTGAGGCACAAATCAGCGAGCGGGACTCGCATGCCAGGACACATTAGTTGCAGCTGCTCTTCCTGCGGTGAACCTGGAAGTAGTTTTAAAGCTTCCTTTGCATATAAAATGCAGGCGTCCGAAAGCTGGATATGAGCATGTCCGAGACCTGGAAAGCTGCGACGGCTCCCCACCTGGAGGCAGCTGCATAAAGTGAAGCCTTAAAACAGTCTGTGGGAAAACGACACCGCGGTTTTATACATGGCTAACGATCCCGATAAGGGTGGGCATTGATAAATGGCTTATTTCATTTTATCTTTTTGATACTTCATTGATCCACTTGGGGAAATTCTCTTTTCACCTTCCTGAATCTTCTTCTCCATGACAGTGAGCTCAGCCATGAAGGACAGCCAGCGACCTTCTGCTCACAGGCACAGAAGCTAAAGAAGGATCTTTAATGTATGTGTTGTAGAACAATGGATGCAAAACACAACTTGCAGATAACCAATAAAGCTAGATGGTAGCTGTTTCTTGTCTGTCTTCTCCTGCTGGAAGGTTTAGATTTGAAGATAGGGCAAAATGCCCATACATTTTTATGCATATTTTGCCTTTTCTGATTCAAATAACACGTTTTGCTAGAGCAGTCATAAGGATTCGCGCATAGTGATGCCTTTAAACTGTTAATCTCTAGAAAGAACTTCTGAGTCGTAATGTCTCTGCTTGGCCTCCAGTCATGTTCTATCCTGTGATCATGACCGACTCCAAGAGAACAGCTAATGAATAATAAGTGTGTCACTGCCAAGCCAACCAGTGCGCCGTCCAAATGCAGCGTGTTATCTTTCCAGCATTCACAGCTACACGCGGCCACATCCTGAAAGCCTGGAAGGACAGGAGAGGTCTTCATCTGACCCGTTCCTGCGAGCTGAAATGTAGCTGTCCCAGACGACGGCCGATTGAAGTCACGGAATGAGGTGTCACGGAACGCGTCTGCAACCGAGGGCAACGCGACACTCGCCGGGGTACGTCTCCGCGGCGCCTCCGTCATGCATGTGGTACCCTTGGCAATGGCTGAATAACCACAGGAATCTGGAGTCAGAAAGGGAAACAAACGATTGGATCTATCAATCCCGCCCCACATTTCAGCCTGCAGGGAACGCCGTCTTCCACTCTGTGGACGAAACAGGTGGTGGGCCCAGATGAAGATGGGAGGTGGTTATTTGGACACCCGCAAAGTTCAACACAGACTACTGCTGTTATGCCTCAGAGACTAAATTACGCCTGTCAGTCAAATGTTGTGGTCAACTGCCTGTCAGCCACTCTTACATTAACCTACTCAGCAGTACATAGCGTTACCATTACACACTGAGGGAGATACTGGTCTTTGAGTCCAACAAATACTCTTTTTATATCATCGTCATGCTGCTGGCGTCTTGACTAGCTGTAAATTAATTCTGACATCCTCTGGCAAACAACCCTGTAATGGCACTTAATGGGGACCTGTTGAAACTCGATCTGGTTTACAAACATGTCTGTATTGTAATGAATATGCAGTAAATTTGCAAGGCACAAATGCTATTAAATTGTAAAAAAGCACATATTTTATTCTGACATGATTTAACACATTTACAAAATATATACTTTCCTTTCTCCCCCTGTTCATGCACCAACTATATCTCCTTTATTAACTGAACATGAGCAGTTTTCCAATTACAGAGCTTGGAAGTGCATTTGAATCTAATTTAATGGATTTTTAATCAGGCCATTTGGCAACATCTGGCCACCAAAATTCTAACATTAATAAAGAAACTGATATTTAAATGCAGCTATAAAGTTTGAAATTTATCAACATAAAATATACACATTATCCTTAATGACTAATGAAAATTAGCTATCATAAGCAGTATTCAGTATTTAAACTAGTTACATAAAAGATTGATTCTACAGAGCTTGTACAATGAAACAAATACTTGGTTTTACTGGATGGATCACTGGCTTGGTCTTGCAGACCAAAACAATCATTGATCCACCCCTGTGCTGCAAAAGCACTGCTAACCCTAAGCTTCAAACTCTGCTCTTACTGATGGAATGCGCAATGAGTGAGGAGTGGCCCCCAGGCCGTGCACACATAGGTGTGAATCCTCAAACACTATTTTGGCCAGTGTTTCAGTTTCATTATCAAACCCCTATATGTCATGTTAACAATACATTTATAATAAAGTTCCAATAGTACATTTGTGTATGATGTCCATATATAATATAACCTAAAAACATCAGCCACAGCAGGACAGCCATATGCTTCTACCCACACCCACAGGCCAGTAGGGACCAGACATCCCAAGGCATGAAGCAAGATGAGGGCCAACCCCCCCCAGTCTAGGCTCTGTCATTTCCAAACGGCGCCAGTACCTCATACCTTGCTGGTCAGGGATTCAAACCAGCATTCTCCCAACCACAAACATACCTCCCTAAGCATTAGGCCACCACTGCAGGTGGCAAGCTGACCCATTAAACTCACACTTATCTGTGTAAAGCATACTGTTTGCATTTAAATGACTCTGACAGGATAAGACTTAATATAATTATTAAAAAAAACATAATTTTGCACATTAAAAAAACATCTTCATTTGTTCCATTAATTTACTATGATTTGTGGTGTTTGTCTTTGACACTTGCAGATTAACTGTAGATCACCATCTTGGACTTTGTCGGCTGGACAAAATACAGTTGTCTGATTCTGCGTCTCCCTCTTGAATGCACACAGCTGTTACGAATGAAACACACTTGGCAGGGTTCCTCATTCGAAACTGGGATTCAAAGACGAGGAACTGGGGCTAAACCACTGGGTATTGTTTTCACCTCTGCAAAATCAGGAAAAGTTACAGATCTGTCAGCCGACGTGGGGTGCATGGTGAGTCGTGATTGGACGTTCCTCATGGCGGTAAGCAAGACGCTACTGGCTGCCCTTTCAAAGTGAATCAGTATTGCCTATAAGTGGCTGGCATTGGCATGCTGTGGCCCTGCCTCCTATCTGTGTCACAGGGGGAGCTTATGACTGGTGCCAGATAGTGCTCTGTCTCCTGACAGTATGGATAACTCTGGTAAGAAATAAGACAAGAAATGAAATTCGGGCCTGAACTGATGCACCAAACATAGAGCACATCTAATACCGTGCATATGAATCTTATATGTAGATGCCGTCGTTTTTTTTTTCTTTTTTTACCCTGTTTAGAATCATTATATTCAGTTTACTCCTTAATCAGATACTAAATTCCGCTAAATTTGCAAAATTTTATACTGTGGATGTCACCCTGGCAGTTTTCCCAGGCGTTAGGCCGTCCGTTTGTATTCCGATTAACACAATTTCAATGCAGCCTGACAGCGGCGCCATCTACAGTTCTATTTCAGCGATGGCGGTTTTGCATGGATGCGTGCGGGCCCTGCCGGGGGCCCCTAGCCCCATCTCCGAAACCGCAAGGGAGGTCCTGGGGGGCTGCGTGGTGAGCAGGGACATGGCAGGGGAGAAGCTGGGGGTCATGATGCGGGGCGAGAGGCCCGTGTTCCTGCCAAGGGGAGAGTAGGAGTTTCTGGGGAAGGAGGCCTTCCCTGCCAGCGTGGACGTCCGCTGGGGCATCCTGGGGGGCACTGCCCTGATACCTGGTTGGGCCACGGATGTGATGAGGGGCGGGGGCTGCAGGAGCTCGAGTGACTCCTCCGGGGAGCCCTGTGTCCGTGTCGTCCCATCAGGGAGCAAGCCGATGTCTGAAAAGACAGAGGCCAAGGGCTGGAACCGGGGTTCCCAGTCGAGCAGATAGTCCCAGCTGTAGCTGCCCTGGATCTCCTCCTCACTGCACACCAGGGAGGTGAGCGAGCCGCCCATCAGCATCTGACCCTCAGACAGGGCAGTGTAACCACTCTCGCGGTTCGTGTTAGGCAGCCTGACCTTACATGTCAGCCTCCCTTCCCCTCCACCCTCCTCCCTGAACATATGAAGGCTTTCGAAGCTCATCGTTCCCACTGCCACAGTAACTGGCTCCACATCGCCATCCTCTGATGAGCAGGACAGCTGGTCTGACTCCTGGGGGACACCCGAGTCGGGGACGCGGGACACGGAGCCGGAACTCTTCTGGCAGGGACGCTCGTTGATCATTTTTATCTCCGCGTCCTCGGCGGTCTGCCCTTCGGCGGAACCCCGCCCACTGGAGTCCGAGTTCCCGTAAGAGCTGGTTAGTTCTCTCCTCACCCGGAGGTCCATGGAGTCACCGAAACCACAAAAGCTGGCGCCATTTGGGCCCTCCGTTCTGCTGGACGTGTCCACGCTGCGCTCCTGCTTAGGGGGCAGTGATGAACATCCTCTCCCTCGCTGCCTCAGAAGCAGGGCCAGTAAGCTAGCTAACAGCAGGAGACACACCGTCAGAAACACACTGAGGCAGATGGTCTGAGCGTCGAGGGCTGTCCTCGCCTTCATAACGCTGATACGAGATACATTTACAGCTACCAGGCATGAAGCAGACCTGGAATCTATCTTTGGACTGCTGGCCTTCACCAGGACCTTCATGAGAGTTTCCCCTCCCTGTATTCTATAAAGTGTATCTGACAGGTAGATAGTGCCACTCATTTTGTCCACAGAGAAAATCATCGAGGGGCTCGCTAGTGTGTATTCAACGACTCCATCCCTGCCGCCGTCATGGTCCGTTGCCTCAACTTGACCGACGATTCGCCCCTTCTTGGTTTCCTCTGGCAGCTGGAAGAGGTAGAGGTGCTGCGTGAAGACAGGGCTAAATTCATCCTCCCCTTGGACATCGATCTCAACTCTCACAGTAGCTGCTTGGTCTCCTATATCTCTGGCTTCCACCAGAAGGCAGTACTGGCTCACTCTTTCATAGTCCAACACCTGCTTTGTATGGATGTTCCCAGTGAGAGCATCTATGGCAAAGGCATCACTTGTGTCCGGGCTCCTGCTGCCGTGATCCAAGAGGCAGGATGATAGGATGGAATAGGTCAGGTGACCATAGGGCCCGGCATCAAGGTCGACTGCTTGGGCGGCACAGACCAGGGAGAAGGCGGGTCGATTCTCAGTCACCATGCAGTTCAGCACAGGGAGCGTGAAGTATGGGAAGTTGTCGTTTTCGTCCAGCACAGATACGTGAACCACTGAGAAAGCCACGTTCCTTCTCCCCAAGCCATCACCATCGGAAGCCTGGATGGTCAGCGTGAACCTGGCGTCGTCCTCATAGTCCAAACTGTGGTCCAGCTGAAGAGAGCCGGATAGGTGGTCCAGTCTGAAGCACCCATTGCTGTTTCCGGAAACTATCTTGTACTGGATACGGGCATTTGCCCCTTGGTCTGGGTCTCGGGCTAACACCCGGGTCAGCATGGTGCCAGGTGGGCTGCTCTCACCAATCTGTACATGGTACTCTGTGCTTTCGAAAGCAGACAAATTGTCGTTGACATCCAGCACGGTCACCTTGACGTAGGCAGAGCCTTTGAGCGGGGGCTGTCCTCCATCAAAGGTGGTCACAGTCAGGGTGTAGCTGTCGGTCACTTCGCGGTCCAAGGAGGCACGCAGCACCAGCTTCCCTATGGACCTCCTCCAGGACCCTGACTGGACCACGCTAACCTCCATGCAGAACCGCTGGTCTTCGTCACCCCCTGTGATGGAGTATGTGAGGCGGGCATTCTGCCAGGACCAATCCTGGTCCTCGGCCGAGAGCCACAGGAGGGTGGTGCCCACGGCAGTGTCCTCGGCCAGGGTCACCTGGTAGGTGGCCAGCTCAAAACTTGGGGCGTGGTTGTTTGCATCTCGAATGTGAACATGCACAGACACAACTGCTACCTGAGCAGGGTCCCCACCATCTGACGCTTCCACCAGCAGCTCTACTGGGCTTCCACTTGTGACATCTCTCAGTGGTCTGCTCGTGTACACAGAGCCTGTGGAAGCAGGACAGAGTAAATGATATGAGAAGCACCTTTGATGGATCCTACTGTCCGCATTCACTAAGGGCAAACAGCTCATGGCATTCCATAAAGTGAGTCCATCACCTGGTGGCATCCTCTTACCAGACTCATTGTTATTTAAGAAGAACTAACCGGACCATTGTATGGTTACATTTGTATTCAACACTTGGTGTTTCACAATCTAAATTCCCCAAAGGATTCTGTTACTGTACCATTTTTAGGTCCACTGGCCAAACGTAGAAAATAGCCTGGCAGATCCCTTAAATCCACTTCACTGATGAAAGTTTGACCTTGTATAATTTTCCAGTTAAATCTGTTTAATATCCATCTTTTCCTGTTTTTTTTTGCATTTTGAGACACACTGCTTAGGGATGGAGAGCGAGTAATTGTAAAAACATGGTGAGAGAGGAACAAGAGATGCGGTGTCAAATTGCAGACACATTTTGGGGTAGAACGAGAGCAAGTTTTGAGAACTCCAGTTTCCTGTTGACACTGGTCCGAATTTCGCTTCCCATTAATCACTCTCCCTGAAACATGCAACAAAACCTTTTTCCAGTAATAGGTTTTGGCTTCAAAAAAGTAAATTTTCATCGAGAGGGCCAAATGACAATATTTTAGCCTCAATTCATCTTCTTACCTTTGATTTTGGAAGTGATGATTTTAAAGTGATCCCCAAGCAGAAAGAAAAAAAGCGTTTTGCTGACTTGCATTTATAACTACCTTTCACTCATAAAAATTGTTTCATTCAGGCTGCCTGTCTGCAAATTTGACTGCTTGAGCTCACAAACTGGAAGTTGTGATGAGAATAAATACTGCAGGATTGTGCATAAACTATAGTATTGTGCATAAACCCAAAATACGGGGAAGGAAGACAATTCCTGGCAGCACTCCGTCTTGACAGAAGGCATTGCCAGGAAGTAATCTGTTAAGATTAACAAAAAAAGAGTGCCTGCCAAATAGATCTGCACGTGGCTCTTGGAAGGGGCATGTAAATGACTTTGGCTGTGTATTCATGTGGAGAAAAGTCCCTTGTGTTTCCAGGCTCACTGTCTAAAATGGTGACCGCTACAGACGACCTCCTCACCGGACCTTCAGAAAAACTTTCACCCGTGTTTCATGGGTCACATCGCTATGGCTTATGTACAAAGCCGTAAAAATGGGGCGGGGAAAGGCCAGAGAACGACAAACAAGGTGGAGAACCGCGCTCTACACCATCCATCTATAACCGTAAAAGGACACTGACTATGAAGACGAGGATGTACATCCCAGAAGAGGAGTACCTTCTCAAGGCAAGCATGACAAGGCACCCTGCTGTGAATCAAAGATCTGACAATTTTTCCAGTGTTGCATGTTTCGAGTATAAGACTGTAACCACACATTTGGGTAACACTTTACTTGAGGGGCAACAAATAATGCAGTAATACATGCTTAGTAAATGCATTAATTAACCATTAACTATGCTTTACTTCATCATTAATTAATGATGACGATTCATGTATTCTTTGCAGGAACTTCATTAGTTAGTTCATTAGTTAATCATTACCTAATTCATGTTCATGATTGGTACTTCAGTAGTCAATGAGGTACTACTATGATTTGTGGTCCCTCAAGTAAAGTGTTACTCAGATTTGTATTTAAATTAAGCTCATCCTAAGAATGTGATTATTAAACCGCAGCAGTGTTGATAGTTTTTTTTTTCTTCACTCTCATCTCGATAGATTCCACACCAGGTAGCCAGCTGAGTACTGCATTTACGAATCTTGTGCACTCGTGTTAAGGATGCTTAATCGTTTCACAGTTGGATCTGGATTCTCTGTTGTTTATATGAAGGAGTTTAAAACAAATGATTATTCTTTGCAATGTACTGTTTGTGATGCTGTTTAACTTTTTGGTCTTTTGATGATTTTTGCACAACATTGGACATTGTTATAACAAACACGGGTCACAATCATCCACTGTTACCATTCATCGGACTGATGTAAAAGCCTTCTGCGGGAGATGAGAGAAGTCTGTAAGTAACCGTGCCGTTGGGTCCAGAGTCTCTGTCAGAGGCACTCAGGGTCAAGACGAAGGTGTCAGCTGATGTCAGCTCTGGCAACAGCACCTGCCGGCGGCAGGAACACCGTAAAACATCGAACCATCTATAGCACCTCCTTGAAGAGAGAATGGAAAACAGCTGTGAATTGCAACAAGTTATGTTGTATTATGGGAAACAATCACAGAACATGGGCTAAGGTGATCCTAACTTGGCCAGTGCCTCATGACCACGTTTTTTCTTATTTTTTAACTGTTTACTGACTTGTCAAAAAGGATATCTGGACCAAAAATATTTGGAAGCGCTTATGAGGAAAAAAAAACATTTTTGGACAACCACCTTTGGGGACCCCCCAACTGCCTGCAACAACGACCCAGACCTGGTAGGACTCCTTTGTGAAGATGGGAGGGTTGTCGTTGACGTCTAGCACTAGAACCTTAACTTCTGCTTCGGTATGGTGGATGGAGTCTGATGCGCGGATCCTCAGCGTGTGTTCAGACTGGTCCTCGCGGTCAAGCCTCTTGGCCAGTGTGAGGATGCCAGTGAACGGGTCAAGGGTGAACTGTCCATCTGACGTACCCCAGTCTGCAAAGCTGTATGTTATGCTGGAGCTGAGGTCCGTGTCGCTGGCCGTCACTTGTGTGACCATGTGACCAGCTGGAAGATCTGATAGGCCAGAGATCACAGATATTTATCCAGTGTTAGCCAATTTCAGATTTTCTCTATTTTCTACTTTAGAACGAGAAACTCAACATATGTTAGAGTGCCTGTTATTTATGTAACAAAGGAACTATTCCCAATTAATATTCTTATTGTTTTAGTACTGAAGGGACAAAATATCAGGATCTACAGGAATTATTTCTTTTTATTTCTTTGAATATTCAACACTTTGAAAGTGCTTTGACGCATCTCACTTTCCGCTATGGTTACAGGCTCCATGGGGGGTATTACTGGTCCGTTATCATTGACGTCCACCACCTGGATCCGGACGGTGGTGGTTCCCGTGAGACGAGGGCTTCCTCTGTCAGCAGCCTCGAGAACCAGCCTGGCCCATCAGCACAGTCAGGTATCAGCAGTATCCCAGAGACAACCACTGGCACAGGCATGGTTGTCACAGGTTTTCAACCAACAATAGCGATTGAATCAGAATTGGAGTACATTTATTATCCTGGAGTAAACTGCAGACAATTATCATTAAAAGTATCAAGAAAGCTTTGCAAATCTACATGCAAAATGATTTGACTCAGAAGGGTAACGCCTCCCCTGGATGTTATGGTAAAATGGTTATTTACTTGTAAGACGGGGTAACTTCCCTGTCCAGGGCAGCACTCGCAGCCAGAATGCCCCACATGGTGTCGATGAGAAAGGAGCCATTATGGTTTCCAGACTGGATGGAATAATCTATCTGCCCATTGACACCACTGTCCGCATCATCTGCAAACACCTGCAGCAGCAAAACTGTGTCTTACTGCATGCTCTGACGTGTGCATCCCAAGCACTGGTCTCATAAGTAATGTCTATAAGAACCTGAGCACATTCATAACACATTATAATGCATGCATAAAGCATTATAAACATGGCTAAATATTTATCAAATGGCATAATGCATTATAGTCGTGTTCAGTATGCATTATGAATGCTTTATGAAGCTCTTGTCTATAATGCACTATAGATACCTTCATAATACAGTAAAAAGCATCCTTAATTCTAATACCTACCATTATAATGCATTATGAAGATATCTATAGCGCATTGTGGATGAGAGCTTGAAATTGCTACCACAATGTTGTATAAAGCCAGGAAACTGTGGAAGTGATGTTATGGAAAGTCTGACTAGCTATAGAAAAAAAGATTACATATCTTGGTGGAAGGCATCATAGGTCATAGACTATACCTGCATGATGTTAGTGTTGTGGGCTTGTCCCTCCCGTACAGCCATTCTGTAGTATTTTTGTTTGAACGTGGGTGCGTTGTCATTGACGTCCAAGACAGTGATGACCACCCTGCAGTGGGTGGTTTCTTGGCCGTCATCTGCCAGAACCAGCAGCTGGACTTCCTTCTTCTGCTCGAAATCGAGGCAGGTCTCCTTGTACACGGAGATCTCACCTGCAAACCCCAAGAAGCCTGCTTTCACATGGAGCTGCTCAATTAGCATGTCTCACAACAAATCAGTTCCTTCCACTGAGCTGTCTCCCAGACCTACTTAACGAGTGAGCCTGGTGATTACGCCCAGAATCACAAAGCATGAGCCAGGGGCCACCCTAGATGGGATGTCAGTCCAACACAGGGCACACGCACAAAATCACATGTCAACACCAATCAAAACAAAATATACAGTTATACAGTATTATAAAAGGACTTTTCAGGTGATCTGCAAGTGTGCAGACCCTGAGTGCTCACATTATAAGCTGTCCAATGTTACCTACAGCTTTTAGCTTCCAGCACAAAATACAGTTTGACTGAACTTCACAGCTCAATGTGTAGATAAATATTGATTTAAGATGTTAGCACTCTTGCTGTACTCTCCTTGGGTGCTGCGCACTAACGCCGTTTAATATGCCTGAGCGCCAAGAAATCAAATCCAACACAAAACGCCAGCTGGAGAAACCACAAGTGAAGGAACGCATACAATTCGGGAAAAACGATCCAAAGAGCGGGAGAATTACACCCATGGTCTCCACAGAGGTGCAGAATGGCAGATGACGCATTGAGCTTGTGCTCCTGGCTCAGAAAGAGAGCCGAGAGAGATCGTGCTTGTGGGTCCTGAGGGTGATTAATTGAGCAACGTCTACGGAACAGTGCCAGCTCATGTCCCACAGCTGGTTCCGACCTGGACCCCTTCTGGAGCGGTCCATAATGAAGAATGTACGTGTTCATTGTGAAACATCTTAGGTCACGCCTATTTTACATGTACATAGGCCTTACCGGTGTGCTGGTTTATGGCAAAAGCCCCGTCTTCATTGCCGTTGAAAATGCGGTACTTAATCGTCCCTTGTTCGGATCCCTGACCGACAGCAACTACAGTAACAACCCAGGAACCTAGAGGGATATTTTAAAAAATTCTGCTGAAAGGCAAAGAGGTGGTAGACATGTAACCATGCTTCATGACATTTTCAAATTCCAGCCATCGATTTTCTAACCACTCAAGCTGAGTGAGCAGGCTGTTCCAGGCAGCATTAAGGCTCAGAGCTGGGGTGTACCGTGGGATACTGGACATGACGTTACTCAGTTGCAGGGCATATACACATACACTATACAGTTTGCCAATTTCCCTACTCTGACACATCTGCTAAGCCTGGTAATTAGCTGATTAAGATGTGTTTGAGAAGGGAAATCTGCAAACTGTGTTGCAATTAGGGAACTCTACGCTACAGCACATTTAAAGACACCAAATAGCCTACTGCATGTCTTTGGAGTATAGGCGGAAGCCAAAATATTCAGAGGAAATCTACACAACACAGAAAGAACATGCAAAATCCAGACACACAGAGTGGGGATTAGATTCAAATTTCCAAACCCGGAAGCACCAGTGATTCGCACTAAGCTGTAATGCCACCTACTGCTCAAATTAAGATTCATAATCAAAACTGATACTATCACCTGACTTGATCTATATAGTTGTAAAGCTTAATAAGGCATATGTTGTAATAATTCATGACATGTCAGAGTGACAAATGACTATATTATGAAAGCTCACCAGGTTTGCTGTTCTCGGGAATTGCAGTTGTGTAGGAATCCTCGGTGAACCGCAGTTTGGGCTCTTCATGAGGATGGATGAGGACCAGAGAGGAAGACGACAGAGGTGGAGCCCCCAAGTCTGAGGCTATCACACGCAGGAGTCTCGTGACAAAGATGCCAGGTGACAGAGATTCCTTCAGCCGGATCTCCCCGGTGTTGCGGTCAATTCCGAAGAATTTGTCTGACTCCGATAAGCTGAATACCACCGTCCCATTGTTCCCAAGGTCGCTGTCTCCAGCTCTCATGGTGACAATGGTCTGGTTGACCACAGCATCCTTGGAGATCAAGCAGACTATGGCGTTTTCCGCAAAGGCCGGAGCATTGTCGTTGATGTCATTGATGTCTACCATGACCGTGGCGATGGAACTCAGCGGTCCCTGTGAACAGCCATCAGTCACAACGACGCGGAAGGTATACTGGCCCTGAGCCTCCCTGTTCAGCAGCTGGGCAGTCCTTAGCATGCCCATGGACTCGTCAATGGAGAACACACCCAAAGTGTCCTCTAGGAGGGAGAACAGGACTTCCCCATTGGAACCCTGGTCACCGTCAGTGGCGATGACCTGCAGGACTTCTGATCCCACGGGCACACCCTCGCTGACAGACACGTGGTAGGTCTCCTGACTGAAGGCAGGGCTGTTGTCATTCTCATCCAGAACCAGAACCTGGAGCTCGGCAGTGGAGCTCCTGGGAACGGATCCCTGATCATGAGCCTCTATGATGATGCTGTAGCTGCTTCTCTTTTCTCTGTCCAGACTTCGCAAAGTACTTACAGCTCCACTCACGGCGTCGATAGCAAAACAACAGGCAGTGTCACCTACAAAGGATAAAACAATTGAGCCCCTGCTGACGTTTGTTCATGCAAGCTATCGGCGCCGCATAATCGCTGCTGTCTTGGGTCTCTCTTTACATGGCTTGATATACCTTGGGTACTGTTAGTTGTAAAGCAGACTAGCTACAAGCTAGAGTTTAATTATAGCCATTCAGCTTTCACAACTACCACCACAGAGGTGCAAGGCCACCACACTGCCCCCCAAGTCACAGTGCCACCCTGGACCCAACCGTTTATTATTTGTAATTGCTGTAAATAATGCCATTTACATTGACTGAAGCATGGTGTAGTTTTACAGTTAAGCTTTAGAGATCAGCCACCTTCTATTCTGTAATGTATGATGCCGTTGGGCCCAGCGTCTGGGTCGTCAGCCTGAGCGATGTAGATGACTCCTGGAGGTAGGTTCTCTGGCACGCTGACCTTGGGGGTGGGTTGCGGAAACCAGGGTGTGTTGTCGTTTTCATCAAGCACAGTGCAGAGGACTGTGGCAGTGCCAGAGAGCGGCCCGATCCCACTGTCTCGAGCCAGGACTAGCAAGAAGCAGAAATCTTGAAGGGTTAGCCCATTGGCACACTGTACTCAAAGACCTGCATGTTTCTGCAGCCTAAAGGCATGGTAGCTGCATGCAACAATTCACCAACAGTTGCCATGTGTTAAAGGCCCTAAATGTTTATTTTCTCCATTGTAGCATCCGCCCATCTATTTTCCAAAACCAATTATCTAGGAGAGGGTTACGGTAAGCCTGGAGTCTATCCCAGAATGCAGAGGAGATGATGAAAAGAGAGACCAAGGATGAGATGCTTGGGGGGGAAGGGGGCACTCACACACGGTCAGTGTGGCAGTTTGAGACACCTGTGTAGATAACCACAGATTTTTGGACTAGGGGAGGAAATCCACACAAACACTGGGAGAAATGCTAACTGCACCCAGAGCCAGGCATGGAACTCAAACTGACAACCTGACATGGTGAACAGCAGTAGAAGTTTAGCCACCTAATCACTCAGCTGCCCGGCATTGTAAAAGTGGATGCAATATCTGATATTTTACATGTGTGATCAGCATGTTTTGAATGCAGAAATTTCTCCTACCCGAACTTAGAGGAAACAGAAAACAGACTGAGGTAAATTAAAGGAATATCTATATAGCCTTAGCACTTCATAATAGAATTTGTTTTGTTGAAACCCCCTTTCCTCCTGCATAGTGCTGAGAAATGGATATCGGGCGGACTGAAAAATATGCAAGACATTTTATTAAGCTTATAGGCAGAAACGGATGTGACAAGCCAGCAGGTGACCTCAGTGAAATTGGACTGAATGTCAAAGGGAAGCATTTGGGCTGCATTCTGAAGCTCAATTATGCTAATGTGGAATTGGTTCCTGCAGGGCCCTGGCAATAATGCTAGCATGAGCCAAACATGCGAATGCGGGGCGTAAGCACTGTGACCAGCCCCACTGCAAATCCTAGCAGACTTTTGGGGACCTTCAGGTCTTCTGTTAATGCCATCAGTCACATTTGAGCTACAGTTTTACCCATCAGCTTTTCCGAGGCCATTGAGGTTAAGGTACAGGCTACCTGCAGGTTGCTGCCTCCAACCGCAATGCCTGGTACCTTCCTCCCCATGGGATCTGAGCTTGCAAAACCACAAAGTTTTCAAAGAGGTGGTGAAGGTGGTGTAGGTGCTGGGGGTGTGTAGTTACAGGATGAGGAAGGAGCCCAGCCGAACCCAGAACCAAGGTTACCTTGGAGTGAGAAGCTTTCCTGCAGCTCTCGGTCCAGTTGGGCCACCGTGTGGATCTCCCCGGTGTTGGGGTCTATGGTAAAGTACCAGAACCCTGGGCCAGGCAGAAGGCTGTAGCTGAGAGCGGCGTTCACATCTGTGGTACACACACACACGTTTGCAATTCTAGCTTTGTAGACATTTCTCAGTTTAATGCAATTGATAATCCCTGACCAGTTCCCAGCAAAACTCAGATGATAAACAGATGATAATTGGGAACAAACAAAAAAAAACCCTTGGCATTTTCAGACTATCCAAAAATCAGGAGACATCTGGAGACATCAACACCACACTAGTTTTTCCACTGTGTGGAGTCTATTTTTGTGTGTCGTGTAGACAAGCAGACCAACACACAGCCACACACACTGAAGCAATGTCACAGCTAATTCACTCTCAAACCAAAAGCGTCTTCGCATGACATGAAGGCTAATTGCGAATGCAAATATTGCACTTAATCGAACACTGGAATGTTCCCTAGAGTGTCAAAACCGAGACTTTTCCAAACACTGTCATGACTGTTGAGTTGTATTGTATGACATCGATAGTGTGATAAGACTGTAGTGCGTGGAAAACTACTACATTTAAATGATTCTGATGTGAAGCCCTTTTGAGGCTCATGGACGTCTTGCTCTACGTTTGCGACCTCAAATGCTAAAGTGGTATTTGGGGGAAGTCTTATCTGACTGGGAAACTGGAAACAGCTGCAGAGAAACAAGTCATTTCAGATAGCATCGGCCAATTAAAAAACCTGGTGCACACTTCTGTTGCAAAGCCCTTAGTTTAAAGGCTTGGGTCCTTTAGGTGACAAATGCATTTCCCTCTCCGGACTGGCCTTTCATGAGGGTCTGTAAATGAAGGGCTAATGGCCACGCGGGTCCCCATTAGGCAGGCCGGGCTGCCGGAGGCTCGCGACTCACAAACGTGGAGATTGACAACAGAGGCCGGGCGGGCTTCTGACCACACCGCCCCCGGGCCCCCTCCAGCACCAGCAGAAACCTCCCGCATGCGGTTCGCATCAGCGCACGCTCCCACCCGCATCCCTCTGCGGCTGCCGCTGGCCGCCCCTCCTGCTGCAGCAATGCCACACTAGTGACTCGCTCTCCCTGTGCGGCTCGGTGTTCGCGCTCCATCTCGCCATCCAAGTGCCGCAGCTGCGCCTGGAACGCGAGAGTCCCTGGGGGGGGGGCTCGTAACACAGTGGGGGTAGTCAGGGTGGGCTGAGGTAAGTCGGACACCTGCGGATCTCCCCAGCGGTGACGGTCTGACCTCCTCGACTCGTGTATCACAATCCCGATCCCCCGAGGAGGCCTTGTAGGATCCAACATAAAACACCTCAACACCTAAGCACAGGAACCCACAGCTGGATACATGGAAGGGATGAAAATAATACAATAAAAAATAACCCCAGCTGTAGATGTATCGTATAATATGATATAAATCCAGCACTACTCCTGTCAAGTATATATCTGCAAAACTATACTATAACTATACCATAAAACTATATCTGCAAAAGCAGGAATATGTTACTCTGCAAATCTAAAGGAAAAAAGTATATTACCCTTCATTCCACTAAGGTACAGTTTAATCCATCCATCCACCCATTCTTTTAAACCACTTGTCCTATTCAGGGGCGTGGGGGTCCGGAGCCTGTCCCAGAGGCTACGGGCACAAAGGACTGGGCACAACCCATGGCAGGGCACACTCACACACACTACACATTCACACCCGCACACCAACCGGCAGTTTGGTAACTCCAGTTAACCTCAGTGTAATTTTGGACTGTGGGGGAGAAACCTGAGTACCTGAAGGAAAGCCCACAACAACACAGGGAGAACATGCAAACCCCACACACAGGGCCAAGGTGGAGACTTGAACCCGGGCCCCAGAGGTGTGAGGCAACAGTGCTGACCAGCGTGCCACCCTGATACTAGGTAATGTTTTTTTTGGGGGGGGGGTTTCTTATCACTGTGTAGTGACAGGGTTTGTAAACCAACAAGACGTCAGTGCCAGGGACATCAACAGCGTCACCTGTCCGTCACACCCAAGGAGGCACTTCCAACAGACACAGAGATTTCCGGGATTTCCAGAAGGCAGGGGGTATGGCTCAGGGTTCTGCCGGAGCGTGCCGATGACAGCTAAAGAGATGGTGTTATTAGCACAGATGGTCCAAATCAGGCATCATCCAGAGACTGCAGAGATGCAGACGGGGTCAGGAGCTCACTTCCTGTTTTGAGATGTTTCTCACCGCAGAGAATGACAGGAGACACTGATACTAACACTGAGCATGAAATATTTTGAATGGGAGTTAAGACACTGTCAATATTTTTAAGAAAAATAAAATCCTGAAGGTAGCAAACAATAAGGGTGTGCTCGTCCGAAGTCAAACAAACACAGACGTTTGTTCGTTTAGTGTCTGAGGAAGTTCGACGGTGGAAAAAAAGAAACACCTCCCAGCTCAGACAAGACAGAAACATGTGCAAAGTTAATATTATGATGTACAGAAACGTTCCAGGAATTAAAATTCTGGTTGTAATCAGCCCCAAGGAAAACATAAAAACAAACCCAGTCTGTATACTCATCAAGACTTTGGTTTTCAGGCTGATGAAGGCTGAGTTTTAAGAGGAATTAGAGTCGTCCTACAGGACAAATGTGTACTGGCATTGGATGACTATGCTCATAATAGTACTGCCACCTTGAGGCATTACCGTGGTAAAACACCTCCAATGAGCAATCCCCCGTATTGCCAATTACGATCTATCGAGAACTGGCAAAAGCCATAAATCCAACACCATTCAGCCACATACACAGACAGCGGCAATGGAAACGTCGTACCTGAGTCCTTGTCAAATGCTGCCACCTTGACCACATGCTCCCCAGGCTCTCGGTTCTCAGACACAGCCGCTGTGTAGATGCTCTGTTGAAACTCAGGGGCCTGGTCATTGACATCAAGCACGGTGACCACGAAATGCTGAGTGGAGGCACGGGGCGGCTGGCCAGCATCCACGACCTTCACCACCAAGGTGTGAACATTCGCCAGCTCATAGTCCAGTGAGCGAGCCAGGTGGAGCAGACCTACAGGCGTGAAGCACGTGTTTTTAGGTTTGGCTATCATGAGGGAGTAGAGTCTATAGAATGACATTTATGTAGCTGAATAAAGCTACTTGAGCCGCCTAAGTATTATAAGGATGCCTCTTACCTGTTTTTTCCTCCAACGTGAAGAGTCCGTCCTCGTTTCCCGACTCCATGATGTATGCCACCTGGCCATTTTCTCCCAGGTCGTCATCCCGAGCAACAAAGTGGTGCACCAAAGTTCCCGCAGCAGTGTCCTCAAAGACAAGCGTGGAGCCCGAGGACATGAACGCAGGACTATTGTCGTTGACGTCCTGGATGAAGACCTGCACGGTCAGCGAGGCCTTCCTGCGCTCTGAAGGGTCCTCGGCCCGGTCGAAGGCGCTCACCGTGAAGACGAAGCTCTCGGCTACCTCCCGGTCAACAGGCCCGGCTGTGCTCAGCGTGCCGGTGATTGGGTGGATAGCGAAAGGCAAGCTGGGATCCGCGGAAATGGAGTAGCGTAGGCCACTGTTGGCCGCAGTGCCATCTCCGTCCCTGGCGTGGAACGTGTAGACAGATGTCCCTGTGGGCAGGTTCTCCACCACACCAAATGTGAGGATGTTGTCCGGGAACGAGGGGGTGTGGTCGTTTACATCTTCCACACTGATGCCCACGAGCAGCGTGCGGTTGTGAGCACAGCTTGGGCTGCTACACTCCTTTCGCACCCTGAGGAAGTGGTGGGTCGCTGACTCATAGTCCAGCTCCTGGTTGAGATATAGGCCACCTATGGCCGCATCGATCCCAAACCGTAGGCTGCCATCACCCTCAGCAACTGAGTACTGACTCGGTACATCGTGGTCTGTTGCTACACCCAGGTAGCCGATGATGGTACCGGGCCTGGTGTCCTCTCTCACAGAGAAATGCTGCTCAACGGTGTAAACCTACGGCAGAAATCGCCATTGTGCTGGTCTCTTTGCTCTTGGAAACTTGAAATCTACATTCAAGTTTAATGTAAAACGTTCCATACTCAACACAGAAGTAGCATCATTACTGAAAAACAGAAAGTCTTATTATTATCACTATGAATAATACAAATAACAGCGACACAAAACTAATTTAAACAACAACAAATAGGGGTAACGCTTTTACATTAACTGTAGCTTCATAATGCCTTTTTAATGCATTCATAGAGCGTTCAGTACACCTTCATAATGCATTCATAGAATATTCATAAGCAGTAGTATGCTTATAGTAAAAGTATGTTAGGACGCTAAGGTATACTTACATGCTGCTTATGAATGTTCTATGGATGCATTATGAAGGTGCACTGAATGCTCTATGGATGCATTATGAAAGTGCACTGAATGTTCTGTGGATGCATAATGAAGGTGCACTGAATGCTCTATGGATGCATTATGAAGGTGCACTGAATGCTCTATGGATGCATAATGAAGGTGCACTGAATGTTTTATGGATGCATTATGAAGGTGCACTGAAAGTTACATGGATGCATTATGAAGGTGCACTGAATGCTCTATGGATGCATAATGAAGGTGCACGGAATGTTACATGGATGCATTATGAAAGTGCACTGAATGTTACATGGATGCATTATGAAGGTGCACTGAATGCTCTATAGCTACATAATGAAGGTGCACTGAATGCTCTATAGCTACATAATGAAGGTGCACTGAATGTTACATGGATGCATTATGAAAGTGCACTGAATGTTACATGGATGCATTATGAAGATGCACTGAATGCTCTATAGCTACATAATGAAGGTGCACTGAAAGCTCTATGATGCACAATGAAGGCATTATGAAAGTGCCGTTAATGTAAAGCATTACCAAGTAATGATTATGATGCTCCATGCCCCAGATTCTATGGAACATTATTATTAATTCATCCATCTTGCAGTCAGTGCTGCGGCAGAGGGAAGCAGAACTATAATTATCATCATAATAATAACAGACACATTATCACGTGGATCTTGGGAACGACTCTCCTTCTTGTGGGTTCCCTGTAGCTTCAAGTCTTGAAACATTCATCAAATAAACCAAAGTTGTTTAAAGTTACTGTCATGTAACATTAACAATAAATGTACTGTAGCTATTTTGTTTATTGAAACCACCCATCCACTAACAAATGATACTCGCTTAACTTTACAGAGATTGTGAAATGTGATTTATACGATTGCGTCATTTAGAAATATGATTTCCCTCAGAGCCGTGCGATGTCACGCGAATCTGGATCAGGCCTCTGAATGTGAGCTTCTCTTGAAAGAATTTATAGTTTAAAAAAAGTATACTTTTCACCATTAGCATAAAGAGTCACTGAGGAGCGCGGCTCTAATGTGCTCGGGAACGTCCGCACACTGTTTGGGGAAGCACCTGTAGGCGGATGAGTGCGGTCTCTCTGAGGGGCGCTGACCCGGAATCAGCAGCAATGGCGGTCAGAGCGTAGCGAGCTGCAGGGCTCTGTGAGAAACCTCTCGTGGTCCGGATCTCGCCGCAACTACCATCCATCTCGAAGTGACCCGGGTCATCTAAAGCCGGCAACCATGTTGGGACAAGGATCAGGGTCAGCTTGGTAGACGTGTAAAACAATATCAGACATGCTTTTGGTGAGAAGAGAGACAAACATCCTACTAACAAATGTTAAAGTAGTCACCCTTCATAGCCCCATGTCAGCTTGAATTAATGAGTTTGAATTTTGAATGTGAATTTTATTTTGAGTCTCTAACTCAGGCTCAGTTACCTGATATCAGAGAGTAGTGGACCGTTCCATTCTCCCCAGCATCCTCATCTTTAGCATGAATGGTGGTCACCAAAGAGCCAGCAGGTAGTCCAGCCCAAAACTGTCAGTCCAGAGCAGAGCATGAAACATTAGAATCGTGCTGCTAGGTGCACAGAAATTCCTAAAACCCCAAATTTCCTAATTTCTTTTGACGCACAAATTTGTCTGGGTTTTTCAATGTTTAGTCCATCCACCTTCCACTGGCTCACAGTGATAACATTCATTAAACCTTTTAATCAAGTGATCAGGTTGTCTTAAAAGAGCATTAAATTCAGGATGGATGTACTCTTACAAGCCAGCACCGGAAAAACATTGTTACACAAAGGTCCACCAGGTGGAGCTCTTTCAAAGTAACTATCAAGAGCTATCTCTGATGTGGCGGTCTAAAAGGGGTAGATGTTACTTAGTCAGACCAACCTGGATGCTGAGCTCTCGGCTGGCAGGAAGGCTGGTAAATTGTGGCGAGTGGTCATTCACATCGGTGACAAGGACGTAAACGTGGGTGGTGGCATTCAGGCGGGGGTGACCGTGGTCAATCACCAAGACTTTCAGGGTGTGGTGGGTGTGCTGCTCACGGTCAAGAGCGACCCAGTTAACAAGCTCCCCTGAGACACATACACATTCAGAAAGGGAGAGATGTGGTCCCACTGCAGAGATATGGATTTATGCCACTTTGGGCTTTTCTGTGCTTGGATCTGAAGTTTTCACATACTTTTAAAGCCGTGCCAAAAACCTAGAGCCAATTATCTTAACAAAATAAGACAAATACATGATCACACTATTGACTATTGCTGAACTTTGACATGTTTCTAACCTGTGTTGGGATTAATCTGGAAGTGCTCCCCATCAGAAAGCAGGAAGTAGGATAGCTGGGCATTCTTCCCGGAGTCTTTGTCTGTGGCTCTGACCGCTCCCATCAGGCCCTGGGGGGAGGGGCCCTCTTGCAGAGTATAAAAATAGGCATTGTGGGTAAAAACGGGGGCGTTGTCGTTCTCATCCAGCACCGTGATGATGACGGTGGCCGAGGCCTGCTGGGGGACAGGCTCATTCTGGTTGGTGGCCAGCACTGTGAAGCGGTACCTCAAAGTGGACTCAAAATCCAGGCCCTGGGCGAGGAAAATCCAACCGTCTTCACGGTGGATCCTGAAGGGCAGAGGCAGGGCGCTTGGACGGAGCGAGTATGAGACCCCCGCAGGTGCAGACCTGTGCCGTCCATGAGCACAGACCTGGACGACCCGGCTGTTTACTGTGGCACTCTCACTTACTTCCACCTGGTAAACCAACGTGTCAAAGGTCAGGGTGTCATTGGCAGCTAGACTCTCCACGGTGACAGAAAGACTCATGGTGGAGGACAGAGGGGGGGTGCCTTCATCCTGGGCACGGATCCTGATGGAATATCTCCCAGGCCCATCTGGGGGGAGGCTCTGCTTGAGAAACACGGTACCCAGGAAGGTGTCAACGCTGAAGACCGCATCATCAGCACCCTCTAGCAGGAGGTATGAGACACTACCATTTAAGCCAGCATCTCTGTCATGGGCATGGGCAACGAAGAGCACTGTCCTAACAGCTGTTCCCTGGGCTACTGTGACGGCCTGCCTGTCCCTGGGGAAGAGCGGCAGATTGTCATTGACATCGGTGACAGTGACATTAACCCATGTGCTGGTGTGAATGGCCGGGGTACTGCCCTGACACTGCAGCACGAGCAGGAAGTAGGGCTGGGCCTCACGGTCCAGACCCCCCAGGGTGCTGATGAGCCCGGAACGCGGGTGGACTGAAAAGAGGCCCTGGGTATCCCCGGAGGAGATGGCGTATGACAGGGACTCCGGCTGGTCTGCAGGCACAGAGAACAGAGAGTGGCCGCAGTGAACAACAGGTGCCACATAAATAAGGCCTTGGTGTATTAGATATACACATTTACATTGTTTATATATGTATATTATACATTATACACACATTACATACACACATGCACACACACTGACATTATACATACCTACTACTTGAAGCCTAGCTTTTAATAATACAAAAATATTATAAAATTTGAAATTATATACAGTACTGTGCAAAAATCTTAGGCAGTCAAAGAAAATGTTTAAAGCAATTTTTATGCGTAGTATGTGTGTATTTGCTCCTCAGTGCGGTATTGAATACCCTAATGACTAGCATACTAATGGTCGAAAATGGTAAAAAGATACATGGGTATACATGGGATGTTTGCTGCAAGTACTGGGGCGACTTTAGGAGAGGGTTTGAAATGGCTAAGCTGACACACTGACATAGTTCTACTCTAACATGAAGACCATTTAAACATCATTTTCTTTGACTGACAAAGACTTTTGCACAGTACTGTATAAATTTAAAATTTTATAAAAATGCATTTTTACAAATGTACTGTATATATTTTATTAAAAGAAGAACAATTAAAATGGACTAAACACAAAGCAAGGGTTGTGAAGAGACCTCTCCGTTTACTTTAATGAAGAGTTGGCTTTTGGCTGGCTGTCCTTTTGGCCACCGACTGACCTGCTAAGCCTGACGAAATGTTCTGATTACATTAAAGACTACACACCTTCATAGCTATGCGGCCCCTGACACTGCACCTCAAAACAGTATGTCTGGAAGATCCATGTTAAATACGTAGTGAACCTGAGGTGATGTACTATTCATGACACGGCAAAGTAACCAACAAACATGCATGTTTGCTGTATATCTACTGGCTTCATGGCCAAAGTCTCCTGCAAAGCCCTAGAAGAAATGACGCAGCCCCCTGGTCTACCCAGTGTGACCCAGCACCAGGCCACAGGATCAGACCCCCTCCCTGATGCAGCCCCCGGGTCTCCCCAGTGTGACCCAGCACCGGGCCTGGGGATCAGACCGCCCCCCTCCCTGACGCAGCCCCCTGGTTTCCCCAGTGTGACCCAGTACTGGGCCGCGGAATCAGACCCCCTCCCTGACGCAGCCCCCTGGTTTCCCCAGTGTGACCCAGGACCGGGCCTGGGGATCAGACCGCCCCCCTCCCTGACGCAGCCCCCTGGTCTACCCAGTGTGACCCAGCACCAGGCAGCGGGATCAGGCCCCCTCCCGGGGGCAGCCCCCCGCCCGCGCCGTGGCCCGGAGCGAGACGAACCCCACACCCAGTGCCACTGACAGAAACACAAACAAAGCCACATTTAATGGACGGCGTCCAGTTGTGAGCCGCAGGACTGGGACGCCCAGCTCCACTCCGTGGACTGACCCACACCGAGACTGTCCACTGATCCCTGGTCATAAGTCGAAAGTTGCACTATTCATATAGCAAGTTTATTTATTTATTCGTATTTGCCATTTATAAAGTCTCTGATGAACGCTATTTTGTATCATTGTATGCCTACTTATGTTGAAATGACAGTGAAGTTTGACATGACATTTAATTTAGTTAGTAATGACACCCCCGAAAGCCCGGACACTCACCGAGGGGACTGGAGGCCCTCACCGTACCCACAGTAGTCTCTGTGGGGGCGTCCTCAGGCACCACAAAGGTATAGCGTGACTTCTGAAAGACGGGGGGGGCTGGCGTGCTGTGCAGGATATGGAGAGTGACGTCCGCAGGGCGAGCACAGACCAGGCCGGCACCGTCTTGGGCCAACAGGGACAGGCGCACGCTGCTGGCACGGAGGTGACCGAGCCCAGAATTCAGGCTAATGGCCCCTGTGGTGGGAAACACACACGCACTCAACGCGAGATTCCCAGGGGGCGCGGTGTCCTGGGTGACGTCAGGCGCTGAGCGCTGGAGGATCATTATGCTTTTATTATATGAAAATGAAGAAGGGATGGACGTGGGAGATGGACAGGCGGATCGGTGCAGCGCTGGCGGTATCGCGGACACTGTACTATCCTGTTTGGGGGTAAATAGAGCTGAGAGTGTCAGGGCTCCGCCTTAGGGAGAAGCTTGGACATTTGGGAGAAGCTCAAAGTAGAGCCGCTGCTCCTCTGCATTGAAAGGAGCCAGCTGAGGTGGTTTTGGCATCTATCTAGGATGCCTCCTGGACGGTTCCATCTCTTCCGGCTGGCCTGGGAACGCCCTGGGATTTCCTGGGTGGGGCTGGAGGCAGTGGCTGGTGAGAAGGAGGTCTGTGCATCCCTGCCCAGCCAGATATATAGATAATGTTTTTTTGCTGGAAATGAAAGGCTGAGCACGGAGAAACATGTTTTTTATATTAACATATTATTTCATGTTACTAATTAGTTGTGAGTGTTGCTATCCTTCCTGATCAACCCGGTGTTTACAGACATGTGGCCGCCTCCATGCAGCCTCTTTATTCTCTGGTCCACAGCAAAGCTGACATCCTGGATGTGTCCTAGGCTGGACATGATTAATGTCTAGGAGTCTCGCCCCCTCTGTGTTGGGAATCAGACGCACAGCAGATGGCGTGGCCTCTACCCGGTTTGTCACCCAAATTTATCTTTAAATCTCGCTGACCGACTCGTACATTAAATTAATCTGTAAGCCCCCTTTAAAGCTCCCTGTTAAGTAGAGATGGTGGACGGTACAGATGGCCCACTCAGTAATTATACTACTGATTGTGCGTTAATTAAGACCATGTTGAGGAAAAAAACACTAACTGATCTTATTACTGTATTAGGATGCAGCTTTTCAGACTGTCCTAATGAAAATGAATTACCCGGCATTTATAGCACTATGAGTTTGATTATGAGGCTTAAATTGTTACTGAATTCATTAACAGGCTCCATAAATTACACAGAATATCCATGCGAGATTATTACTGTCGCCGGGTCATATGGAACAAGGCTCGAGAATGGTATTGCTTTCGTAACACAAAAATAAAAGCAAAAAAAAAATGTATAAATAACAGAGCCCCGGAATTCAGTGGAAAAGTGGGTGATGTCTTATAAGTAGACGGGGTGGCAGACTTATACGTACTACACTTATTTTTAGTGTGACGAGTCTCTAAATATGCATGACTGGGATTCTCTGCCTACCTGTGTGATGTATCTCTGCCTGTGCATGACTGGGACTCTCTGCCTACCTGTGTGATGTATCTCTGCCTGTGCATGACTGGGACTCTCTGCCTACCTGTGTGAGGTATCTCTGCCTGTGCATGACTGGGACTCCCTGCCTACCTGTGTGAGGTATCTCTGCCTGTGCATGACTGGGACTCTCTGCCTACCTGTGTGAGGTACCTCTGCCTGTGCATGATTGGGACTCCCTGCCTACCTGTGTGAGGTATCTCTGCCTGTGCATGACTGGGACTCTCTGCGTACCTGTGTGAGGTATCTCTGCCTGTGCATGACTGGGACTCTCTGCCTACCTGTGTACCGATCCACCGTGAAGAGAGAGGAGAAATCCCCGGGTAGGAGGTCGTAAGAGACACGGCCGAATGTCCCAGCATCCCGGTCGGTGGCGAACACATGCAGGATGTCGGCGCCAGGCAGCATGTAGCTGCTGATACTCGCTGCATACACCTCTGGGTTGAAGACTGGCCGGTTGTCATTAATGTCCTCGATCTCGATGTGAACGTACACTTGGGCACTCAGTCCACCCTGTTGGAGATGGGAAAATGAGACGATTTTTCTACCTCTTTAACTTCTCATGTGTTCAGTTTTGATTTATTTAGTCATCTGGTGACGTAACAACATGACTTCAGACTACGGCAATACAAATGATCATGTGTTACAGTGACATATGCAAAGCAACGCCCACCGGATCTTCAGCTCTGAGCAGCAGGTTATAATCCACCATCCCCACATCTCTATCAAGGTCCCGGCAGATGCACACACTGCCGGAGTCGGGATGAACGCGAAAGGGTGGCTGCTGGTCCTGGGGGTCAAGGCCGTCGCCGATGGAGTACTGCACCACGCCAAAGTCATCACTGTCGATGTCAGTTGCAGTAACCTGGGGGGGCAGGCATTTCCACCCAGATCAATAACCCAGCTCTGCTGATTTACATACTTAGGACTTCAGCATTTCATGGTGCACCTTTATGTACTAGATATTTTAGAGATGGCAACCTCTTGGTACCTGATAACTTTGGTTTGCTGGAAAAAAAGTTCTTTACAGCAATATCAGTACTGTAAGGTACATACACTATATGGCCAAAAGTATGTAGACACCAACTTGTCCAACACCTCATTAGGAAACCAAGAGAATTAACATGATGTTGGTCTACACCTGCTCTTCTCGGGAGGCTTTCCATTAGATGCTAGAACATTGCTGATGGAATTTACTGCCATTCAGAGGTGCATTTCCCAAAAGCATAATTGCTAAATACATTAGCAACTTACATAGTTGGGCCCATGCAACTGAATGAATCCAACTATGTAAGTTGCTAACGGGAGCTTTTGGGAAACGCACCCCAGGTTGGATATTGATGTTGGGGTCCCTTTCTGTGAGTCTGCGTGACCGACCACTTCCCAACAGGCACTGTGACCTTCACGGTCACTTCACATGCAGTTAACCAGGGCAGCTCTATCAGGTCAGAAATGTGTCAAACTGACTTGTTGGAAAGATGGCAAGTGGAAAATCACTAGCGTCTACAGTACATCCATCACCCATTCTGCTGCTCATTTTTGCTGCAGGAGATTGCATAACTGTGTGCTTCATAATACATCTGTGACAGCAGTGAGCGTGGATTAAATAGGAAATTCCTCTGATTAATTGGGGTGCCTGCATACTTTTAACCAAATAGTGTACTACTGGAGATCCCGCAAACAATGAACTTCATATGAGAATTCTCTTCAGTTAACATAATCGACGTTATGTTAAGTAGGGTTGGGTACCGTTTCGGTTTCATTCGATACCGGTGCCAAATCGATACTTTTAAAATGGTGCCGGTTCCTAAACGGTACTTAAAACGATACTTTATTACATTATTGATGTACATTCAGGTTTTTACCGATATGTTTCCTTAACTGTCAGGGCGTTATTGTTCATCACATCGACATTACACACTCGCATAAACACGCTAACTTCAACTTGATGGCTACTGCTTCAGACTGCGCCTGAAAATGTAAATTACGTGTTATCTGACTAAGACTGCGATTTTATTTACATCCGTAAAGTTAAATTCCTAACATGTAAAATTGCATTGAAAGGCTAAAATAACTTGATTAATTTAAACCTTTCACCAAACTCCGTATGTCCGGCGCAGCTCGTGCGCGCTGCCGCTGATGAGCGCGTGAAAGTACCGAAATTTGGCACCGTTTGATTTTAGCATACCCGGTAATACCGACATCATTCGGTCGGTACCTTTAAAAGTACCGACCTCGGTACCCAACCCTAATTACAACTGTGTTATCATAGCCCCAGAGAACAAATATTTCAATCGACAGTTTAGGCATTTAAGTGGCACGGAAATGAGGCACCGAAATTCGCGTTCTGTTTCGGTCCGGTACATACCGGTTATATAGGTTACGGTGCCGTATTGGCACCGGTTTTCGGTACCCAACCCTAATCTTAAACCAATCATAAGCCAAAGCACCAGACGTCTCCAGCAAAGCACCACGGCTTTATGGCAATTTATGGCGCGACCGTAAAAACAATTAGCAGTGGTGGAAGGTGTATGCGACAGATCCCAAAAAAAAAGGGTCGGACATCGACGCAGCTGGGGCATTACATCATGCTATGGTCAAATGCGGGTCACCGAGGTCACCGGGCAGCTTTGGTGTCTGAAATCGCACAGAGGATAAGACCAATTCGCAGGAATTACTTTTTAATTCAGGAACGAGCATGCAGCTTTCATGAGAAAAGTCTTTCAATAAATCTGACAGATTAAACTAGACTAGACTTTAGAGTGATGAAGTCATTTCAACTCATCATATGAAACTTCAACCCACAATGCTTCAAAACTTAGTCCTGCCCAAAAGCTCCTATATAGTTAATGATTATGGTCATGGTTGCCTTAGCGTTGCACATGGAAGTTAGCGTTAGCTGACAGCACAGATAACCTAAGCCAGTAACATCAAACCCAGACTGTACTATGTATTTTGCTATAAATATACTGCTATAACAAGGCACCAATTACTTCAAATATAAAAAACTGCGCAAAAAATGTAGTGTCCAACATGACAAATCAGTAAATTCAAGCAATAATCAATTTAGCGAATTATTTTCTGCGGCATGTTAAGTCACTAGGCTTTCTAAAAACACAGACAACACCGTAATGACACCAGAAAGGTAATTAAAGTTTTAAGGGCTTTGCAATCCACTCAGAGATGTGTCAAGCCGATTTAAATTATCCAGACGGCCAGCAGAGCTTAGGCCATACTGAAGCGGTACCATTTCTCAGTGCCCCTACCATCCTGTCCAGGACCAGAGCCTGGAAGACGGATGGATGGATGGATGGATGGATGGCCCAACATGACGCCTTGTGTTTTATGCACCTTTCTTATTTTGTAAACAGAAATGCAGAGTAAGCAGTAAGGAGGGTTGGCACATGCACAGAATGGACGGTTCTCGCAGATGTTCTACCAGGACGGATCCCAAAGTCGTTCATCAAAAGCCCACTAGCTCACCACAGCTGTCACTACTATTGACTGGAGTCCCGGAGCTGACGGAGTGTTCGGGACCCAAGTGACCGCACAAAAAGCCACGTTTCATTTTCATTCCAAGAAAAGATAGAATTGGTCGCGATGCCTTCCAGTGGAAAATGTTTTCAACTGTGACAGATAATAGTGGTGAAGCACGATACTCTCATTCACAAGTGGTGAATAAAAGTTCTTATGAATTGCGCATTTGTAGTTTGCAGTTTAGGGGAGATATCCACAAAGATGGGAATAATGCAAAGTCTAGTGTGCAGACTGATATGTTGTAATATTATAATGAAAATATTTTAAATAAATAACATTAAATATATTAAAATCTTGATCAAGTTTAAAATAATGCTGAAGTGTGAAATAATGTGTTTTTTTGTGGCCTCTTCAAAGGTCTTGGGTCATAAATTGTGTTTTTAAGTAGCCTCCTTTGAAGTTGCACCGGTTAAACCATCATACAGAATTTATTACTCTGACAAATGTTGCAGGCTTTACTGCCAGAGGTCATGGCCTCGCTGTATAAACAGCCACCACAGCCACCACAGATGGGGCGGCACAGTCCGACTTTCCACAGCCGTGACAGTAGTGTCAACGTAAGTGTATTACGAATATGGTGTAAATGGTACAAATACATTTTCAATAATGTGAAGATTACAGCTAAGATGTTCAACATGAATAATACATTTTATGAGCTGTTTCAATGATTTTTTACAGGGCAATAGCTTTTAGCCAGTATCATCATGGCACTAATGTGCAAGAATGTACTTGCAGTTAAACTGGGAAAAAAATAGGTCAAGTTTAATATAGCAATAGTGTACTTACTGACTTGAAAGGAAAATGTTATAAAAATAATGCATAATGTCATTTACACCTTGTACCATTTAATGTGACTGTTGGTGAGGTATTTGGTTTGCTGGAAAAAAAGTTCTTTACAGCAATATCAGTACTGTAAGGTATGTACACTATATGGCCAACAATATGTGGGGATTTGAGATCTTGGAAGTGTTGAATAACACCTATCATAAATCAACGCAGATAATATTATTTCACATATATATATATATATAATTGTGTCACTTTGTGCCTCATAAATGCCAAGCTGTCAATCAACCAAGTAACTCTGTCATTTTGTCAACAACTACGAAATGAACAGATCCCTACCTGAAGGAAGCAGCTTCCAGTTGCCAAGTGCTCCGGAATAGATACGTTGTACACGTGCTTCTCAAACACCGGCCTGTTGTCGTTTATATTGGCCACATGCACTGTCACATTAGCCATGGAGGATAACGCTGGGGATCCGCTGTCAACTGCGACTACCAAGAAGCGGAATTCGCTGTCTTGCTCATGGTCCAGCTGTGTTTCCGTGGTAATGAGGCCCGATTCAGAGTCTATATGAAATGGGAAGCCTTGGTCTGCTTTTACCATCGAGTAACGGACAATCGAATTGACCCCTTCGTCCGGGTCTCCGGCTCGAACGTGCAAAAGAGTGCTACCAGGAAAGGCATCTTCTGAAATGTTCACGATGTAGACCCGCTTCTCAAACACTGGTGGGGAATCATTCTCGTCAGTCACTTTGAGCAAGAAGGTGCTCTTGCTGAACAGAGAAGGGACTCCGTAATCAGAGGCCACAAACGTGAGCTCATACAAGTCCATTTCCTCCCGGTCCAGCTCACCACTGACACAGAGGGTGAAAACGAATTCATCGGATTGTTTAAGCGTGAATTTCCCATCACCACCTTCGAGGGAAAATCTGACACTGTTGGCCTCCCCCAGATCAGGGTCATACACAGAGATCCTGGCTACATAATGGCCCACAGTGGCCCTCTCTGAAACCTCCGGGTCCCCAGACTCACTAAGGAACATTATGTTTATGGTGGGCCTGTTGTCATTAATATTCAGAACTGTCACGGCTACCAACGTGCTGCTGTATTCCGGCTGGATCCCGTTATCTCGAGCTCTGATTATCAGCTCATGGTATGGCTGCGTCTCATAGTCCAGCGGATTATTCACTTGAATTAACCCAGTCGCATTGTCGATGACAAACAGCTCACTTGGGTCACTTTGGCGCCGATTGATCTCATAGACAACTTGTCCATTCCTCCCAAGGTCTAAGTCCGTAGCATACACTTGACATACCGAGGTCAGTAGTGCTGCATTTTCCCAAACAAACGCAATGTATTTGCTCTGGTTAAATACTGGGGGGTTATCATTCTCATCTAAAACACAGATCTCCACCTGCAGCCTGCCAGTCTTACATGGAACGCCCCCATCGAAAGCTTCAATACTAAAGGCATAAAAATCCTTGTTCTCTCTGTCCAATTTACCAGACAAAATGAGTTCCAGGTTGAACAAATTTCCTCCCCAGCTATGGCACTCAACCTTAAACAGATCTCCAGTTGTATTGTCCATAATCCGGTAACCTTGGGTCCCAAACTCACCCTCATCTTCATCATGAGCGCCTTCCAAGTGAAACCTGGTTCCAGGCGGACTCTGCTCAGAAATGTTCAAAACCACAGTATCCCTACTGAAAACCGGAGAGTGGTCATTTACATCCTGCACCTCAATCCTTACCTTTATCACCTCCCCAGTTAAGGCGGCTGCCACAAATTCATACTTATCTCTGCGCTCTCTGTCCAACACCACCGAGGTTGTAATTACACCAGTGTTTCCATTGATCTCCAGATCTTTCAAAACATACGATTCTCTGCTCTCGGATATAAAGAATCCGCTGCTTGAAGTGTTCTCGGGTAAAAGGGCACTCAGATCTCCCACAATCGTCCCAGCTGGCATCCCCTCCTCAACCGTGAGACTGAGGTTGTGCACCTGAGCAGCAGACGCATCGGACAGGAGCCAAGCTGCGGCGAGCTGAAGGAACGCGGACGTGGCGGCCCGGTAACGGTGCGCTCTTTTCCAAGACATCTTAAAAACATGACAGTGTTCGGTATACATAAAGCCCAATTGCAATATACAAAAATATGCTACAAAAACTGCGTGCTTTGATAGATTATGTTTCCAAGACACGCATTTAAGATGCTGTCCGCCCCCGCCCCCGAATTGCGCGTAGAGGATCACCGGTGACTCCGCTCCCATCTACAGCCTGGCCACATATACATACTGTAAAGCCCAATCCACACAAAATAAATAAATAAAACTGTTATGTCTCAGCACACCAGGTCTCCAAAATACAGAGGTTACCAGAAATCCCACACATTGTTGCAGAATGAGCGGGCTTGTCAAAGTTAATTCTGCAAAAAACTGCGTGCTTTGATAGATTATGTTTCCAAGACACGCATTTAAGATGCTGTCCGCCCCCGCCCCCGAATTGCGCGTAGAGGATCACCGGTGACCCCGCTCCCATCTACAGCCCGGTGTTATGCCGAAAAAGGCATCCCTGCCGTAGATTGCCTCCCTGTCGCGGGAGCGCGCACCTCTTAAAACGGCGATACGGAAGATCTGTTTTTTTTTTTAACGCATGAAAACGATCGTTTCTGTTTATGTAAATGCATTAAACTTGTGTAACAGATCATATAGCGTTGTGTTTTGAGCTGGGTGCCGAAAATAGCATCCCCTTTATTTCTGCATTTTCTGTAGCTGCTATCATCAAGTGCTTTGCATGAGTTATTTTTGGGAGCCTTTTAACTAATCTGGGCAAGTTTCAGAAGCCTAGGTGCAGTATAGCCAGATTAAACTGGGAATGCCATTTTTGGCAGCTGGGTGCCGAAAATGGCATCCCCTTTATTTCTGCATTTTCTGTAGCTGCTATCATCAAGTGCTTTGCATGA
>JAODKN010000082.1:2369443-2407400 GCA_026774425.1 Petrocephalus zakoni
ACCCCCCCCCCCCATTAGGTAATAAAGTTTGAACATGTGGTCTTTAAGGACAGATTTCACACTGTTGTGAAGGTTGTAATATGACACATTGCACTAATTTTAATGTGTCTTTATATAAACTTCATAATTAAATTATTATTAATATTATGCATATTCATATTATGAATTATGAATACTGTGAACAATATAAATACAACAAAATTTTTATTCAAATTATTAAAAAACACCAGTGCATAGAACTGGAACAAATAAAACTCAACTGTCTTCACTCAAGAACATAAACAATCAGACTAGTGAGAACCAGCTGGGTTGTGTTTATACCTGCCACTAGTTCAGTTCATGACAGTGAATCTTTCTCACACAATGTACAATGTATCTATTTGTTTCTATTCATTTCAGAAAAGTACTTTGCTGTTTGTGGTGTTTTTACACGTTCCTGCCTTTCCACATTGTTTGTAATGACTCTTGTTTTCTTTCACATTAAACGTGAAATTTATGCATATGCTGGTATGTTTTTCCCTACCTAAAGCTAACTGTGGCTTAGACATAATGGGAAAATCCCCAAAAATACCCAGGGGCCCCCTGACAGCTTTTGTTGCCACTCCACCCTGGACAGACCTCACAGAAAAAACTTGACGGTTTCTTCTTGTCAGATGGACGCCGGGTTTATGCACTGGCAGCCGGTTGAATCACATCATCCTGTGATGTGCATCTTCTATCAACACTAACCTAAGGTCCTACTTCTGACTGGATCAGCTTCAAATTTATCACTTCTTGACATTTTCATCTCGTTTTTATTCATTGACGAAAGTATCTGTACTTTCCGTCATAGTTCTTGGCATCATATATCAATTTAAATTTAATTTTCATCTAGTTTTAGTCAATGAAATTATCCCTGGTTCTTCCATCTGGCTGACCGCTGCCTTGTATGAGATAATAAGATATTCCTACAGTAGGGGACACGGGGGACAATTGTTAAACAGGGTCAGTTGTTAAATTAAAATAAAATCACACAGATTAATGAGTAAGTAGATGCCAGATTTCCCTCCCTGTCCATCTTGACTGGATACTTATCCAGTACAGGGTCATGGCCAGTATTACTACACTATGATTCTTGCACCGCATTAAGAGTACCAGTTTGTCCTTTTCTGGTTAGCAAAGGTAAACGTAAACCAGATGGAGGCGAAAAGGAGCTGCTTAAACTGTGTGAATGTGCCAGCTACCAGCTGTAGAGCACACATCTGGAAACAAAGCATGAAAAAAGCCATTTTATTACATGCTGAAATAGTAAGAGGCTTTACTCCATGTGCAATTATACCACAACGAGCTAAAAAACAATATTAAATGATCAATTATCATTCTCATTGGCATCCACATTGCCAATTTAGATATAAAGTCCTTGATGCAATATTAGGAGTAAATTAAATGGCAATTGGTCATCTTTGTGATCAGAGACAGTCTGGGGAAAAAGGCCCTGGTTAGTAGTATGTTCAGGCATAACAAGCTTTGTGCATGTGACCTACCAGCCTGGCATCTGTTACAGTCTAATGATGGTCTGTTTCCGTGGGAAACTGACATCCTAAGCCTTCTAATAGACCTCAACGTTCACCAGGGCCCAGATCCGGGACCCATGGGATAACTGCTCCAGAAAACCAGCTCTGGGAATGCACCATCAAAGCAGGGTGTGCACAGTCCCCCTGCAGTAATGTTACGGTAGGACGGCCCTGCGCGGCACAGCAGTGGTTGACGTGGTTATTGGAGTCCTCCATAAATCACCCTGGGTTATTATAAAGTCACCACATGTTGTGGTGGAATTATGGCACGCCACTGTAAAATAATCATAAACGGTTATATAGTTACCACAGGCTGTTATAAAATGATTGCAGATTGCGGTAGAATCACCATAAGATTTTCCTCATTGTCATAAAATTGTAAAAGGGCCTGTAAAATGGCCACCGCGATAAATTTATGAAGTGACAGCCCTCGCCATCACACCTAGGCCCACCTGGTGACTGTCAAATGAAACGTTCCTTTACAAGTGACCCGTTAGTGGGTCACGCGTTAGGCCTAATAGGAGCAGTGGCAGTGAATCGGCTGTTTCAACAAGGTGTTGTCCTTGTGAGGTACCCTCTGTGCTCTTATTGGAATCAGACATTACTAATCAATTAATGCCACAACCTTTAGCCAGTATCAAAAGTCCATCTGTATTGTAACTGCTTTTTGTGATCAGGGTCAGGGTGGGGGGCCAATCCCAGCCAGCACAGGGCACAAGGCAGGGGCGTACCCTGGACAGTGTGCTGTATGGGTAATATAAGCTTCTTTTCTCCTGAAACAGAGGAGTGATGTGAGACTGTAGATGTTCAGGCAGACAGTTTTACACACAAGCATGCATTTAAAACCATCAAATACTTTAGGAAAGGCAAAACATCAGTTTTAGTTTTGTAGTTTTTTTGGTTCTTCTTGACCAAATAGAATATTCTGGAACACATTTTCCAATGAGCATTCTTATCATTTAGCATTTTGTTTTAAACAGCCTAGCTTTATGGAAAAGACGTCACCATTTAATGCAGGGAACAGCTACAGCTGGCAGAGGACATGGCTCCTAACTCCACTACACATCACTAACCAATATATAGGATTGTTTTTGTTTTCTCATACCCTGTCTTCCTCTGCCATGAGACACGCAGGTGAGGGTGAATACTGGGGTCAGAGCACAGTCACCCATTCATTGGGCACCACGCAGAAACACCCCCTCCTACCCTACAGAACCACACACCACCCAGAAACACCGCCTCCTACCCTACAGAACCACACACCACCCAGAAACACCGTCTCCTACTCTACATAACCACACACCACCCAGAAACTCTGTCTCCTACCCTACAGAACCACACACCACCAAGAAACAACGTCCCTACCCTACAGAACCACACACCGCCCAGAAACACCGTCTCCTACCCTACAGAACCACACACCACTAAGAAACACCATCTTCTACCCTACAGAACCACACACCACCCAGAAACAACGTCCCTACCCTACAGAACCACACACCACCCAGAAACAACGTCTCCTATCCTACAGAACCACACACCACCCAGAAACACCATCTCCTACCCTACAGAACCACACACCATCTCCTACCCTACAGAACCACACACCACTCAGAAACACCATCCCTACCCTACAGAACCACACACCACCCAGAAACACCATCTCCTACCCCAGAAACACCGTCTCCCACACTACAGAACCACACACCACACAGAAACACAGGACCCCCTGGGCAAGATTCGGACTTTGTGATAATGTTTTCACTTTCAAGTACACCATGTGTGTGCCAGTGCAGTATTCTGCTGTATATAGTGAGTAAAAATTAGGTACCCTGCTTTAAGAATGTGGCATGCTCTCCCCGCATGTTTCACTGCAGCCAAACTGCAAATGTGTCAGAATTGGACAGATTTCCTGTGGCCTGTGGGTTCTGGAGACGAACCATACAGAGCTAAATTATGTGCCTAATGGGGAAAAAGGAGAATAGGGAGATTCCAATGGCCGTGTGAAGGCTTTGTCTCCCCCACACTCACGGCCAGTATATCTCCAGGTGTCTTTTTTTTCCCTCTCAAACCTCCCCTTTAACTGGCCGCAGCCAAGGCTCCTTCCCTTTCACAGCCCAGTCGATCTGGAAACGGTGAATCCTTGTTCATGTAACTAACCTTACTGTGTTTACCAGTGGGCCAGGAGCATTAAGGTGTACTTGTAATAATTACCTTGCCATGGAAACCGTCAGCGGCGAATTGGAAAGACGTCAAGGCTGACATTGACATTTGCATCTCTGTATTTAGTCTCCCTAAGAACAAGATCAGTATATTTAAAAGAGATTAAATGCAGTTGTTTTAAGTGGCTCAGATCCAGGTGGAGAATTCAACTCTCATTAGATGTAGCAGGGGATGCTGCTTTATTCATGAAAAACAAGACTATTTGCACGTCTTTAAATTGGATGCAGGCGACACTGGAGGGTCAATTCTTACAGTGGAGTATAACGCAATGCATTGTGGAGGGTCCATTCCCACAGTGGAGTATAACGCAGAGTATTGTGGAGGGTCCATTCCCACAGTGGAGTATAACGCAGAGTATTGTGGAGGGTCCATTCCCACAGTGGAGTATATCGCAGAGTATTGTGGAGGGTCAATTCCCACAGTGGAGTATAACGCAATGCATTGTGGAGGGTCCATTCCCACAGTGGAGTATAACGCAGTGTATTGTGGAGGGTCTATTCCCACAGTGGAGTATAACGCAGAGTATTGTGGAGGGTCCATTCCTACAGTGGAGTATAATGCAGAGTATTGTGGAGGGTCCATTCCCACAGTGGAGTATAATGCAGTGTATTGTGGAAGGGTCCATTCCCACACTGGAGTATAACGCAATGCATTGTGGAGGGTCCATTCCCACACTGGAGTATTATGCAGTGTATTGTGGAGGGTCTATTCCCATAGTGGAGTATAATGCAGAGTATTGTGGAAGGCCCATTCCCACAGTGGAGTATAACACAGAGTATTGTGGAGGGTCCATTCCCACAGTGGAGTATAACGTTGAGTATTGTGGAGGGTCTATTACCACAGTGGATTATAATGCAGTGTATTGTGGAGGGTCTATTCCCACAGTGGAGTATAATGCAGTGTATTGTGGAGGGTCTATTTCCACAGTGGAGTATAATGCATTGTATTGTGAAGGGTCCACAGAGAGGGTCCATTCTCGTTGACTCGGTTGTCTGAGATGTTCAAAGCGACCTTTATAAGCTCCTGAGACGTGCGCTGGGCCAGAGGAAGACACCTGCAGTCACCCGGGACGCCCAGACCAGCTGCGGGAGTGTTAAGTGCTGACATCTGTAGTGACAAGAGGAGATTTCTGAGCAATAAAGAGGGCTTACATTTTAATGCGGTGTCTTCAATAACTACACTTTAACTAGGAGCCAGGCTGATATCTCTAACATATTCATTCTAGATGTTTGCTCCTAAAATGAATCACAGAGGAAAAACCTCCCAGCTTTTTGTTTGGAGTCACCCCACATGAGAGACCCCCCAAATGAATAATATTTCTAAATGATTATTCTTTAGGGATCCATGCTGAATGTATGGGGAGCTTTTTTGGGAGAGGGGCGTGGTGTGTTGGGTCTGAAAACAATTGACGAAATTGATGGCATTGACAGATATTTTTCTGTAAATTAAATGTAAATGTACCATATTAAATAAATGTAAATATCCCAGATTAGTGGTACCAAATATACCAGTAAGGTACCATATACTATTATACTAAATAAAAAATAATGAACTTCCAGATTATTTTTAAAAACTATGGCAGGTCATTCCCATGCATGTAACATTAATATTAAAAATTATGACATTGCAGGACATTCCTAACAAACCTGTTCATAACAATATTCAATGAATGCATCTGTTTGTTTACTGCTGATAGTCAGCTGAGGGTAACGAGTTCAGTGGACTCCTGGGTTGGGGTTACGTGCGTGTGTGTGTGTGTGGACATATTTATATTACGTTGTGGGGACCCAATGTCCCCACAGTGTGATAAAAAAACAGTTATTTTCTACCTTGTGGGGACATGTTTTTGGTCCCCATAAGGTTAGCCTCAATTTTATAAAAATCTGTGTCTGCAATCAAAAAAGTAAAATTGTTAAGTTTAGGGCTAGGTAGGGGTTCAGGCTGTCACAGTGGGGATCAAGGTTATACCCATAGGAATTAATGGAGTGTCCCCATAAAGATAGGAATACATGGTATGTGTGTGTGTGTGTGTGTGTACATGCCCTGTAATAGATAGATAGATAGATAGCGAATAGCCCATTCGCTGCTGTTTCAGCACATAACCACTAGAGGGAGCCTTTACACCTAAGCAATAACCAACAGGATGAATTAGGGAGGAGGCATCAAGTATCATACAAAGAGAACATTTAGTTCCCAACATGAGAAATTCTTTCATCATTTCACTTGCTCGTTGACAGTCTCATTTAGTTTTAGCTCATTCTTTTCCATAAATCCAGCCCAGATTAACTGGTTGGACATAAAAAATACACTTCTAAAGACAATTTACTAGATGAATGCGCTTAAGAAGGAATAATACAATGTTTTGCAAACTCAGATCCTACCAGAGCTCCAGAGCCAGGGGTCTTTTACATAAGAAATAAGTGTTTGCTGAAAACAAGGCATCTGAAAAGGGATTTACAGAACATAACTGATCTGACAATCACACACTGAGGCTAAAACAAAGCATGCTGATTTAAGTTTGATCTGGACCCTGCTATTTCCTGTTTGGATTAATACTCATCTTTTTTAATCCACAGTCAGGTTGCATGAGCGGATATTTATCATTTACTGGGTGGTAGAATTTCTGCTTTGGTTCCGGGGTTATTTATCAAATAGAGAAGAGGGACAAAGCGACAGCAGGCCTTTCAGCCACGTCTAAGCAGTGCCTGACGCCCAGCAATGCTAATGTGCAGCAGATTGTTACGCGGGCCCAGGTCCTCGCGACGAGGGCGCTACAGGACAGGACAGGGAAAGCCGCAGGCATTGAGGCCGCCACAAAGGCCTCGCCAGGCGGGCAGCTTCCTGTGAGCTCTTTGGGGACAAAGCGGGACGGACAGGGCCGGGAAAGGCACAGTGGCACAACAAGCCCTGTGCGGGACTGGACTGGGGCTCTGCATGAGGCCGGTGCATCAAATTAACCCAGTTAAGATGAAAGCAGATAGAGGGAGATTTAGCAGCCAGGATATTCCAATACAGGCACTGAGGACGGAGGCAATGCCACAACAATAAATCACTAGAATTGTTCAAGTATTTGAATTGTTTTTTTTTTTTAACTGTTTTTAGGATATTGATGAAGATCTGTAGTCTAAATTGGTGTGTGTTGCTGAACCCAAAGGCAATAGGTATTCAGTAGGGTAACCATATGTCCTCTTATAATGGGACCTAAAAATGGTCCAAATGTCCTCATTTTTGCATTGGTCACTATAGTATACAGTCATAACAAAATGATATCAATGATGGTTTCTGTAAGTAAATTAGAAGAAGAAGACGTATGATATCATCTCAATAAGACGTTATAATCAACGTTGTTCCTAATTTTTGGAAGTAGAGGAATGTTTGTGTGTTTATATGCTGTCTTTTCTCTGCCTTAACTGAGGGCTGCCCCACAGACAGTAGATTCCTCCTCACTGGCAGACCAGCGTCCTATTTGACAGCATGACTGTCCCACTGAGTCAGTAAGCTGCACCACTGGTGACGGGGGTCCTACACATGCAGCTGAAGGGGGCCCTACACATGTAGCTGACGGGGGCCCTACACATGCAACTGACGGGGCCCTACCCATGCAACTGATGGGGGCCCTACACATGCAACTGACGGGGCCCAACACATGCAGCTGACGGGGGCCCTACACATGCAACTGACGGGGCCTAGCCATGCAGCTGACGGGGGCCCTACACATGCAACTGACGGGGCCCTACCCATGCAGCTGACGGGGGCCCTACACATGCAACTGAAACCTGGCACAATAACCTACCACATTCTTATTGAGATTTTTCAATCCAGGTGTCCATCCCATCTAACAACCGTAAATATTTACTGGCCAGCAACACTGGCTCACCAGAGTAATACCGAAAACTGTTTGATGTTTATTTGGTGTCTCCATTCATTATCGTATATCTCTTTAGCTTTGACGTGGACGTAAACATTTATATTAGGCTAATAATGTATAATTTCCGTGACCATCTTGTAGCCCAGATAATGCGAGCCCTGACTCCCGGCCACAGTCGGCGTGTCTCAGCGTGTGAGACATGTAAAACATGACACGGTGCAGATAGCTAGCAGCTGACCTTAAGGTGAACCATGCCTTGTTAATGAACCTGAACAGAGATGAACTCCGCGTGAACCGTCTCCTCGGGAGAACGGACCAGATCCCACCACACGCGTAAAATTCCATATGGAGTCCAACAAACTCGCAGCCCTATTGATAACATTTATTTACTCTGTGGAGAGGCAATTAAAAAGGGTCTTAAAAAATACGAGAGACTTCCATCTTTTCTAGAAAGTGGCAATGTGGAGATGGTTAGAATGTATCAACAGAACATAGTATATTACATATTTTAATGTAACAATGAACTGGACGTGTTTAAGATGTTGCCATTTGTTCCAAATTTAGACACACGGCTATTGCTTCATACACAGCTGATTTGTATTCACATTTTCTCTATATATTTCTAAACTGGTTTCATTCAGATCATCAGTCAGAGTCCATGTCCTGCCATCTTCAGCAAGCAGCTCTTGGCTTCTCGTTAACTCAATTTATTTTTATTTTTTTGGCCTGGCACCAACACAACGACGCCATCCCCGTGATCAACACACAGATTTACAAGCTCACATGGAGGATCCCACATTCCAGCGTTTGACAAACACTCAACGATAAAGCTTAACAACAGACTCCCAGGAGACAGTGCTCTTTCCAGACACTGTTTTGAAACAGAGGGAAAAGCCCGATAATGCAGAATTAAGACAAATAAAGCTTTTGCCAAATGGGTCAATGCTAATACGGGGCCACACTTTGTCCGGCTATTGCTTCTCATCTGCAAAAGAGACACAGAGAGCTTCTTAAGCTCTCAACCCTTCAATACCATGTCCATGTGAAAGCACAGACATTCTGTGTGGGATTGTGTTCTCCGCAGAATTGTACAGCACCAACGAGCATAGTTCACACTCATTAATGATACAAAAGCATCCAGCTTCTGCATTCGACGTGACAAAAAGTGGTTCCATGGACATAAAAATGACGCTCCATGGACAGTTCTGTATGGTTTCCTTTGATAATTACCATCCAATGTTTTTGAACAATAATGACCTTTCAGTCCCGAATAGTATGTTTGAGGCATGATAATATTTGGCAATTTAAGTTTTATTTAATTTAATTAATAAAGGTCTTTGTCTAGTCCCCAGGAATTGCATATACGTGATTGATAATAATTTGCAGAATTTTTGTTGCCTTCCCAAAAATGAAGTAAAAACAACAAAGTAACAATTACAAAAAAGTATAAAGAGTCAGTCACAGAGTATTCAACTGATTGGTTGAAACAAAACCTTGATCTGGATTGGTGCATTCTGGGACTGAACTTGTCTGTGATGGATTACTTTTGTGAGTAACGTCCTCAACACTGCTCGCCACACCTAACCCCGTGGGTACCCTTTGAGCTGTACTCCAACCTGAATGCCATTTTGGAATCTGAGTACAAAAACAAAGTATTAAAACTTTGCATTGGATTTAAACTGGTTCATTGTATGCTAAGGGCTGCTTTCAAAACAACTGCATTATATATTACTGCATTAAAGTCGCGTGTCAAGTGAAATTTTTGTTAGTGGCTTATAACCAAGCCTCCTAGGGTCAAACGGTTACTGTTCCCAAACTGACCCCCGTTATACATACCACAGATGTGATGCAGAGAAGCATCAGGAATTCTGGTGGGATGGGTTATGTGCAGGACACTTGTGTGTTGACCCGGACATGACTGGTAGCTGACCCAAGTTTGACTTCAGCCACACAGCAGGCAAATCTTGATCTACAATTAATGTGTCTGCAAACATCACACTTGAATATAAAGACTTTGCTTATCAATCCTTCTTTTCTGTTTGTGAATCGTTTAAGGAAACTATTTAATTCCTACATTTTTTTTTACCAGATAATTCATTTTATATCGTAGAAGACAGTTTATCTTCATGGAAAGCCCTTATTCCTAAACAAATGATATGTTTCCAAAAGACAGAAAGGTCGCCCGGCTCGGCTGTTCTCACCGTAAGCTTGGAAAAGCCCAAACTTAAATTAGTTTCAGTTGTGCAGATACCAAAAAAATGTTGCCTATTGCTTATCTCTCTAACTGCAGTTCAAAACTACAGCATGGAAGTAATCTCTACAATCCAATGCCCACAGCACACAGCACAGCAAGTTAACAGAAACAATCTCAATAAAAGGAAATCCCAAGGACAGCAGTTAATGTTTTAGACTTCTGTAAAACACGTATATCTGTGGCTTCATTTCCAGAGAGGACTTGCAAAATATTTGTCGCCCTGAGAATGGAGCGTGTTGTTTTCAAATCCGTGGACTTAAAAACTTTGGGATTACCGAGTAATTTGCTCTCCAGAGTGCGTGTCAAATTCTATGCAAACATCCTGTGACAATTGGGTTAGTGAAAACAAGATTTCAGTTCAAGACAAAGATTATCTTGCTTAAGCATGGATAGCAGACTGATAGCACCTGACATTGTTAGCAAGAAATTAGCGGTTTGCATAAATCGGTCCGGATTACGTTTAAACAACGACTGCAGCATTTCCGAGAAATCATGGCAATCACTGAGATCTATATGCTGAGTATAGGTCATGTTGTGTTAAAATTCATGAAACACATATGCAAATTAATATGTGAAAATATTCTTTTTTCACCGGATTTTCTGGAAGTGTTTGTACACTGTAGGCCAAATGGCTGGGAAAACAGAAAATACTCTGTATTACAATGCACATTACGTAAACATCAATAACTCATGCATTTGTTGCGAGCATCGTTTGTCTTTGGTAGAGGATTGTGTTTACTTTCAGCCACGCACGCTTCCCGATTGCTTATTCGGCGCGATATTAGTTCAGGCAGACGATGTATATTAATCCGTCTGTAAACCTCTATAGTTTCGCAAAGGAGAGCGGCTGGAATGAAAGAAGGGTCACTGCCTGCAGGTCATGCCCTTTGGTCTGGTGGAGGAAGGAACGATGGCTGCCATATTAGTAAATTTCGAGATTTACAAGCTAGTAAAACCGAAATGAGGATCAAAGCTGTGGGCTGGCTGATAGCCCTGGCTGCTTCTGAGCGTCCGAGCCAGTGCCATCGCCGGGCCGTCCATTCCGCATGTAAGCGGTGCCTCGGCGCGGCTGTCACAAAGCGCACGCATAGCAAAGCCCGGGCAATAGCGGGCCGATTTCATTTCACCGCATGTATTGAAAGCGTGAGGAAACAGGGAAGTACAAACGTCTGCACCACTAAAATAGCGTACAGCGGGGGCGATTGTAGGATTTGACTCTGAAGAGGGTTGAGCACCCTAAAGAAATACCGGGCGCCATCAGATTAATTTTGCCGAGCGGGGGGCGGATACGAAAATTGCACGAAAAAATCCAAAATACGGGACGAATAGCAAAATAGCAAAGTTTTTGAATAATTTAGAATAGTTTCATAATGACTTTCGAGGGCTGAGATAAAAAAAAATGCCTAGGGGTTCTGAATCTGTCTTTGAACAAGAATGCACATTTGGTTGCAGACAGATCATGATTTATTCCCAAACGCGACACGGCCGTCTTTAGCGCATTGTTTTGGGGGCACCGTGTCTGCTGGTGCTTGCACCAAATTGGCATCCACTGAAACGGGAATCGTCCACGGTCATCAGTCTCTGCTGTCAGCGGTTTGTCGGCGGGGCAGATTCACAGGGGGGGTGCGCATCCAGATTAACCAGGGGCCGTCGTCATGGCGACGCCAGTGCGTCCCGTCCCGGCGACGGACGGTGGGGATCGGCACCACGGGGCTGCGGGCCATCCATCATCGGTCCGAGCGTCTCTGGCATGTAGGTGCTGCCACTAGGAAGTATTCCAAGGCGCCGCGCCGCATGCGTCCTGCAGGACGTACGTGGTTATCAGGCCGCGCACGATGTCTAGTGTCCAATGCAGGGGATTAATTTCAGTCTACCACAGGCTTTCCGGCAGCTGCTTCGTGCAGCCCAAGGCAAAATAATAATAATGATAATAATAATAATAATTAATAAACCATCACAATCTCCCTGAGTCTATTAATGCTGCCGTACTGCAATATTAATACCATACCTCTGCTTCCGACACGTTAATACATCCCATATGCTTGTCAGTACTATTTTCTCCCTACCAGCTTGCTGTCAAGTTTTCCAATTCCTACTCACAGCCCTCTTGAAATGAATCATTCTCGCCTCACATGCACCAGTGGCGTCTGCTTAAAAATGTAGAAACGTGTATTATGGGCTGACATGAAAAAAATGCTTTTGGATTAGATAATCCATATTTACGGAAAGTTTTGCCATTAGCCGAAATATAATGTCTATCTTTACAAAGGGCTTCTGCAAAGGCCATCCATTAATTAATCCAAGTCACAAAGTACTGATAAAAAAATCAAATGCAGTTGAATGTGACAGCACGACGTCATAATAAAACAGTTAATTTGTAATTTTAAAATAGGCTGCGAACATGTGTACCATTTCACATGTGTACAGTCTTACTAAATGCATGCAAATCGCATAAAACAATGCCAAATGCGACTAATCGATATCACTGTTAGGCTTAGTTGGAATGTGCCAGTGCACTTTTCCCAGCTGATATTTATGTCAGATTGGCATGCTACGCCGCCTTTGGGATTTGTACATGATTAATAACAAGCTCCCAGCTACACTCTTTGAAAATACAGACTCCTGTAAACCAATCGCATCCCCGGGAGCCGCATGATGTAACTGCGACCCTCCTTATATCCCAGCCGATAAACGCCTGCAATTAAATAGACACGCGTACTCGGAAACACAGCAAAATGTTCGACTCGCTGACGTTTATTATCGGTAAGCTTTTGGTACTCTCTAATTTGAACATTTTTAAGTTCATTTCGCAAAAGGACGAAGCCCCCAGCAGTAACTGCCAGAGCCTGTCCCTGCAGCGCGGGGACCTCCTGGAGGTCCCTCGGACCCTCTTCATCCACTTCGGAATTTACTTGGGTGACAACAAGGTCGCGCATCTCATGCCTGACATCCTGCCCGCGTTCACCAGTGACAAGGGCCAGATTAAAAAAGTCGTGACGAACAAGAGACTGCTCTGGGGTGTCATTTCCAAGAATGCCACCATTCGCGTTGACTCGGTTGAAGATTTTGCTTACGGGTCGAACATCTTAGTGAATGATATGGATAATACAATGAAGAGGGCGCCTTTGCCCAACGAAGAGGTGGCGAGGAGAGCGGAAAAACTGATCGGAGTCATACCCTACAGTCTGCTCTGGAATAACTGCGAACATTTTGTCACACACTGCAGATACAGCTCTCCCATGAGCCTGCAAACGGAGAAGGTAACGGCACGATCTGCCATAAAACGACCCCCTTCCAGCTTTTATACAGACGGCTGGAATAATAAGCCGAGCACGTCGTGTCACACACAAACATGTAGTTTGCAGCCGTCAGTGCAAATAACTTATGAAGGATGTAGAAACTATTTGAATGCGTCACAGAAATTGAAATTAAGATTTTAAAACAGACATTTTTATGCCCCATTATCCCACAATTACTCATGCAGCAACTAATATTATGGAAACAAATTAAGTGGCCTACTTGTCGCCCGCATCCTCGAAGAGACGGGGTTTGGGGGCGGTGTTGCTTTTCTGCATAATTGCATTTTAATATGTAACGGCAAACGGCGGGTATTAAGGTGTCGCCTCTGACCTCCGCAGTTCTGCGAGCGCCTGAAGTCGGTTGTCCGGGACCAGAGGAGCGTCCTGCTCACCGCGCTGCTGGGGATGATGTCCATCGCCTGCCTGGGACTGACTCCTTCCACAACTCTGCCCAGCATTCTCGTCCCCTTCGCCCTCTGGATGGCAGGCTGAAGGCCGGAGTGCAAACGGGAGCCATAGGTGTTTAACTGATGCTGTGACCGGCTTAGGGGATACGCCAGCTTCAGTGATGCATATAGATCTCTACGATTTGTTTTAACTTACTGTGTAAGTCCACGTTACCTGTTAGTAATCATCAATGAGAAAACACTTGCATATAAGAGAAGTTGGTTTATGTACAGTAACTTGTTTAAATATGTAACACATTTATACTTGATTTTTAATACATTCTAACCTGGTGATTTTACATCTTAATAAAGGGATTAGGAAAAAACGGTTGGCTGTCATGTCTTAAAGTAAGAAGAGCATTACATATTATACAACCATGTACTTAAATAGGCTAATTCTAGGCATGAAAACAGCAACACGCGCCCTTGCTGGTGAAATGGTGAAATCCACGAGAAGGAGATTTCATCCAGTCTTTAAATCTATTATGGGAAGGGGGATTATGATCTAAGAATAGTCCTTTGGCAAAAACATTCTTTTTGGAATAAAGATTATTCCAGTTGTAATGGAGAAATTAGGGCTACAAACCGAGTGTGTTAAGCCCTCTCCAAAATTTGCATAAATTCAACACATACTCATTATCTTGTATGTTATGTAAGAATAATTTTACATTTTATGTTTTATTTTGTAGATATTTTAATATCAGGAAATTAAGTTTAATGAACTTTTTCGGTATTCACAGCTTTAAGGCTGCGATTATTTTAGTTCATTAGATAAATATTAGATAAATGGGTTCCATTACACCCAATTTTATTTATATCAAAGTTAGTGACCATTAGTTATACTCGCCACATAAACGTGTTTCAGAATAGGTTTCTCCAGTCTGCTTCAGTTTGCTAGGTCATAAACAGACAAAACTTTCCAAGATTCCACCCTCAGTGGCTCTTCAAAGAGCTACTGTACTTAGTATAGTGACACACCACTGGCACATGCATGATTCAAACAAACTGGGGACATTTGTTCTGGATGTGCTTTTGAAAACAACAAATCAGTTCTTCTTGGGTTGTGAACTTGGCATTAAGATATTGTATATTGGTTTTAACTGTCTCTGTATCTGTAAATGTTAACTTTATTACTCAATATTCTGTGTACGGGAGCACTTTCTGAAAATAGCTACATCCCATTCTGACACGTTGAGCAAAGTGAATGCTATAGTCACCAAGATATTACCCAAGGGGTCCATAACAGCATCAGAAGCCTGTGCTGTTTTCATTCAGACTTTTAAACCGGTTTATTGGCAAGTTGGAATTCATTATGCAGAGAACAAAGGCCCGAATTAGTCTTGAGGAATCCAGGAGTTCTCTATAAACACGTGATTGTAAAAAGACTCTTGTTGCAAAGCATGTACCCTATAATCCCCTGGCTCCTCCCACAGCTCGGGGAATAAAATGGGCAGCTGTCAAACCATTTCCCACATTAGGCACAATGTCCCCTTTTGAGCTCCTGAGTCTGTTTTTCATTGCAAGCAAAGTTGAGGAAGACAAGGAGCCCAAGTATGACATCTCGATTTACAAAAGGGGAGACCTGCTGGAGGTTCCCCGGACTCTCTTCACACATTTCGGTATCTACTTGGGGGACAACAAAGTCGCTCACCTGATACCTGACATCCTTCCGGTATTTTCAAGCAACAAGGACGCCATTAAGAAGATGGTAACCAACAACAGGCTGATCTTGGGGGTCATTGCCAAGGTGGCCAGTGTCAGGGTGGATTCCGTGAAGGACTTTGCCTATGGGACCGAGATCCTGGTCAACCACATGGACACGCTTTGCAGCCGGCGCCCGTTCAGTGGCGACGAGGTGGCCAGGAGGGCCGAGAAGCTGCTGGGCAACATCTCCTACAGCCTCCTCTGGCACAACTGCGAACATTACGTCATGTACTGCAGATATGGCATCGCAGTGAGCTTTCAGACTCACCAGGTACGAGCGCCTCTTCCAGGGCCGCTTCAGACGAGGCTACACTGGAACATCACGCCTCACCTTTCTGTCCAAGATGTGTCCAGACCTGTGGCGTGACAGCTGGGAATGTTCTGGAATTTTTAAGGGTCTTTAATGGTATTTGGTGGCAGACCTCATAAAGACAAAAAGCACAGGCCGTATATAATGTATGACATTGGAGTTTGGCCTTTAGCTATGTAAAAATCACAGCAATAGAAGAATATAAATTAAAACTTTTAATTACATTGTAATGTAACAAAATGTAACTTTAGGCTAGTGACTGTTTACAATGCTAAATTCATGTCTTAGTTTTGGTGAATAATTCCACAAATCCGTCCAATGTCCATTGTTGTACTTTGAATTCTTGGTTTTAAATCCTTGGGTAAAGAACCACTGTTAGAGTGTATATTTAATATAATAGTCACAGTGCACAGACTGGGAAAATCTTAATGTATTAATATTATTAAGATTTAACAATGGGCAAAGAGATGTAAGCTATTTTTATATTGTAAGAGTTTCATTCATCTTTTGCACCCTTATCACAACATGTTAATGTAAATCTGATATAAAGGATTTAAGTAGTATATGTACAGATAAAATAGTGGCTTACGCAGTTGTCTCACACATCCAGGTTTGAGGGTTCGAATGCAGCCTGTGCTCTATGTGAAGTTCTCCCACTTGCATCATGCAAGTCTCCTTCTGCAGTCTGAAGACAAACAGTTAGGCTAACTGGTGCCTTTAGGATGCACCATTATGTATGAATGTGGGCATGTGACAGGGGATGGACTGGCACCTTGTCCAAGGTGCACCCCAGCCCAGTGCATTATGCTGCCTGGGATAGGCTAGAGAGGGGCAGGAGGAAATGAAGGAAATATCATGCATGAAAGGCACATTAAGTTACTACTTATATCAAAGGTCAATTCAAAACACAGCACTACCTCGTGTAAGGACTATGAACACTGAATCACTGAACAAAGGAGAAAATAATTATGGTATGATGGTCTTCTTTGCCCCTTTTCATACATTTGGAAGGGTTTATCTTTGCAGAAAGCCAAATAATGCCTTCAACTCATAATCTGGTTGGAGTGGCCTTGTCCCATTACTGGTCTGCATGATGGTATTCTAGCCAGGAAATATGAGGCCCTTTTTCGTGACCAGGTGCATCCTGTGGTGCAAACACTGTTCAGAGTTTGACACAAACCACCTCCATCCCCCAGAGAACTGAAGGTATAGTCCAGTATCCTATATGGTCCAATAGTAATATACAGAGTAGATCCTGCAATACTGCAAATTTATTTAAAATTCTAACTAATTTTCTTTGTGTATTCATATTCACTTCGGGACCATAAGCAACACAAGCGGTTTAGACAATAAAATCTAAACAACGATCTCGTAAACTACTTCGCCTGCTAATCGGCGCTATTTAGCTTGTATACAGCGCCATCTGCTGGTGCAACCATGGAAACTGAAAAAAGTTTTCACCAGTTGCTAAAATGGTCCCTTTTTCTGTCTTTACAGTTTTGCAAAAAGGTGCGGAAGATCGTCTGCAGCAAAAGGACAGCGTTCGTCAGCGCCCTATTAGGAATCGGCGTGATGCTGTATCTCGGATCCGTATCAGTATACATAACGCTACCTACCGTGTTCATCCCGTTCACCATCTGGATGGCGTCGTAGCACCGCTTCTCACAGCAGCACTACAAAGCAGAGGCATTCTTCCGTCCATTCTCATACCAGGACATCACATGCAATGCTAAAATGGACCTTAAATACATTGCAAATACTTGAAGCAGTAGTACATCTTAGTGAGAAATCCATGCGGAAGGGTGGGTGGTCTTTCAACAAGTTTACTCAATTTGAAGAACAAAAACTGACGAACTTATACGGTGCTCGAAGCATTACGCGTGAGGCATCGAAGAAGTGAGATTTTAATAATTTTCCATTTTTTTTTACCATCACTAGATGCTTGGAATCCGTTTCTATGTTAAAGTTCTCGATGATAATTATTCCGTTAATCAACATAGACATCAAAGCTCCAGGAACTGCCTCTGTGGGCCAAAAGACCTTGGTAGTTATTGTTACTGCACCGTTATATTTGTGTATAGAAGTTGTTAGCATTAGCTGAGCTGAGCCTGGGTGTCGATATACCGGCTGCGTTGTGCACTGGAGTAATTAAACTTCATACTTAGTGCCAATCCCACTTCTTTGACAGATATGCTACCTGCCAGCCTTATTAAGCTCATTGGAGTTTTACTTAGACAACAATTTTCTGAGGGCAGAACAAAAAAATGGTCCAGAGAGATAACCAATCATATCTTCTGTCAGGTGCCACACCAACCAATCAGATGACTTGTTTCCGCTTCCTCTAGCTATCTCTCTGACTCAATAATTTTTCGCTCTGCGCTCAGAATATAGTAAATTAAACTCCCACGAGCCATTATGAGAGTTACAATTATCAGTGCCTCTAACAAATGGTGGATTCATTCATTTCACCTAAAATATTGATTAAAACAGAAAAATACGTTTTCCTGTTTTTCTCTTTTTTTGGGGGGGTGGGGTGGGGTGGGGTGGATATGTGGCTGGATCCTTTTCACCCAAAGAAGCCATGAAGTTAGATGTTTAATTTCTGACACTCATATTTTCCATGAAAGTCAGACAGCTGGGACTCTGGGGTGTATTCATAATTTATGTAAAACCTGCAGTGGGACATTCATCCTGCTTTTCAGGACAGAGCTGAGGGACCTTATGAAGTCTGTGTTCTGTGTCATTATTTATGAGCAGCGGGCTGGGATTGGGGGCACGGCTTTATGTAATACTCATTCTTCCGTCACTATGGAAACCTCTCACTGCATGCGGCAAGCAAGCGAACACGAGGAGGTGTAAAAAGTGAGGTCATCTCGTATAGACTTTTAATGCAAATATCTTTGAGAGTGAAGAAAAAACATATTTTAGATGTTCATGGATCCCGTGGTTTATTTAGCAGATTCAGCTGCTCAACTGAGTTCCATGACAACATGCCGGTAAATAACACAATACCCTAATGACAGTAATAGCACCTACGCCTCCAAAAGCCCTTAAAGGGATAATGTGCCGCAGTGATGGGTGCCTTATTCAAATAGGCGTGCAGATACTGTATAGGACAGTTCAGCCTGTCAGTCTTCAAAGTTTGGCAAGAGCAGCAGCTTCTGCTGACTTTTCCATCTACCGTGTATTATGTATTATGAGTATTATGTATTATGAGTATTATGTATTATGAGTATAATGCCCGACGGCAACCCACTGCTACACGCAGAACGCAGAGCGGGCAGACAAGGACATTGATAAAAGTGCAGATCCCCCACCAACAAGAAAAGCAGATGGTTTATATTTTGTCAGCTATCTTGGCCCCCAATTAAACAGGTAATGGGTATGATTCCATCCATCCATCTATCCATCTTTCAACCGCTTATCCTGGTCAGGGTCCCAGTTGAAATTTAGTTTAAAAGTTTAAAACAACCTTAAAGTAAAGGTCTGCAATAACATGATAGCATTCTACATCATTCATTCAGTTCTACAGATACAATACCAGGGTAGCCAGCTTTGGTCAGCTTGCTGGCATGATATTTTCAATTTGAGACAAGTCTGCACATACATTTACATGGATATAACGACTTTATTAACTTGTAAAGAGTCTGTATGGTTTGCAAACTGCCCCAATGCTATTGATGTAGCTAATTTTAGGTTTATAGTGGAATAATATAGATTTGCTGGTTTCTTGCGTGAGCATGAGAGTCTGAAAGTGCGAGCGTCACGCCAAATGCGTGAGAGCCGGCAATCTTGAATCTCATGTCTGCATTATGTATTTTTCGAATTAAGGTTTAGCCAACCACAGAACTGATCATCGAAACTGCTCCTAAAATACGCCTGGAAAACAAACGACGATGACCTACATTTTAACAAAACACATTAACTTACTTTTCTACGACTGATGTCTCTGTCATAATAGCCGGTGGGTGTTCTTACTGCCTTTAACACGTAGGAGCCCTTATGTAATAACTAGTAACACGGAATATCAGGCAAGATTCAGAGCAACAGTATCAAAGACAATCATCACAGCTGTAACAAATAGGGAAAATCGCATGAAAAGTGGAATACACGATAGTTGTTTTAATTCTACAGTTTTATTAAATAGCATTGTATCCTTTAAACTATATACTACGAAAATAAAACGGTTAACAAGAGGAGAATTTTTGGAAACTGGGGCTAATGTATTAATGCAGAGACAACCAGGCGTTTCCAGTTAAACGCTCCGCTGCTGAACTGGGTAAGTACCATGCAGTTAGTTACATATCTTATATTTATTTGTGAATACTAGGCATGTAAACCTAATAAGAAAAAGGAATAAATGCATGAAGGAGTACCAGGATACTGTGTGTGTTTATATATATATATCTTAGAATCGGAAATACATTTATTCGGGAAGCAATAGGTCGAAATTCCTGTTTATCATTCATTTTATACATGTTCGATATCGGCCACGTACTGTATCATTTTCACGATTACAAGATGCATGATCAGCTTCTGTTGAGTGCATCCCTGGGTCTTCTGCGCGCATCTTCGGCGCTGACATACCCCAGGGAGTCGGGTTTGTGCGGGTACCGAAGTAGGAGGGTACAGCGTATACACACCCCACGATTAAGTAATATTAATTGATATTATTGCGAATGCATTATCGTTATATCATTCGCTGGCTTTCATTATAATTATAACGCATTATAATACAATGTTATAATAAGCACGCAGTGAGTTTACTCACTGAACAGGCGTTTCTTTAGAGAAACAGGTGACTTAATACGTTTCGGGCACTGTACATAAGTAGCCTATTTAAGTACTTTCTAGTTTGGCTAGTTTAACCGTCTGTCGCTGTTTACCCTTTTTTAGGATGATTCAGAAGAAGCTGTAACCGCTGGCCCGCATTATCTGACCTCAATGAGGAGACTCTTCGGTTTAGAAGTCAGCTAAACTGGGCCATCTGTCAAAATGGGGCCGATAAGTGCGAAGCGTCTTTCCCCTTTAAATGTTAACAGCCCATCGTGAGACAGGTAAACTTTTCCTAGCTAAAGTAGAGCCAAATCAGAGGTGCCTTTCCCAAAAGCTTCTTTAAGCAGCTAACATAGATGAACTCATTCAGTTGCATGGATTTAACTGTGTAAGTTGCCAACCTAGGTCGCAACTATGCTTTTGGGAAACGCACCCCAGCGCACCCTCAGATCTTACTGAGAGCTGGTATAGAAAGCACGTGATCAACGAAACAAGATTTTATTGGACTTAGGTCACAGGAACATAAATCACACTACTGCTCGTAATGATATCAAGGTCACAAATCTGGCATAGTAAGTACATTTTATTTCATTAGTATGTAATCGTACATATGGTTTACTGCACAGTTACAATTTAAATAGGTAAAGAAATAATTTTTTTTAACAGTTATTTTTATCTGTCCCACTTTCGGTAACTAGTTAGGAAAAGTGGGACACTATGTTTCAAGTATGTGGGACTATTTTTTTAGGTCTCCCAATAAGAGAAAAAGTTTAAATTTTACAGTACAGAGTCCCAACTCCTATAAATATACAAGAAATATATGTAGTATGCATATATGTAGTATGCATATATATATATATATATATATATGTGTGTGTGTGTATATATACACATACATACACTATAAATAAATAAATAAATAAATAATACATATGAGGTAGGTTCTGTAGTTCTGAAACATATTTTTCATATATTTTTGTCCTATCTGAGGTACTGCCCTTTGGGTCACGTGAAGGTCAGGGTAGAATAAATATAAAAACAGGATTAATAGCTACAGACTAATGAATGCCACAGACTACTTATTTTGTGGCACATGAAAGAATGGCTGTTACTTTCGTTGAATTTGTTAGATTCATTTCAGAGCACAATTGCACCACGGCAGAGAGGGGCAACAAAGATGAGCGAGAAGGAGAAGCGAAGGCTGAACACGTGGAGCGAGGAACTGATGGCAGCAGCGATAGGCGAGTACAAGCAACAGGAGCAGGCGGGGCAGACGCCAAACCTGAGGCTCTTAGCGCGGGCCTGGAACGTGCCCAAATCGACACTACAGCGCAGAGTGAAGGGGAAGGTTCGCGGCCACGAGCACTCGGTGGGGAGAAATCCTGTACTTACAAAGGAGGAAGAGGAGACACTGGCGAACTTAATCAAAACATTATCGAAAAGGGGGTTCCCAATGAGAAAGCCGGACATACAGAGGTTGGCTTTTCAATATGCAACAGCAAACGGCATCCGGGGCTTCTCAAAAGGAAAAGGAAAGGCTGGACATTACTGGTTTGAGGGCTTCATGACAAGAAATCCCAGCCTGAGTATGAGGAAGCCTGATGCTCGTTCAGCCTCTTTCAGTCCCACCGTTGTTGAGCAGTGGTTTGCAAACTACGAGGGACTATTGCTTGAACTGGAGATTCAGGATGTGCCATCGCACATCTGGAACTGCGATGAAACTGGGCTGCAGGATTACTTTACTTCATCCAAGGTAGCTTTTGAGGTAGGAACCCCTCATTACCATCTAAAGACGAGTGCGAGGGGTGAGACAGCAGCTGTTCTGGCCAGTCTAAATGCTGCAGGACAGTATGGTCCCCTCTTAATAATCTTCAAGGGGAAGCGGCTCAGGGCAGAGTGGCTTTTGGGGGCTCCAGACAACTGTATGGTGAGAATGTCTGAGGACGGCTGTATAAACTCTGACTTGTTCTTGGAGTGGGGCAGAAAGTTTGTTTCCATGCTCCCAAAGGATGACCTCCGACCCCATGCGCTACTGCTCGATGGACATAGCAGCCATGTTTTTAATCTGGACTTCCTCACACTAATGAAGAACTCCAATGTGCACGTAGTATGCTTTCCATCTCATGCCACACGCATTTTACGGCCAGCAGAATGGTTTCTCTTCCAAACCCTGAAACAAAGCTGGTATCTGGAGGGTCAAAATTTGACCAGGCAGACTGGAAGAAGGAAGCTCCAAAGGGCAGCCTTCTTTGCTGTGTTCACCAGAGCGTGGGACAAAGCAGCAGTTGTACAGACCGCTCAAGCTGGGTTTAGAGGAAGTGGTGTTTACCCAGTCAACATAAATGCCATCAGTCACTATTGCCCAAGCATAACTACAGAGCGGGTTAATGGATCCTAGACATCACACTGAGCACTCACCTCACTGTCACCTCACATCACTGTCTGCCACCAAGTGCTCTTCAGCACTGACCACCACCAAGCTCTGCTTAACCCAATGGAATGCACATGATGGCTGCTTCCCCATCCGCCAGTTGTTCTATTTGGCATTGAACATGAGAATGCGCTCTATAATTCACAGCATCTCCACAGCATGTTACCTTTGCATTACAATCATGTACTCATGCATGACTACAGCGCTCAATAGATTGCACATTTTAAAATGCAATAGGCTGCACGTAGCAGTCAACGCTACAACACTGAAATGTGAGTTTAGCAGTGTAGGTCGCACGTAGTGGTCTACGACACTGAAATGCGAGATTAGCAGTGCAGGCTGCACGTAGTGGTCTACGTCACTGAAATGCGAGATTAGCAGTGCAGGCCGTACGTAGCAGTCTACGCTACAACACTGAAATGTGAGATTAGCAGTGCAGGCCGCACGTAGTGGTCTACACCACTGAAATGCGAGATTAGCAGTGCAGGCCATTTGTGGCGTCTTATGCTATGCCACTGAAATGTAAAATTAGCAACGCTTTTATAATATATTTGAACTCTTCCCAACAAGACACAATAATAAGTTCGGCAGGTCTCAGGAAACAGAATTTTTGCCTTATTTCAGCAGAATGTCATGATAAAATAATATAGTAATAACATGACCATTGCTTCCTTATTGGGCTGCTGTAATGGTGATATTAAAGTTTTCTATTTAATTGGTATTATTCCATACTGTTCTAAGCCACCTAGAGTCACAGGAAAGTCATTAAAAGGTCAGCAGTTTTGTGGGCGTTTTCCCCAATACCCAATACATCCCAACTCCAGAAGAGTGATCAGCATCTAAGGCTTGTCTTTCTACCCTCTGCAGATTCTGGGACATACATAGAACCAGAAAACCAGTGTCACTGTCTTAACAATTCACCAAAGGCAGTATCACCGCTGTCCGAATGGGGTTTCGGTTCTTTTACATGCAGATGAACTAAAACTGATTAAAGCCTCAGTGAAAAGAAAAAGGCTGGGGGCTATTTTTACAGATGTATTGCTGGGGGGAGCCCTTTGTCAAAATCTGCTTCATGTGTATGTGGCAGAGATATGAGGCAACCAGCCGTGTCATTAATGTCCGACTGCAAAGACTGTAGAAGTGTTAAATCGCCTGAATAAATGTCATAAATATTCACAATAGCAACTATGAATAGTAATGATAAAATCAGACATTGGATGTTCAGCATGGCTATCTACCATGAACGTGCTACTACTACTACATATGGAAGTAAGCACAAAGACAGACATGCACCAGGGAGATTTATATTCCTGTACGTGTAAGTAAGCAAGCACTGACCACTGAAGTCTACATCACAGAGCCCAGGATGGGTGAATGACACACTAGCGTTATGAAAAACTCACAATAAATTGCTTAACTGTACAGGGGTGTGTAACATATGTAAACATATGATGCCAAAGGATCACTGGTTCACTGGTTTTAATAACATGCCATTGGTGAGATGTCACATGACATTTACTATATTAAAAAGATTTATTCCCAGTGTAGTCTTTTCAGATACCAGCTTTTTATTTGTGTATCTTTAATAGGCTAAACATGGTTTTCATTACATGAAAACAGAGGTGTGGTTTATCCATAATGGTACTTTCAGGAACCACTTAGGCAATTGGGACCGTAGGGATCTGGTGGCCATCTCACACACACACACACACAAATATATGTATATGCAGACACACATGTGGACATACGTGCAGTCCCCATGTTCATATCTTTGTGGGGAATGTTCATTCATTTTATTTCAATGGGAAAAACCCTAATCCCAACAATGACAATGCTAACCCCTACCCAGCCCTAACCTTAACCATAAGTAATCAAACAAGATACAAGTCTTTTGGCATTTTTAGTTTTTTGATTGCAGTCATAGAACCAAAAAAAAAAAAAATGTCCCCGCAAGGTGAAAAGTTACAGGTTTTTAATCACATTGTGGGGAAACATGCGTTTTTATAATAATTCTAAAAACAAATGCACGTGCACACACATGTGCGGGTGCACACATACACACACATACACACACACACACACACACAGACAGACATAACTCAGAGTCACCCATTCATGTGAATGGCAGGTCTTTGGTGTACCAGCAACACCCCAGCTAAGCCACATTACATTCATGGACATTATTACATGTGTGTTAAAAGATGAAGTCGTGTTTTAGCCCAGCCACAGAGATTCTGGTTTAAAGTAACCATGAGTCTATTTCCCATACGGCACAGTCTTACTGGGGGGGCTCCATGGAGGTGGGGCCTCCAGCAGAATGGAGTCAATTCTCCTCTGCCTCCTGTCTCTTCGCCTCTGACGCTCCTTCCGCCTCTATGAGAAGCAAACGGAAGAGTGGCAGCATACTTATTATTCACATTTCCGTAACCGCCGAGTACGTGTGTATCGTCACCTCTCCACACCACTGGACCGAGATCTGTTCCATTCTGCCCCCGTCCCCCCCGGCCCCAACCCCGGCCCCAACCCCACCCCCTCCCACCCATGTGTCCGAGAACTATTTAAGCAGTTTAAAAAAAAAAATCTAAAAATATTTATATAAAAAAAAAATGTAGCACTTTTATTTTAAAAATGCCAGGGAGGAATTTACCCAGTATCCCAGACCATGTATGTAAATGCAAAAATTCACTAGCAAGGGAATTACTGTTAATAATGTGTGCCATGGTGTAGACACCATATAATGACCCAAATAGGCAAACTATAGTAAAATAACTAAAGTTCAAGCAATCAAATACTTAGCTTGTAAGTAAACAGTTAGTCATTGTAGTCAAACTGACTGTGATTATTATCACATAGTCGGCAACGTCAGAGTGATGCGAGCGTGCAGGTCCTGGCCGCACTGCCCCGCGTGTGCACTGCCTGTGCCCCGCCTGTGCTCCGCCTGTGCCCCGCCTGTGCTCCGCCTGTGCTCCGCCTGTGCCCCGCCTGTGCCCCACCAGCACACAGACCCACCAGCCATGCCTCGTACATCTCCAGGGCCATCCTGCCCTTCTCCTCCTTCTCATATTTCTCCTCCTCTTCCTTTATCTTCTTCTGCCGATGCTCCAACTTCACTTTGCCTTGAATAATCTCCTTCTTTTGTTCACTCCTAAGCATTTGAATAAAAAACAAGTCCACCCTTTTACTAAATCGAGAATGAGGTGCACCTTAGAGAGAAGCAGGGGGACGGATCTGGACCCACAAGCTTTTTGCTGCATTTTGTGCTTGCCTGTGACCTGCTGTCCATCTGCGGTGAAGCTGTGTGTGTCATGTGCAACTTCAATGATTTGAGCTGAAAGTAGTAGAAAGGCTTGTGGGGGGACCTGCCAGCTGAATTTTATAAGTCTGACTGTTCCATTTCTTTCCGAGGGGGCCCGGATACCTGCCTAGGATAGCCTATGCGTTAATCTGCCCCTTGTGTGTGAGGCCTTCTGCCTTTTGCTTCCTGGTTCATCTCGACCCCTTTTGATATGTAGGTGGAAGATGGACTTAGGAGGATGTACTTACCATCCTGTTCATATCAGTATATGCCCTGATAACACTTGTAGACAGAAAACACAGCATGCTAAATCGATTTCACTCTCATTATCATATAAATGTAAACTGTCCTAACTGCCTACGATTTGCCCTCTGTCAGGACTTATGCTACGCAATACTCCTCTGATCTCCTTCAAAGGCATCCAGCAAACGACACACATGATGCTCCAGGGGGGTCCTGTGCTCCCAGCCGGCCCCCACTTGCCACTTGCTGAAGGCTGATGCGCACTCTCTCCTCCTCGTCTCCGTCTGCTCCTCCTGCTCCTCCTTCAGCCGGCTCTCGCTCACCTTCCCCATCTGCTGCTTCTCCTTCAGACGTTTGTCTTGGTTCAGTTTCCACTTCTCGAAGACCTTATGTGAAAGAAAGTGAAGGTGGACGTTAAGACGAGCCGCGGCGAGACTCGGGAGTCAGTCTGACGGACGGAGGAGCCACACGCCTCCTTGGCCTCCCGTCTCTTGGCCTCCTCTTCGGCCGTCTCCATCTGCTGCTTCCTGATCTTTTCTTGCTCCACTCTCCTTTTCGCTTTCGTGACGTCCTCTTTCTTCTCCTTCCAGGCCTCGAATGATGCCTTGGCTTCACCCATTTTATCCAGGGCCTCCTGTGCGGCACAATAAGAACAGGAAGGCCGAGCAGTGAGGCAGAAATGCCATGTTGTTCCCCCGATTTCTGAATAGGCTGGGTTTGCAAAACCATAATGGGTCAGAATATAAAAACAGCAGGGGGAGTGGTGGTTAAGAACACAAAATAACTCGAGAGCCACCAGTTCAAATCCCAGGAGGAGGGGCTTTGCTGTTGTACCAGTGACCAACAGAGATGCGGTAAAGGGGAGGAAAGTAGGGACAATTTCATAGGCCTAAAAAATTTGGATTGGTCTGGGTTGGGGGCTTAATAGGAAACGTTTTCCTGATGCCCAAAATCTCTAGTGGTGCCCATGATGACCAGATGTACAAAATTGAGAAAACAGACCCGTGCTTTGGATAAAACTAACCTCCAAACGGCTGAACAACAATAAAAACAAGTGAAGTCGTTCTTTACCTGAACCTTTTTCTCTGCTAGTATTTTTTCTTCTTGTTTTTTGACTCGCAATGTTTCCTTCATTTTCTGATTTTTACTTTTCAGCCACTCCTGGAAACACAACCAATAGCAAACAGCTGGAGCATGATGGTAATAAGCTGCTCTCACAATCTAATTTGAATGATTCAGTCATGATTTAACACACATGGTAGGTGCTAAACTGCTAAAGGAAAGTGTTCAAGTGCTGGGTGACTTATCTGATCATCATATATGCTGGTACCTGGTAAACCATAGCCCTCAGAGAGTCGGCATTTTCAGCCTGGGCCTCCTTAGTATATGCTTGCTGATCCAAAACTTTCAACGTCCCCAGGTATCGAGATTGTGCTGTGTGTGGGCGGACGATTTGGGTCCTTTGAGATCTGGCTGTGCAGGAACTTGTTGGCCTTAGAAATTTACACAAACATCCACTCATAAAGACACAATAATACATACTCATAACATTGCAAGCAACTGTTACATCAAATGCTAAGTAAGAGATTCTGGTGTCTTTGTGATTGGCTCTGAATATGCATTCAGGGAAAAAAAGATTTTAAAAATTGCAGCATGTTCCCCAGAAACGTGGTCAAATGCAGTGGTAGCTGGTGGCAAAAAGGAAGCTGGAAGATAACACATTTTACAATATTACAGTTGTGAATTCTACTGAAGATTCTACCAGCCAAAATCACCCCTGAAGACCAACAAGGAGACACCGACCAACGTAAAAGCTCACCTTTCCCTGGCCTTGCAGGTATTTTCTGTGGCACAGCTCTCCCTGTCCGTGCTAAGCTGGGATCCATCTGCAGTGTCCTCCTGGAGAGATGACCACACATCCATGTTATCCTTGCAATGCCAGCCATCATGCCTCTGAGGCCACACTAATGGTCCTGCCCTCTAGAAATATACCAGGCTATGGACCAAACTCACCAACTGACATTTCCCTGCATTCTCACCTGCTTCTCTTCAAAGGACATGCTCTTTCTTAGTGAATCTACTTCTCTGCAGTCCTCCAAAGCACAAGACTCTGAAAGGATTGCCACAAATGTCAGCTTCAAACGCAAACGAACAAATTAATTTTACAGTTAAGGTGACACTAACACAGACGAGCCTGCAAAGGGTCTCGATGTTTAATGTGGCTTCTGAAAATGGGCTCCTCACCTTTACTAACTGAGCCATCTGCAGATTCACCGACAGGACCATCAAGCTGGTCTGCTGCAGAAGATGCCTGTGTGCTGAACTTGGGTGAAACAGAGATGTCCTCACTGGGAACCCTCTGATAAATATGAGCATGGCAGGTCACCCCAGACAGAACTACTCTTTGAAGACTGACCTTATTCATATTATCCCTGTAGCCAATAACTCCAGACTATTAAATGACTTGGATTCCAAACACCTTACATAGATTAACTTCTCCTTCTGGCCCATTTAAGCAAGTGGATGGTTTTTATCACCCTGTCTTTGATAAACTAGGTCCTGGGGCCTGTTTCACAAAGCAGCATTGCTTAGCTGGATAACTTGTCAGATTTAAGATAGTTTGGGCTAAGTGGACTTTATCTTTGTTCCTGGTTCGTGAAACAGGTCCCTACTCATTAGCTACATAGCGCAGGGGTATAAATTTCAGGCCTGGTGAAGCACCATGCTTATAAAACCCTAGGGAAACCGGCACTGACCATGCCAAATACCTCTCATTGTGAGCAAAATCGTCTAGGAGTGGCCCAGAGACAGATTCGATACATTCGATTCAGTAGACATGAAGGGACCTACCTGAGGGCTAGAGTTGTTGAAGACCCTGTCTGTGGTGCTGTCGGTCTCGGTGGTGGACAGGGGGATGGACACGGATGATGTGAGAGGCAGTGACTCACTCTCCGTGGTACCGGAGAACTTCAGGGTCCTCTGACGAGGCTTTGGTTTGGGCAACTCATCTTCCAAAATGCTACCTACAATTTATGTAGGTGTGTATATATATATATACATACATTATTATATTATATTATTATTATATGAAGGTATATAAAAGAATGCTGGCACTTTTCTATGTCGGACAATGGTAAACTTAATGAAAATGAATGGATTTTTTTCCTCCGTATTCATTTTTAGCCCCCTCCCCATTACCGGTACAACGTATTCATTTGTTAGTAGAGGATTGTCCACCAGATGGCACTACAAACCACTTCAAGGACATTCATGTTTTTACAAGCAAATTAAATTACAGTTTAAAACGACAATTAAAAACAATTGTGTACATCAGATGAGAACTCTAAAGTCTTCATGAGGCAATAACTTTAAGAGGCTACCAGAAACCGTGGAGCTGGCCTGCGATGCGTTTTGTTCCTTGGGATGAAGGATGGAATCTTCTTCACCCATGATGTTTGTCTCCGGTCTGACCTCGTCACTGTCACGGCACGAAGGCAAAGGGGATTCACAGCGACCCCTATCCAAGGTTGGAGACCCCTTGGACTCCAGGACACTGCTTCTAGAGTAAAATGACTGTACAGAATCGCCGTGGCTGCCATCTGGACCACTGTCTGCAGGTGTCTCTGGGCTCTCCCTCTGTTCCGAGACTTCTGGGGGAGTGGGAGAAATCTTCTTCCTGGTTTTCAGAAATGACACTCGCTTGGGTTTCACGTTTTCATCCTCATCATCAGAGAGCCCGAGGTCATAGATTTTGGATTTCTTTTTTTCTGATTTCAGTGTCCCAGTCTTCTTCTGTCTGGAAGAATTTAGTAATTCCTTAAATAAATCTGGGGGAGAGAGAGTTCAGCATAATGTGTAATAGTAGTTTCAACTGCATCAAAATATTTCATTTTTACTGGAAAATATACAGAAACTTTTACACTCTTTGATACATAAAGCAAATTATAAACTGTCAGGATCTACATCATATTATTAATTAATAGATCCATTCATTATTCTGTCATTCAACCATCTATTCTAGCGAGGGTTCACTGGGGACAAATCCAGGCAGCACAAGGGTTGGGTACACCCTGAATGGGATGGATTGGCATTTAGAGTTTAGAAACACCAGACAACCTAACTGCATATCTTTGGGCTGCAGCTGGCATGGAGAACATGCAAACTCCAGACACACTAGAACAATCCCCAAGGTGGAATTCAAACCCCCAGTCCAGTAGGAGCAATGTGACAGTGTAGCCATTGAGCAATGCTGCCACCGTTACTGACAGATAATGATAAAAAGTCCACAAAACCAAACATAAATAAACTACAAATCAAAGCTAATTTTTGCCATATTTAAATTGTATAATAGGACTCTTTCTTTCATTCATTCTAAAAACTAGTTCATTAACAACATATTAACATTTATCAATAATGTAGCACCAACAATGAGAAGAATGAACAGTAACACAGACAACAAATACCAGCAAACAATAAACACCATATAATCTTAAGCAGAATAACAGGAACTCTCACCATCCTCATCGTCAAAGTCATGTGAGGAAGAGTACCTTTCCTCATAGGTACTCCTCTGAGCCCTGGCTGAGACAGCAGCCTGCAATTCGTCCTGTTAATGCAGACATAGTCAGCCATCACACACAGTTCAAACTGCTTATAGGACTATTTAGGCTAATTTTCATATAGTGCAGGACTATTAAATGCATACATTACACTGGGCTATTCAGAAGCATAGCTGCCATTACGTGTCACCTTTTATGACATTTCTATTACAACAATTAAGGAAGCGTTAGAAGGGTCTACAACCAACACACAGAAAACATTTCCAGCATTACGGCTTTACAAATTTAAAGCATCTTATCAACATCACATTAGTACTGCACCTGAAAGGTGGTTCGCCTGGAGGTTTTGCGGCTCCTTGTGTACGCCAGCGTGGTCCCCAAAGGCGGCTCTTCCATCTTCCTGCTAATGAGTTCTGCAGTTTAATACTGAACGTTTAATCCACTGTCTGCTAATCTTCCAATAACATCAATACGACGGACTGCGACCTCCCCGGGGCACGCATTATTTATCCTACTGCAGGAGTGATTTTGTAGCTTTGTACGGCTGTTTAACACACGGTAGTTTTTTTTTAATTAGGTAAGCTATGCCTTGGGTCCATATACTACAACATCTACTGCCCTTACCTTTATTTCAGTGGAAGGTTCGACTAAAAACGAAGGGATACATCCATCAAATATGGTACATTAGGTGATTAAATAGGTGACTTGTTTTTTAATAGAAATGTCTTATATGCCTGCTGAATTTTGTTTCCATTACTGTATCTAGGAGTTTTTTTTTCTTTTTGCTTGACTGTTTCTAGGTAACGGACCGCAGCGGAAGTGTTCCCGGTGGTTTCTGGGAGTTAGAGGAAATGGGCGCGCATAGATGCGCACACAAAAGCGCGCACAGACGCGCGGCTGATTTCACAGTTGCGCCGCAAACGCGAAGACGCGGGGACCACCCTAAATCAGAATCAGAGCAGTGTGCGCAGGTGCAACGCAACCATAATGATCCCTACTGACCCACCCCGCTTCATTCATTATATATTTATTGCCTTGATTTATTCTGACTTATCGTATGCCGGTGCATTTAGAGAATTTATTTATCTATTTTATGTATTCATTTGCAATAATCAAACGGCTTCTTAAAGTCAACACCTGTGAATCTCACTCGAATGCCAAGCAGTTCCAAAAGTAAAGGCCAGTGGGATGTCAGGTCCAGGGAATAAGGGGGAAATATTGCAGCATCCCACTGGATTTCAGCATTTGAAATATGTTGAGGTTGATCTCTTAAAATTAACACTGAAAAAGGCTGGAAGTCATTCATTAACACGTGAATGTTTTAAAGGTATTTTGTTTATAAGTTACAGCCTAGATTTAACAAAAATAATTTTATAGAATACAGTCAGAATAGTTTTCACAAGTTTCCATTTGGTTATTCAGTTGAAATACGGAATAATATCAGAATGTTCCTAAGTAAGACCCACACACTTAATGAATTGTAAATTTCTGTCATGGTCCAGTGGTGGGATAATGTATTTGACTTATAATCAATGTCTGGAAAAATAAATAACTCAATGATGTGTGTAGATTGCCTGGGGATAGCACAATCAATACCTATGCATTCCTGGGAATTGCATAATCAATACTTGGGAACTCACGAGAATAACATGATGAATTCATGGGAATTCCGGGGAGAATGATAGTGCCATGATGAATACCTTTCAGGGACACTGTGGTCTCGTGGCGTGTTAATGGCTCTGAGCTGTAAGTGTAATGTTAATGATGTGAGACACACTAACTAATCTACTACCATCAGTCCTGTGTCATGTGACATTCTGACGTTAGTAGTAGGTGGAACGGCGCGCACATTATCTGTCTGTATTCTTTAAGTCTGATATAACGTGTATTATTAACTTTTAAGAAATAGTATAATTCCCTTAGCTTTCATCCGTAACATCTATCCAGTACTTCTACTCTGTCATTCTTTTGACTCACCATTTTATCTATATCAATGTAGTATTTTAATCTGTATTAATGGCATATTGTGGATTTAAAAATCAAGTACAGTTTTCACGGGGCGGATTAACTTATAGGGAGCCCTAGGCTCCCATGGCGGAGGTGGCTTGTCGCGTGGTGGTGTGCAGGATGTGCGGCTTCAGCGCACGCACCTTGGTCCTGATTTTTGCAGGGCCCCTAACTATAGTGTAGGACAATCTATGCATAACCCCCCCCCCCCCCCACCCCCAGTTAGTAATGTTTCCTAAGGCTTTTTTGAAAGCGTGCTATTTATGTATTTTGACTGTTAGGATAATCCTTCATGAGATTTTCATGACACACAAAACCATCATAAAGTAGGACAACCAGTTACCAGCTGGCACACATTCTGCTTGTTACTCTTTCGGTTTTTCACTGGGGTTGATACATTTTAGACAAGTGGGGAATTGGCTCAGTTTTGTTTGAGACAAACACCATGCAATGCTTCTTTCCAGACCAGGGGCTTCGTGTATAATGGCGTGCGTGGTATTCACACTAAGACATGGCGTACGGACAAAACCAGAAATCTGCGTATGCCAGAAAAAATCCAGATGCATAAAACTATGTACGCGAAGTTCTCCGCTCTTTTCCTTCTTACATCCCAATCAACGGGAAATGTTACGGACGTGCACGAGCCCACCGCCACGCCCCGACTCCTCCCATAATTCTACATATTTGAATATGCAAATCAATATGAAGATCCCCTTCAATCAGGGTTTTGTTACAAACAATGGCCAAGGCACGTGGGAAGAAGAAGGTCTTGCTTAGCGAAATCAAGGCGAGAGAAAAAATGTTATTTGGCGGTATAAGTAGCGGCATCGATAACAAAAGAAAGAGTGGCACAGCGTGGCTGAGGCACTTAAAAATATAATTCCGGAAAGTCACACAGTAATATAAAATAAAAAATAAATGGTCGGATATTAAACTTGACGTAAAAAAGCGAGTTGCAGCTCAACACCACTCGAAGAGGTAGCGGAATTGCGGGGCTCACACCCTTTGAGCAGCAATTTTGCCAGCGGGTGAGGGGGTCTCTGACATCAGCGCGGGTGAGGGGGTCTCCGACATGAGCGCGGGTGAGGGGGACTCCGACATGAGCGCGGGTGAGGGGGACTCCGACATGAGCGCGGGTGAGGGGGTCTCCGACATCAGCGTGGGTGAGGGGGTCTCCGACATGAGCGCGGGGGTGAGGGGGACTCCGAAATCAGCGCGGGTGAGGGGGACTCAGACATGAGCGCGGGTGAGGGCGACTCCGACATCAGCACCACACCATTTTCAAGTTTCTTCCCAACACTACTATTTCTGAGAATAAATTTATAACGATTAATGGGCTGAGCCAGGCCATCTCACCACAACATTAATGAGATGCATTTTCGCATCACAGGTAATTCGCACATTAATTGAGTGAAAATTCTTTCCATTTACATACACAAATTCATTCCCTGAAGGTGCCTTTATATCAATGTGCGTGCAGTTGATCGCTCCGATTACATTTGCAAAATCGGACATCGCTGCGAATTACGCTTTAATGTTTACCTGTTCAACCACAGTGTAGGGGAAAATTATATCTGGATGACAAGCGGTTTATACCATCCCATAGAGCTGTCATGGCTCGACTCAGTGATGACTGAGAAATACCCGATCGGTCCGCAGGTTCACGTTGAAAACCTCCTGTGGCTACAAATTTGAGGGTGGACAGAACTTGTAAAGGAACCGGTAAAGAGCAATTTCTCAAAGTCTGCCTTTGTAAAGCTGCCCCCCTAAATCAGAAGCCAGTCTTAGAAGCCAGTCATCATCATGAGCAAAGAGATCACTATGATCCCTAGATACACGCTCTCTTCTAATTCTTCCGTTTGCGATGCCTTCTAATAACGCAAGAGCAGCCATGGTAGTTGGAATATTTTGGACTTTCTCTGCACCATTTTACTGATTACGATCAGGTGCTGTACATTTATAAACGTTCTACAATTAATTATAGGGTATTTTATACAGACCGCATCACGAATGCGAGTCTGACGCAGTGAAACTGCAGTAGCACTCTTTTGGCAGTGCATGCTTCCCGTTTACAAAATCGAGCAGAAACTTGCGTACGCATCGTCTGGGGTTGCCGTGAGAATATGCGTAGCGGTACGCCAAATTTAGTTTTCATACATCTCGAAGTGGGCGTGGAAACGGGCGGGCGCAACATTTTTCAAAAAGTATTTCATAAACATGAAGGTGTGTGCGATATGTTGGCCTGGGGAATGCAGTCTCCTTGTTGTACCCTGACACACTATAATGTGGACATTCTGCCAGGTCCTCCTTTTACCTTATGTTGCCCTGTGATTTAACAGAATTAAGTTATTTGTTGACACTTCGCAGGAAGTTCAGTGAAATCCCCTGTTCATTTTTCAGAAACAGAGCTCATGACCCTACAAAAATCATAGTAAGTATTTATTTTATGGAGTTCCCTGTGTTTTGGTTTCAGCTATTGCAGTGTAAACGCTGGTAATAGTGAATTTCAAAGTGTGACTTTGAAAGCAGCAGCCACAGACCAAACTGTGATTTACTTTGGGCGAGGATGTGCCCCTTTGCTTAAACATGTCCTACTCTGACTTTGATAAATTGTCTGTTTCTGTAGCCAAGCCTCTGTCTTTTCTCCACTGGGAGACATTCTCATCCTCAGACTGCCATGCAGTAACAATGCTTGGCACTGAAATAAGATCTCATAATCATAACTATTTTGTGTATTTTTGGAACTGATTAGTATGGGTAACCTGCTTATGACATCATGATAAAAATCATATATATGGTGGCGACATTTTAATATATCGTGGGAAGTAAATAATAAAACGTGGCCACAATCTGACTAAATCAAAGGACTGTCACGGTTGCGGCGACGGGAGGAACGACCCATGACTGCGGCTGCAGGCGTTATAGCCCTTCCATAGGGCATTTATTAACAAAAACCGGTAACGAGAAGAACAAGCCACAACAAACTACAAGCTAACATAAGCAGCGACAATGACCAAACTAGGGAAACAGACTCGAACGCGGACTAAATACACAAAGCATTAATACCAAATGAGAAACAGCCGGAAACAGGAGGATTCTCACGGGGTTAATGAGAGGGCGTGGCACACAGAGGGATCGAACGGACGGGACATGACAAGGACCCAATCATTAAAACCTCACCACAATCTATATAATTTTTATCTTTATGTCATGAGTGGGGTTCCATAGATCAGAGGCACAATTAGTGATTCTCTCACAATAAAGCCAATTGTGCATTTTATTTATCTGTTTATATGTGTATCTGCTTACAAAACCCCTTTAAATAAATAAATAAATAAATAAATAAAATAGTTTATTTTTATGCAAAGTCATGCCATGAATTCAGAACATTTACATATTTATTTATTTTGTCACCAAATGAGGTGAAATTGAACTAGTTGTTTTAATATTAATTACATAAATATAGAATGATGGATTAATCTGACTAGTGCCAAAAATATTTTTTTTAAAAAGTAAGAATAAAGTTCTATCTCTAGAGCCCTCTTGCCACAAACAAGCATATTTTTATGAGAGATTTCAGTGTTTTGCAGGATCACTCTAAAGCACTCTGTCTCTGGGTTTTTCCAGTATAAAGCAGATGGGAGCAGATTGGAGAAGATTGTCAGGGAATACGAATATCCTCATCACTGTGCCAGATGTCACTATTAATAACTTAACTCCAAAAACAGTCCCGGTAATTTGCCTGTCACATCAATCCTGGGCTGGCAGTGCACCATGAGTGCATAACCCGGAGCAGTAATGTTTTAATTAAAGCCCCCAAACATAGCAACTCTCCACAGTCTGTAACGCTCAGCAGGAACTTGTGTAATGGCTGCCATTGTACTGAGAGTGGTGTGTGTCCAACAATTTCTGTATACAATGCCAAATTTGCACTAGGCTTTACTCCATTTCTGAAATGTGGAATGTGGACAAATTCTAAAATCCTCAAACTCAATGTAAATTCACTTTCTTGTAGTTCTGTGATGCTGTTTTCAGCGAGTTACATTCATTTTCCACTCACACTAGGATCAGATTTTTAGTTCCCATAATGCCTGACTTAATAAAAAAAAAATTGGGCATTATGGGAAATATTCTCTGGATATGAAAGTGTTGTGTGACCCACCATTTAAGAAATGCATTCCGGTGTAATTATTGTAGATCTACAAGCTGTATCCTCTTAACAAACATAGTGTTACTAACAGATTTTTAAAGGTCGAAGTAATACATTTCCTAAAGCAATCCCAGGTCACCTGCTTTGAAGGCAGCTATGCTTGACACTATACCACCAAAGCGAATATGATTTCAATTGCCTCAGATAGTTTTTATTTACTGAACAAGGGGATTACATGGGTTTGGGTCTTTGGGCTGTGTTTTTGGATCTGGGGTATGTTTCCCAAAAGCATAGTTGCTAACTATGTTAGTAACTTACGTAGTTAAATCCATACAACTGAATGAGTCCAACTATGTTAGTTGCTAAAGCCTCTGTAAAGCTGCCAAAATGATTCAGATGCGATAAGCTTGTTTTAATTCCTGTCTGATAACAATTTGCATTGGACAATATTTGTGCAAGTGAGTGATTAGGCATAGATCATCCCCTGTTATTTTCAGCATTTACTTTACACATTCAGAGACAGAATACAAAATAACCCTGTTTGCATGTGAGAAAGTAATCTGTGATTATTTTTATTATCAGATTATAATTATTATTGTTACTAGCAATGATAGTATCAGTAATAACTATTGTACTGTTTTCAAAGGACACAATTGAACATTATCTATAAAAAAAAGCTTTTATATCAAAAGTAATTCATAGATCACTGTTCACACTTTAACTGTCGCAGAAAATGAAAATTCTGCTTTTAGCAAGAATTTGTATGTGAATAATTGTTTTACATATGATATTAGAACAATGATCCAAACATTACTCTTTGTGGCTACTTAATTCAGGCA
>JAODKN010000082.1:2409984-2430035 GCA_026774425.1 Petrocephalus zakoni
CACAAACTGATTTTCAGCATAATCTTCATAATCCTACGACATTCTCTGCTGGGACACATCTTGTGTCGTGCTTCTGCTTTTTACAAGCAAAGATACTTAATTATTACGTTTGCGATGCGATGAAATGAGCACCAAGAAGTGCTAAGGTGTGTTACAGGTCATGGGCAGGACAAAAATCAGTTACACAGCATGATTACACGTTAATGTCGTGTTAGCAGTGATGAGTGTTCATCACACAGTCAGTGATTTAGGAAATTACTTTGTAAAAAACTCATTAAACAATGCCATTTCATTTTGCATTAGCATTTAAATCTGTCTTCACCCCCCATCCAAACCCACATCAACTCTCAAGCCAAAATTATGCTGGCGTCTAAATTAAACTCCCCCTCATTTGAAGTCAGAGAGTAACTTCATTGTTCACCGGATGCTTTTAAACCAGCTTTTAACATGTTATAAAAGTTTTAAAAATGAACTGGGAAAGAAGAGCTAAGACAGCGACATAAATGCAAAAATAGTAATTTTGGGTTTGTGTGTTTATTTATACATCGGACAGTGACCTAAAGCAGACTTTAATATGTCATACTTCTTTAATTAATGGAGTGAAGATGAAGACTTTTAGAAGAGTCATGACAGCTTATCACGAGAGCCGAGCGTGGGAGAGCGATCTACAGGTCACTCTCGACATTCCGATTCCCACTCCGTACTCTCTGCTACTTTTAGGTGACCAAAAAATGGATGCTTGCCAAGTGTACTGCCGAATGGTTTAAAATGCGAGCGGCCTTGGTTCAAACCGAGTCATCATTCTGTCAGAAGAAAGATGTATTTAAAAAAAAAGATCAAGATGTTCCCATCTTTATCGCTCAGAAGCTGGAAGTCCTGCAGAAACTCAGGGCACAGGTCTGAAAAGGGAAGGAGCTGTTGTATGTATCACAGACACTCCCAGGGTCCACATCGTGTGGCACTGAAGGACTCTGGGAGGTTTGGGTGTTTCTCAATACCAAGAACACAAAGATGGTACTTGGGGTCTTGGCAAGACCGGTCTTGCTAATTTGCCTCCTAAGAATGAACTAAATAAATCATGGTAATATTTCTCGTTTGGCAAAGTTGCAACCGATACATCCTTGATGTTTTGTATGTGGCAAGAGCGACACCCGGGGATCTCTGCCTCTATGCTTCTCTTCTTGAGTATTGGAACTGGTCTTCGGCAAAGGTGCAAGGGGTGCATGGGAACACAAGTACGGCCAAGTACGTGTCTTGAGAAACACCCCTTGAAGGCGACCTGTGAGAAAGGAGTATTTTAACTCCACCTCACCAACTGCTGATGCATTATGCATACGTTCAAAGGGTTTTTTTTGTGCCACCTTATGAATAAATGATGTGTCGATGGTGAATTCTATCTAGTGTGTAAAAAGCAGACAGAGTCACTCACCCTTCAGAAAGGCATAATCTTTTCGTTCTTTTAAAAATTACATAGTTAATTGGTGATGAGTACATTTTGAATCAGGTTTACAGCCCTTATCAATTATATATGAGTACATAAAATGTTAAATTTGTCCTTTTAAATATGCATGGTTTGGGAACATCTTTTGAAACTTTATTTATTTACTTATTAAATCGACACTAAAAATATCTTGATAAAAGAAATTAGCATCTATGAACATGTATGTTTTTGTTATATAGCGGAGGCCAAAATAGTGTAAATCAATAGGGAAAAGTAGTGTAAATCAATAGTTCAAGTTGTTCAGTAAAATCTTTGGACCTGTTTGTGTAAAGCTTATGAAAGTGTTAGTGACTTGTGTATGGCCGTAGTACAGTGTGTCAGGAACATAGTTATGTTTCACTTCATGCAAAGCTGGCTATCTCAAACCTAAATTCAGGCACGGAACACCGGAGCAACTTCTATGACTTAAAAGGGACAGTTTTCTTAAAATTGCAATGAATTATAAATCACAAGGAATTTTCTGTTTCTTAAATATATTTTTTTGATTGACAAGTTTTACGGAAGCTCTTCTGTGGTAAGGCTTTTAAAACCCCAACCTGTGTGACTCACACCCAGTGCATCATAAGATGCATCCCGTTCGGATGTGGGTTCTGCACTGTCAAACTGAGCAGCGGCGCTACAAAGACACCCGAGACACACCGGCTGCCACGCATGAGGAAACAGCTGAAGATGATGAGTAGGACATCCCCAAGGAGCAGGAAGCAGCTGTATTTACAAGCCTATGCCTAAAAAAAATAAATAACTATTTTAATCAATAACCGTAAGCAGAGTCTTCTGGGATGTGTGCTATGTGTCACAAAAAATGTTTTGTTTTTGGGATGGTTGCTAGGTATTCTGAAAGCAAGTTCCAACATTATAATGCTGACAATATAATGCGATTGTTAAACACGACGGTGATGGTAAGGGTTACTTGATTTGGGTGTATTATCCATCTGTACATCTTCCAAGTGATTATCTGGTGGCGGATAGTGGGAAGGAAGGCTGGACCACATCACAGGCAGCAAAGGACACGAGACAGGTGGACACCTCAGACCGGATGTCTATCCATCACAGGGGGCACTGGCTCTGGGCTGTTTAGAGATGCCAATTCACCTAATCACTTGTCTTTGAACTGCAGGAATAATGGCCAGGGAGCTTAGAGAAAACATGCACAGCGTGTGGCAAGCAAGCAAACAGCAGAGAGTCGCAGTGGGACTGAGGAGCTCAACCCTAAGGCTCCAGAACAGAAGGTAAGAAGTGGGGAAGCACTTCTAAATTCATGCAGAGGACACGTCATGTGCTCCTTTGAGGAAAACGCTCGCAAAACATACGTATTATGCATCATGCAACTGTGACCTTTTCATGGAAGCTAGCTGATACTAGATCAGTTTTCCAGCCGGATAATCGGCTGATGGCTGGTGTTTTTTCCCGGGTATAAAACCACTGACAGCGATTCAGCGATTGCAGGAGATCCTTCCTGTCAGGAACATGTCGAGAATGCGCCCACGACTTGCAACGGGGGGCGCGATTGATTGGTGTTGACCTTGTTTTCTGAGGCGTGAATATCGGCGATCCTGTGCCTGAACATGGTGAGGGGAAAAGGCCAGATTCTGGCCGCCGAAGCAGAACGTGAGTGATTGGGAGGGATAGGCGCGGTTAGGTCACCACCCCCATGTGAGCGATACATCAGCATACCTCTGATGGATGCCGGCTTGCTACAGAGAGGCCCACCCGTCCACCTGACCCCAAAGGCTAATGCTAAATAAAACATGAAGGTCAGACAGCTAACGCTAGCTCTGTGTATCATGCAGTTTAGCACATGCAATACTGCCGCCGATTTTAATGAGGCTGCAGCCGCCAAAACTGATTGGTTTGTTTTAGAGGTTGTGACTTGAGTGACCTCCTGCTCACAACATCATAATATCGCTAATTGCACAGATGTCCAGTCATGGTAAAACATAAAATGTTTATGTACGCGCACAGATTTATTGTGCGTGAAAAGCATTTGCATGACAAACTTGGCCATTTAATTTAGCATTATATACTATATATTATACACATGCTCTGGTTTTTGCTCAGCTAGTTTGGCCCTGAGAGTCAGCAGCGGAATTTAATCAGCTTTGGACTGAATTTCAGAGCCACTCTCCGTTATTCTGAATGCACTGCCTATGAAATGGCAGCTTGTGCATGTGTGTGTGTGAGCCCACAAGTAAACCCTTATTCTTATAAATTATACAGTCACAAGTAATAGTTTAGCTAAATTTATGTAACAGAGGCTTTGTCACAAATAACTCCCATTTATTAGCCTATCTGATTTATTATAATTCATCTTTCATCTACATAATTTAAAATAGTTTTTAAACACAGAAAAATGAACGAACAGAAATTACTTTGATTCTCTCCTAGCAGCAAAGTGAGGAGGGGTCCTTCTGTTTGGACATAGAAATAATAATAATAATAATAATAGTGATGCACAAATATGTGCACTATTATGTCTGTGCACTGGACCCCAATGACTGTAGCTACATGTACTTTGCATTTTTTATGTAATTTTTGTATTGGTTATTGCTTGCAACTTTGTAAAGAATATGTGGTCAAAAATACCAATATGTATCTTTGATCTACAATCACTTGTCACTAGGGCTGTACCTAATGGTCAGCCAATTATGCCCTATCTGTAGGTAAATTAACATTTTTCAGGTACAGAAATGGACTTTGAGGGACATTTATGTACCATTGGGGTACATTAATGTTGTTTGTACCTTGGGGAACAAAATGATAGCGGGGGTGTGGGGGGGGCACCCTTTTTACTGACAGTGCAGCACATGGTTCATTGAGCCTGGAACCTGTCCCAGAATGGGAGGAACACTGTACCACATGTCACTCCATGCCGAACACAAAAGGAAAGATCTGCTGATTAAGTAATACTTCGGTATATGAAGGGATGTAGAGTGAGGCTCTGTGGAGAGGTGAACTGTAACTTTCATAGAAACATCTTTCTCACAAATCATTTATTGATTTTGGCTAGGTAAAGGTCTGAAAGGTCTGAAAGACTGAATCAAGTGGAAAGAATGTGACATTTGGGTCAGATCATTTCTTTGCCGCAATACCACAGTAAAAACAAAAAACAGGGTTCTGTGCCTTTGCCTGAATCCTGTGAAGATGCCATCCACCAGTCCTAACGACTATTTGTGCTATTACTCTCAGCTGGTCAACTGTCGCGCAGACAAAGAAAACACTTTTAATGGTCTGGTACAAACTCGAAGGCCATACGGACCTTACTAATAATACATACAGGGTCTGTTAACAAAGGCAGATTAATATAGCACACAAAGTAATGGCTTGTGCTCGATTCGCAAAGTGAGTTACATCAAACCACCGAAGCATCTATTTATGGAGCTGGGGATTATTACATCTAATCGCTTACAAAATTATGCTGAGAAGGCTCATCGTTTATGAGATAAGCATCATCATGGGTGTTTTTAATTCTCGGTTTCCATCTGCCAAAAGCAGAAATCCGTCACACAAGCTTGGAGTATAATGGATAAGCTGGATGAATCAAGATTCTAAAACGACTCGATGGAGAACAGAGTCTTCTCCCTCCTCTGAAGTGTCTTCTCCATTCTTTCCAGGAGCTCCAGGCCTGAGTGACCCTTAGGATTCCTCAAGTACGGTTATCACCCGCTTCCGTGAAGATAATAGTGACAATAGCGAGAGCATAAGCAAGTTTGCTTCTACTTTTGCTCAGTGTCTGACAAGATATATGTCTAGTGACAGACTGATGACCTAAATGACAATGCTCTGATTCAAAAGCCATCAGAGCCAGGCCTTGGCAGAGAACCAACACCTTCCTAGCACTTACTCATTTATGGATAAAGCACTATCATATATCTATATACTTTACAGTTTTTATAGTAAAAAGTTTTTTTTTATGAATGTACTACCCAATTAAAACTGAAATAGAAGAAGGTTAAAAAAAACATTGGCTGTCCTCCAGCCTGCTGTGAGCTTGTAGATCAATGGCGAGGTTCCATGGCTCATGAAGGGCTGCAGACAGGCCTTTTACGCTACCCCCATTAATTACTGAAGCTCTTGTGAACACGTTACCCAGGCATTTCTCAATGTTTGTCCTCCACGCCACCCAACTGTTGTAGGAGTAGATACTCTGAAGATCTGATATCAAGATAGATGTTTATTCCATACTTAATCAGTAAGGATGTTATAACACCCCTCCATGACTTCTAATCATTGAAATATCCCTCTAATAATTAATGCCTGTAATACGAATAATGCATGACAAATACTTAAGGTAACTTAAATAGACGATTGCTGTTGATGGCGAACCTCAGCTAAACCCTTCCTGCCTCTGCACTGTGGTGCTGAGGTGCGCTTTGATACTTTGCAGGGAGACCTGCAATGAAATGTACAGCAGACCATTAGGCAGCAGGGTAGGGAGAGAATGACATCAACCAGTCACATTTGTGTTTGTGACGCTCTCACGGCTAGTGTTCCCGTCGCCTCTCGGAGATGCACGGCTTTCATTTTCCCACATCTAAACGCACAAGTATGCAGCCAATAGCGCCATATGATGTTTTCCCAGTCACGCTTAATGTCATCGTAACTGTACATTATAATTCGTGCATAAAAATACTGCAAAAATTCCAAAAATAAAACCATTGAATGCTCTCAGTATGATGCTAAAACTATCGTCCACTAAACTGTGATTCAGTCAATTGACTATAATTAGCTATTATGAATATTACTGTGCAAAACGCTCGTTGCCATGACCTTACTATAAAATTGCATCTGATTGCTTATCCGATTTACTTTAGGCCAATCTATTAAAATATGGATGCCATTTCGAAATTGCAGAAGATATACATCATAATCACATATCTAACCATGTTCCTATATGTCTGCTGAAAAACACTATTGCAGAAGAATTAGCATTAACTACTTTCAGAGTGCCTCCTGCCAAAGTGTGCTGAGCAGGATTACACGGTCATAATGCAGAAATTTGTTCTACCCATTTTAATGTTCCTGGATTATTCAGAAAAGATTAAAAAAGCCTTACTTGCATACCAGCAAAAGGTCTGCCCCATTATATAACTTTGTGGATTAAGATGTAAAACCTGATCAGAGGATGTGGCTCATTTAACATTTTTATTTAGAATCCATTGCTAGAATATCTTTAAGGCAGCGGGACTCGTAATCTATAGATCGATCTAGCAGTCCATGAAATAGATGGCCTCTTGGGTCCCAGAATTCTGATCTGGACCGAAGATTGAATATTTGAGCGTGCAGCACTTCAGAAAGCAGGCCTCCGGCCCTGTGAATGTGCTGCCCAGCACGTCTCTGTGCTCCTCTGTCGGCACGCCATCAGTACCAACTGCCGCCTATGTGTGCCTTCCCCTCCCCCCATGGGGGGGGGGGGGGGGGCAGTGCACCTGCGGTAAACAACGACAGAGAGTGAGCCACAAAGCCGGCAGCGAGGCATAGCGTAAGGCCAATGAAAAGCCCACCGTTCCCCTGCAAACATTCATATATATATATATATATATATATATGGGTGCTAGGAAACCCGGGGAAGGTTGTTTGGGAGCCTTAACCCTGGAATAGAAATTTGCGGTTCCTTTGTTGTCCTCTTGAGATCTTTTCCACTCATATAACTTCTGGATTAGGATGTCAAGATATATAGGGCCCCATATAAACAAAAAAGAATCAAAAAGAAAAAGCTGCATTCATAAATCAAGGAAGTGAAGTATGGTTTGTTTAACGTAGTCCTTGATCGGGTTGCTGTTCTTTGGTTACCTTCATGTTAGGCTGGCATATTCATGGGCCTTTTTGTCCTTACTTTTTCTTGATTTTATCTTAGAAATAATTTTATCTTACAAATCAGTGAATTGAGCAAATGTTATGTTAGCAACCCTGTCTCAAGACTTGCTTACATTGTCTGTCCTTGGCAAATCAAGTCATATTTTGAAACGTGAAGGTTTTCCTTAGCTATGTTTCTTTTGTAACATACACAAGAGATACTCAGTGGATTACTTAATATTTAAAATACTAATTTCAAAGTTCAAAGATACAGAGGACTATTGTTGCAACACGCAGATATGAAAACAAACGCCAGAGCAATTAAAGCACGTTAGTAAGCTAATATACGGGAACCCCGGCAGTTTTGTTATATTAGTTAAAATATTATTAGACCCCTAATGCCTGGGGGGAATAGCAAGTATACTGGTATTTATGAAATGGTGTTATGTAAAATGATGTTGGGTTGCAGTTGGGTTCGGACACCCACATCACGTATATGTGACAGTAATATTAAATTATTAGTGGCATGTTTTTTATGCATCGATATGTGACATTCACGGAACCCGTATGCTTTCTCCGGGGGCACGCTTAACACGCAGCCGCCCGGCAAATCGCACGACCCGGCTTCTTACCCTCTTCGGTGCGCGGCGCTCCGGCGCTCGGTGCCTTTTACGTTTCTGACAGAAGCCCAGCCTACTTGCGCACCCATTGGTCTCCCCCAGAATCTCCTGTCGCCTGTTATTGGCCGCAGTTATCGCTTTTTCACCCATCATTTCGCCTGGTAATTTACTATGAATGTTATATTTAGTTGTCGTCTATAGGTGATGCTTATTTGGTGGATGCAGGTATAGTGCGCACCGGGATTATCTCTGCGTCGCGTCCGTCTCCGGAGATGCCTTCACGGTGGAATACAGTTTGGCAGAACTGGGACACATATGTCTAGTGGACAGTTTAGACGTTGGTGTTGAAAGCGGGAACGATGTTTTGCGCCAAATTAAAGGAGCTGAAAATTACTGGAGAATGCAGCTTCTCCAAGAGCGGGCAAAACGCGGAGCGAAGTGATTCGGAGGCGCGTCCGAGGAGCCTGGCAGGATGCGCCTTGCCGGTGTTGCAGGAGGTGCACGCCAGTGCTCCGGAGATCCTACAGCAGCGCAAAATCAGCAGGAGCAAAGTTAATCTCCATATATTAGGAGAAAGCGTCCGAAAATTAGTATTCCCAGAGGTAAATGAATGTTATCTTTGCCCGCTGCCACAAAACAATTATGTGTAATAACCTGGCTTGTTCCAGTCACCGGCGTTCCAGTTAAACACTGCAAAACACTGTCTGAATATTAATTTGAGTGCGTCTGAGAGCTCTGCGTATTTTGTCAACTCTCAAACGCGAATATTTCTACATTTGACATTTTGAAAAACTTGAAAAAAATGGATCTGTCTCATTGTCTATCTCTCATTCAGTTTGTGTTTAAAGTATATCCAAGTAAATACATTATACGGTATTATATGTAATATTTAACTTATTACCATATTCGCAGTTTCAGAGGCTGCATGCAGCTTTTCTTAGAATGGTGAAACGACATACGTTAAACATGATATGGTAAGATTCATACTATTTTTATTGACATTAATAACTGTAATTAAACTGTTTTAGTTATGGTAATTCTGTATTATGAAAATGAACGTGTACAGTTGTGTACATTATTTGTAAAACGATTAACAAAACTCAAATTATTAAATTTCTTTTCCATGTTAAATGTTAATATTCTGAATTAAGAACCCGTGTTTGTAAAAAACATATGTGAATCGTAACCAAATATGACCTGCAGTGTCTTAATCGGTACCCAGACGTGATAATGCATGTAAACGCGGAAAAAATGCATAACAAACGAATTAAAACGGAGACAAAGAGTCAGAATACTGTAGACTACGATGGGAGAATACGGAATATTTTAACATTCAGCTGTATATGAAGTATTTGTGCGCGTCCCCGCCTGTGCGCGTATTTCACTTTTTACTAACGACGGTTTTTAACAGAGAAATGCTCATTTTATTTTTTTCACCACAGGCAAGATGTGAATTTTGGAAATATAGAGGACTTGAAGGAGCACATGGAGACATACTCCATCAAATCAGGTAACGCAAGGTTAGTTTTAAAACATAACCAAACAATGGAAATACAATTGTGTTGTGACCAACACCTTGTTGGTTCTAAATATTACAGGTATCCCACTGAGCAGCGTTAAAGTCTCACTTGGGCTCGAAGTGTTTAAGACGTGTTATGAGGAGGACGGACACATTTTGGGGGCGGTGGGGGGTGCCCTTCACGACTTCCTGAACAGCTTTAACGTGCTTTTAAAACAGAGCACGCCACAAAATCCAGGCAGTGAGGACTGTATAAACGAAGGCTCAGTGCTCTGCCTGGATAAGGATCCTGGTCTGCTGACTGTGTACTATTTCAACCCCGACAAAGCCACAGAGCTGTTCTTCCCCGGCATCGTCCAAGCGGCCGCCAGCTTGTTGTACCAGACGGACGTGGAGGTGCTCATGGAGCCACCGTGCTGCAAGGAGAGTGCCCTCCAATCCCACCAGCAGCCCTATTTGCTCTACTCTGTGCTGGTGAAGAACACCAAGCACCTGAGCCCCAGTCCACTGAAGGCCCAGTCCCCAGTGGATATACCCATTTCATTCTTTAACTCCACGTTTCCCTTTCACGTCCTCTTCGACCGGGACATGAACTTATTGCAGATCGGTGACGGACTGAGGAAAAGACTGAACCGCAAAGATGTGCAAAGGAAACCGATTTTCGAGGAACATTTTCTGATCATGTCTCCTCAGATCAGGGCCACTTTCCAGAGTATTTTATCCATGCTAAATACGCAGTTTGTTTTAAGAATAAAGCATGGTGGCACATCTACTACTCCGGATGGCACAACCAAGGTACTGGATGCTCATATTCTTAATTCATTTTTATTCTTGTCTGAAGTTACTCAGCATTGAAAAGAAGAGATCAGTAAAAAAGGATAATTGTAAAAAAATGATAAAATGCAGGATCTCTATCCTGGGAGAATCACTGATGTCTTGGATGATATCAGCCTCAAACATTCAGCGTTGACCCACCTGTAACACGTGATCATTTGAATTCCTCACACTGAATGCGCTTTAAATTACAGCTAAGTGCAGTGATCAGGCATTGTTTTGATTTTCTGCCATAACCCACCATCTGTGGATGCAGTCCAGGTCATTCGTGTATCATATTTTGTAGGCTTCCCTGTAGAGCAGAGGTGTTGTCAAATGGGTAATTGAGTTTTAATGTTTACTTCATGGGGTTATGATGTGTAAAAGTCAGGGATGTACTGCAGTGTCCAGTAGCATTAATGAAATGTCATGAATTTATTTGATAACTTCTGATAAAATCTAAGTGGACAACGTGTCCTGCAGACTACAAATAAAAGATCAACTTTTGCTTGGCCTCCATACCTGAGGCTAATTTCTTTGACAAACTGATGACTGTCTATGAATTCTTTCCATTTTTTAAGCTCATGGACCTCAAAGGACAAATGATCTTCATTTCAGAGTCAAACAGCGTCTTGTTTCTGGGCTCCCCATGTGTGGACAAGCTGGAAGAGCTGACAGGGAGGGGTCTGTACCTCTCTGATATCCCAATCCACAACGCCCTGAGGGACGTGGTCCTGGTGGGGGAGCAAGCCAAGGCTCAGGATGGGCTGAAGAAGAGGCTGGGGAAGGCCAAGACTGCCCTGGAGGAAGCCCATCGGGCTTTGGAGGAGGAGAAGAAGAGAACGGTGGACCTCCTCTTCACTATCTTCCCCGGCGTGGTGGCCCAGAAGCTGTGGCAGGGCCAGCCGGTACAGGCCAAGAAGTTCGATAACATCACCATGCTGTTCTCCGACATCGTGGGCTTCACCGCCATCTGCTCCATGTGCAGCCCCATGCAGGTGGTCACCATGCTGAACGAGCTCTACACCAGGTTTGATCACCACTGTGGAGAGCTAGATGTTTACAAGGTATAACGTACCCGTCACTCAGCCCCGGGGCTGGTGTCACACAGCCATATTTCTTACTTAGCCAGATAACTTGTCAGATTTAAGATACCCCAGTTTAAAAAAAACTTAACCTTCATTCATTTACATTTAGCCCAGACTATCTGGCTAAGCAAGAAACTCTGGCTGTGTGATATAGTCCCACTGGACCCTTTATTACTGCATTATTTTGTTTATTATTCAGTATTATTATGTTCTCATACAGAGCATCTTCCAAAGCCCTCAATTTTAGATCTTAAATCATTCATACATTTAAATATTTAAAAATGCATTTCTATGTAAAGACTAAACCTGCCATCTGCACATCATTAACCAGACAAATATTTCCTCTGCTTTTGTTTTCTTTGCCAGTGTTTATTATATTTTATTTTGCGAATTTGTGATGGTCCGATAATATGTTCCATCTATTTCTGTGCTAGTAGAATTCATAGTGTTCCAGTGGTAGCATCTGATTTTATATTATGAGAGAATTATATTCATTTAATTTAATTTCAGATAATTCCTTCCTTTGCAAACCAATTAAAATTGAAACTGCTTCCAAGAAGGAGCAATTTCAACATGCCAAAAACGTCTTCCTGTAAAATAAGGGTCCTCACTTGATATATTTCTCTTGTCATATATTAGAAATATACAATAAGCTGTTTTATTTGAATTGTTAATATTAACATTTCATATCCAGTTCAACCCATCAATTTGACATTTTCTTGTCTATTAAGTAAATGGTGGGAAAATAAATCCCAATTAGAAATAAACGTATTTCTGTGGAAAAATCGAACACATACTGAGCATGAGATACAGTGTAAGCCTGTACAGTCTATAGCTGAAGATGGTGCAGTGTTTTTAATGCTTTACGACATTTATCTCTAAAAATAGCATGGACATAACCTTAACCAGAAAGTTCCTAAGTGCTTTAGTATAAACATTACTGGGATATATGACATTCATAGACTGTTTGTTTATGTATCGAGCCGCTACATAAGAGTAGGAGATACAAAGTCTTCTCCCAGGTAACTTGTGTGATGGGACCATGGGCAACATGACAGAGGAACAACCAAAGAGCAGGGCACCAGACTGAGGTCTCGCACGCGCTGGTTCCCTGGAAGGATATGTAAATGAAGGTGCCAGTTGCTGAAACTATGCCTGTTAGTCAGTAACAGGTGCATGGTTGAGAATATATTGCACTGATAACAACAGCAAATTTGCAAATTCCATATTACACTTATACAGCTGAACTGGCATTTCTAAATCCCCTGCAGTGTATGTAAGTGAGTGCCCTAGATGGGTTACCATCTATTTTGAGGCATCCCCCTGCCTTGTGCCCTGTGTTGCCTTGGATAGGCTTCAGCTCCCCCCAAGACCTTATACTGACCACATACATTAGGATAGTGTTTCTCAACTCGGTCCTTGGGGACCCCAAGATGGTCCACGTTTTTGTCCCTACTGGGAGCTGGGAGACAGCGAAAATGGGGATGCTCTGGGGGGCCCCGGGGGCTGGTTTGAGAAACACTGCTTTGGGAAAATAAATCTGTGGGACGTATAGATTTGTACGTGTTTGTACGGAGACAGAATGTGGATTTGATGCAGCAGCACCTTGTCTCCTCTACCATCTAGGTAGAGACTATCGGAGACGCATACTGTGTGGCGGGGGGTTTGCATAAGGAGAGCCAGACTCATGCTGTTCAGATTGCAATGATGGCCCTGAAGATGATGGAGCTATCAGATGAGGTCATGACTCCCACCGGAGAGGTCATCAAGGTCAGCGATGGAGTCCATTTCTGCATATTTTCCCATAGATTATCAGCTGAGTGACAGTGCCTCTGTGAAGTATTTTATTGGAATTGAAAGTGTCAGTCTTAAAGGTTAATACCAACAGATAATAAACAAAGTAAATTGTTTTATATGCACCATTAACAAAGATCTGCCCTTTTATTTTTAAAAGAGATAATTCACCCTCTGTTTTTTCTCGATTTTTTTTCTTTTTAAATCTTGGGTTTAAGACGCCATGCTAATTGTGAATGGCAACAATGAAATTTATGGCATTTCCATGTATCTCCAGTTTAAGAACCTGAAAGCATGTAACAAGTATTGGAGGAAATAACCAACTTACATTCAATATGATCCCCTTAAATTATCTACTTCTTGTTCTGTAGCCAATAAACATATGGTATATGATAGCATACTCAGTCAGCACCTGAATCTGGCCACGTTAAAGGAACAATTGTTGTGCTGTAGGTTTAATTAATTAAACTAACACTATATTTTGAGCTGAAAAACCTCCGTCTGGGGAATAATCAAGCATTTCTGAGGAACAATGTGGCTTAGTTCTGGCCTTCCTGGGCAGTGACGGGGAACTTCAAAGGTGCATGGACTGTGACGCTGATTACACAGCATTCATGGCTCATGGTATGAACACTGGGAGAATTTAAATTATCGGCCACAAACAGGCGGGCTTGAGATGTCTTCATAATGGCTTTCTACAGAGACGGAGAAGCAGACGGCCGCAGCAGATGAATATAAATAGGTGGTTCCTTGAGAACAATTTTTGGCCACAACAAAACAAAAAAGAGCCGCTTATTACTGCAGGCTGTTAAACTTGGGTTCTGTCATGTAGGGCAGTGGAACAAATTGGCTCCTTAATGTGTGAAAAAGTGGGTGGAGGGCGGTCTGATGGACCGCAAGTTTTCCATCTGTGATGGCTTGCCGTGCATCCATACATTTGGCTAATTTAACTTTACAGCACTTATAGCACTGAGGGTGGTCGAAGTCATCGAAAAAAAGAGCAAGACTTATGTTTAATTATAAGCAGCTCCAAAGTCAAAGCTTTCAAGATATACTGTTTCATAAAACCTTGCCTTTCCACTGTACATTTCTGTATACCAAAGTACATGCGTTTGTGTCAATGCGACTGTGGGCTAATGTGTGTCTTGCGGAATGGTGTTTTGTGTTCAATTGCTTCCTTTTGTTCTTAGATGCGAATCGGTCTCCATTCTGGGTCCATTCTCGCCGGAGTCGTTGGTGTAAAGATGCCGCGATATTGCCTCTTTGGCAACAACGTCACCCTGGCAAATAAGTTCGAGTCGTGCAGCCTGCCAAGGAGAATCAACATTAGTCCGACGACTTACAGGTGACGTTTTGCCAATCTTTGGGAGTTTTCTCGGCAAATAACTTTGGATATTTTCCAAATCCCAGGGATGTAATTAATCATTGCAGGCATGAATTTTTAATAATCACAGCTGTCCATTGAGTTTATAAGGGGATGAATAAGAGACTAAAATTACACTGATAAATTAAAACCCGTTTGCACCCCTGTCCAGGGCCCCCTAAACACACATGGTACTGCCACAGTATTCTTTGATAATACTGATATTTAAAAATGTTATAACAACGTTTAACTGAAATCCAGTTATACAGTAAACTACAGTGATATTGTCAAAACATTCCAAGAGGATGACAGAAATGTATCATCAAAAAATATTAGTCCAGAAATCCAAATTTCGGAGGAGTTTAAAAAAGGTTGTATCAAATGGTGCCAGGCTACATGCCCAATTGAGAAAATCAGGAATATAAGCATGCTGTCACTTCCCAACATGACTCAGATTGTATCGATAGCAAGCTACTCAGGGACTGTATGACAAAGCAGGTCATTACAGGGCTGCAGGTGTCTGTTCCTAGTCTGATGGTCTGTGCTCAACTCAAATAATTTAACCAGTTTTTACAGGAGATAGAGTATTCGAATATACCAAGCATTCCAAAGGAACACCCCATTACGATCTCTATCCACTTAACGAAGAGGCATCTTTTTGGATATCATAATGAGGGTTGTGTTATGGATGACCTTTCTTTACCCTATATTTAATAATTATTTTTGAGAATTAAAGTACATACTGATGGCGTTCTGGATAACTGGAGGGTTCTTTCTTACACAGTAGTACTCAATTCTTTGCTGGTAAGTTATTAATTGAATAGTTATTGGTTAGCTTGCTCAAATAAGTTACTTGGCAGTGTAGTTTTTGATATCATAAGAATTCTTTGTGCATCTTTAGTTTTTACGTGGAAAGGTGACTAACTTGGTGTGTTTTCTTAGGCTGCTGAAAGGTCGGCCAGAATTTGTCTTTGTACCCAGAACACGACAGGATCTTCCGCCGAACTTCCCCCCCGATATTCCGGGCATCTGCTACTTCTTGGAGGCATGTGATCAACTGGGCGGTTTCCAGGGGAACGACTCCGTACCGGAGGCATGTCATTATAGCAATACAAACTTCTTGGGGGAGCAAATTTAGTGTGCACCGTGAGCGTGTTGTGAATTAAGCTACGACGTTGTTACGTATTCGTGGAGGTGAACCTGGGATTCTGTAGAAGACACCCTCCTTTAAGTGTTCATTGTGCACTGTGGGAGTTACTTATGATACAATATAACATTTGCAAAATTATGGAATTTCTGTGTATTATGTAATTTTGCAAAATGGAGTTTGTGTGTCGCTCTGTATTTGTAATATAGACACAGTTAGACCACAATGAATGATTTATTATTAAATTAATAAACATTTATTATTGTTATTAATTTTGCATTGTTACAGAAGTACAATAAACATTATGACCCCATGCAAACTTGTCAAGCAAATCGTGAAATTGTGTAATTTGTGTTTTTTCTATCAGTATAGCATGGAAAAAATACAAAAAATGGAAAATACAGTTTTTCAGCTTGGAACAACATTAAAATATGAGGGCCACTAAATAGTAAGATGTACTGTAAGAGAGATAGAGACAAAGAACTGAATGGGTATTCTGTTGTTACCAGAGAATGGGAATCCATTTTGCCATGCTGAGCTTCTGTAATCAAGCCCTTTACAGTGTTTATGAATTCTCACAACGACGATTTCACGACACGGTGAGCTCTATAATTGTCACTATACAGTGCCCAGGGTGCCATCTAAAAATACTACCTGCTTTGGTGTCCCACTGCACTGGAGAGAGCTTATGTTTGGGGAGTAGACCATAAATCTGTTTTGGGAAAGGTATATACAGTATGTGGGCATTTTTTTCTGTTTTACAATAATTGCTTCTTGTAGGAAATAAAAGCGGTCCTTCACAAAGTGTTAGAAGCGTCCCCTGACAAATATAATTCACCACCCACAGTATTTATATTTGTAATGGAAAATACATAATTAGGGCACAAAATCTGGTTGCAGACAGACAGCGGTAATGTGTGCGATCTTCCTGTTTATAAAACCCTTTGTTCAGTCGGAGGGGGTGCAGGATAACAGATTATCTCATACTTATAAACACACTACAGCACATGAAAGCTCTGCAACATCACAATCCCTGTCCTTTACTGGAACAGGATTTACGCTCCTTCGTAGTGCCCTTGTTTAAGCTGTTTTTTCATGTTGGCCATTAGTGCCCATTCTCTGCTATTTACCCTAATATAGGAGAGGCATCAAAACCGACCACCCAGGTCGGTTTATAAGATAAAGGTCAGGTGAGGTCATTGGCTACACCCCGTCACTGCTGGGCTTGGTTAGATCTTGCAGTTACATCAGGACAAAAGAGTTGCTGTTCCTTTGACATACTGCAAATTCTTACTTCATGTGTAGTTGGCTTGCCTGCAACATTATTAAATGAAGAAGCAATGGACATGAAAAAAGCAAGCATGTCAGTAGGGATCTAGTCAGGATCGAAAGACAGGGAGGTACGACCTCCCACCGTAAGCACCTGCTTCCAGTGCTACCTGCAATTCTCCTCTCGCCATCAAGATCCTTAAAAATGTGTTATATTCAAATACACGTGTAGTACTTCAAATATTTTATTGAAAAAATTAAGACCTCAATTTGAATTACACATACCGTACACTGTCTATATGGTAACTAATAACATTAATTAATATCTGCTATTTTTGCGGCATAAGAGGGATAAGAAATCAGCTTATATAGACACATATAGATGTAGAAATTATTCTTAGTCATGTCAAAATTTCACTCATTAATTACGGTGGCTTAAAAGACACCGTGAAAGAACGCTGCAGTCAGAATCCATATTGAAACTACAGCCTGGTGAAATGAAGAAGCAGCAGATATGCGAGAAAATACAAACTTTCGACAATGTATTAACATCCTGCATAAATATACATTAACGTGAAAATAAACAGACAGGGAATCGGCGTAAAATGGTCGCAATGGGTGTGCAGGCAGATCTGCAGCGCGACATCCAAGCTGCGTCCTCCTCCCCGCCTCCTCTGGGCGCCGCACAGCGCCTTCATGTGAACTTGACCAGCAATTGGAGGCAGCCGCCGCCAATCTGAGCGGATAACGGTGCGGGGATGGTGCTACCTTACGCTTCAGACGCGGGGCTGTAACGCTGCTAGGGCTATAGAGGCACCTTGCCTTGCCGCTTAAGAAAACCAAGAAGATTATTTCGGTTTAAAAGCATGGTACGTAAGCTCGCCACATCACATGTTTTCGTGCAATTGCATAGCTTATATACAAGCGGACGGTCGTTTTATTAACTCTAAACGTTTCAGGCAAATTTAATAAAAGCTATGCTGTTCTAGAAATGCTTTAACGCTATGCATATGGAGTTTAGTTATGTAACACAGTATATTGCATCGAAGCAAATATTGATATCATTTAGATGTGTAACATCTTTACATCAGTGGAGCGGCTCATCCTGATGTGAAATAGGTGTGAGACGCGGTGCAATTTCATGTGCTTTTTGGACGGGGCTCACAAATCATTACTCGCCTCTAATCGCACGCATACTGGCAAAATGGTTTAATCTCTCACTCTATTTTTTGGTTCTGTCTGTATATCCATTACAAACGACTGTCGTTTAATTTCGCAGTATGGTTTTGTCAATCACGCCTTGGAACTGCTGGTTCTGAGAAATTACGGGCCGGAGGTCTGGGAAGACATCAAGTGAGTTTCACACCATGCTGGTCTCGCCTGTCAGTCATAACGAGCACACGAAACCGTGACACCTTGTTCGAGATACGGAGTAGTGGATCAAAAGAAAAGAAAACCTGAATAAATGTTTTCCACGCATATGTCGAACATCTATACATCATTGGCATAATCAATTGGCATTTCTTAGTTGACGTCGTCCTTACTTAGAGGACCACCATATACAATTACAATTTGCGTGCACGGATCGCATATTTCCGATCATGGTAGTAATGTACAGTAAGTACTGCAGACTGTGAAGTCTTACCTTCACCTGTCTGTATTTAGTTTGCACTTTATAGGTCCAATGTCTGGCCGAATAAGATAGTGCTAAAATAAGATATTATTAGTGGTCTTGAGAGTACGGTGTGTCCACAAAAGTCAAGGGTAGACCGTTGAGTGTCAGGACAGTATAAACATGTCCTCTCTCTAAGTGCACAAACATAAAAGCTAAGTTTATTTAACATTTTTTTGCCTTTTTCTCGTGTGCCGGACTTGACTTTATCTCATGCTTTCAAGAACCAAGGCACAGCTGTTCTTAAATAAACATGTTTTGAATGGTCTGTACAGTGTCACCTCGTGAGAAATACTTTGGCTTAATGTTATCTCAGCTGATCTAACAGCCCTGATTAATGACCCTGCTATTTATTCTCGATTGCTTTTAGCGTTTTGTGGTCAAGTTATGGATCTGAAAAAATGAAAAAGGAATACTATATGTTTGCCTTCCTGCTCAAACTGGGACAAGTGCCACCAGAAATTTGCGGCTAGTCAGCCAAATAAAAAGTGTTACTTTCCTTAGTAGTAGTGAGCCCAACACAGTGACCTGGTCATGGAGATGCTACTCAGAGCCTTATTACTTTAACAAATTCGATTTCTGCTGTGCAGGCTTCCAAATTAGGGATTACATTTTCAGTGTGGCTGGGCAGCATTTCGTTTATTTCTATAGTAACGCCATTTTTAGTTCTGTCTACGGCAATTTCCGTGTTTATCCCTTGTGCCAAATCATGGACGGTAGTCCTGTGGCCAATATCTTACCACCAGAGTTGGGGATTTAAATCCCACCTACTGTATGAGTGTGTAGAGTTTGAATGTTCTGCTTAATTTTCATTTTAATTACTCATAGTTATTTGTCATTTGTTTTATGTTTCCTTGAATGGGTTCCCAGGAAGGAAGCGCAGCTGGACGTGGAGGGTCAGTTCCTGGTCAGAATCATCTACGAAGATGCTAAAACCTACGACCTGGTGGCTGCCGCTAGTAAAGTTCTTAGTGAGTGGCCGCAGGTCTATCAGTGCGTGCCGCGAGGCACGTCTTCACAGAGAACAGCCTCTAATCCGTTTAATTGGGTCCTCTGCTGTTCCCCGCACAGAGATTGATGCCGGTGACATTCTGCAGATGTTTGGGAAGATGTTCTTTGAGTTCTGTCAGGAATCCGGATACGATACTATCCTTCGGGTGCTGGGTTCCAACGTTCGAGAGTTCCTGCAAGTATGGGCTGGTGCAGGATCTTAGGCCATGTTTTTCCTGCTATTGTAAACTGTATGTGTTTTGAGAGTGTTAACTTCACTTGAAATGAAATGAAACTGCCTGAGCTATTAAATGATTCTGAATGTAAATGGAGGGGAGGTATACAGTAGAGGTGGGAATCACCAGAGACCCCACGATACGATATTATCACGATATTTAACTCACAATACAATATTATTGCGATTTTAAACATTCTGCGATATGCTAAGTATTGCGATACGATATATTGTGATAATCACGTTT